>OY998244.1:53097188-53697188 GCA_963922005.1 Cornus suecica
CTTGTAGGTGATCTTCTGCATTGCTTGATTTCTCGAGGAAAAACTGATTAACCTTGCTAAGCACGGTAGAAACTAACAGGATACTACAAGGCAGAACCAGAATATTACAGAGCCTTGTTCTTATCCTCGACTCTCATGCTTCATTTCAAATAATCAACCCCTGCCAAATTAAAACAATAGGTGTACACAAATGATTCTATTTAGTTACTTCTGAGGGAAAAAAAAAAAAGAAGGTTGGTTAAGGCTGAAGTTGTGCTATAAAGCATCATTTCCATTTGTCAAACTTTATATAGATACAATTAACTCAATAACATCACTTTCCCAACTCAGTGATGAAAAAAGTAAACAAGAAGATACCCCTACAAAAAAAATGAAATATTTATCCCCTTGAATGCAAGAGATCATTTCAGAAGTAAAATAAAAGATACAAGGGAATGACAAACCACTCTATTTCAACCTTGAAGGAGCCAAAGTATTAAAAGAAAGAACTTTTGAGTTGGTAAACTCATTTAGTTGTTTGCAAGCTGCGGACATGCCCAATTCATAGAAACAGATAGATTTGAGTTCGATGTTTCCTTTCAAGTTTAGATTGTATATGTTTACAGAATTCGAAGATTATAAATGTACTGGAAATGAATCTTTACTTAGAATGCATGAAAAGAAAAGAAAAGAAAAAAAAAATATATATATATATATATATAAATACAATTTGATGCATATAGTAGAATTTAGAATGAACATGTGGTGGGAAATTTATATTTCTCGTGAATCTTATCTTAAAGTTTTGTTATACTAAAGTGCAAATAGCTCCAAGGAACTTATTACCATTTGGCTATGTAATTAGACAATTCATGACTTGAGTTTGGTACAATTTTTCGATACATATTTTAAAGATTCTGATGAGAATAAATGTTTTTTGTCAGATTGATCTAAAATAAAGAAGAAAACTGGGCAAATTTGAAATATTAAGAGAAATGATATAGTGAAAAGTGAGAAGAGTAATTGAGACATGTATTTCTAATGGCACTAGGTTTGCATAACTAAACAGCGCAGTAAGTACTAGTGTAGCCAGAAAAGGAGATTACAGTTTTAACCATGTGTCATGAAGGCTTCATCTGATGTACCCATGTCTAACGATAAAATACAAAATAAACAAGATTGGCTTTGATCAGAAAGATAACGTGAAAAGCACAGTATGTCCATCTATAAGTTCGTTGTCATCGACTATAGAAACAACTTTATTTGAACATCTAGAGATAATATATAAACTGAACAACACTGCCAAAATAGTATACTTATTTACCAGAAAGCATACCTCAATGCCTCATTAGCCCATATGAAGCAAAAGCTGGGCGAACTTGTTCAAAAATCTCATCTACTGCTCCCATAGCATTGATCTGCAAACATTAATTTCCATTAGCCATTTGCGGTCATCAAATCACCATTTCTTAGAGAATGCAGAGATGAAGAAAGCTTAAATCGAATATATCAACAGTATAAAAAAACAAACGAGATATAAAAGAAGATTAGATGTGTTCAAAGCAAGTTATCAAAGATCTGAAATTAAGGACAAATATACACAATAAAAACACTTTCCCCCACGAAAAAATAAATAAAGAATTATAGGAAAACAATATCAGTTTAAGACTGATTGAACTAATACCGTGTAAAGCTTCCCCTTCGTGGAGTAGTAGTTGATAACAGGAAGATTCAAAGCTCTAAAAACTTTAAGACGTTTCTTGACAGTATCAATGTTATCATCCACTCGCCCCTAAGCCAAATGAACATTACACTTCACGCGGGGTAACGAAATAAATGATGCATAAAGAGAGAAAAAAAAGCTCCTATACTGCCATAATTTCTTGGAAAAATAAAATAGTTAGGAATAGAAAAAACCTGATTACGACTTAGCACTCGTTTCATCATCTCCTCCTCAGGCAAATCAAAGAAAAGCACATTGTTTGGTTCTGCTCCAATCTTCAAAATAAAGCAGCAAGTATTACTTTGTAGAAGCAATATAATAAAGCTACTATTGCTAGTAACAGTGGAACTGTTGCTGCAGTATCTCACTATAATAATTTGACATTCTATTTAAAACAGTTTTACGGAACTCTTTCCCTGATTTTGTTCGTTTAAAACAGAAGAGAATGAGTATTAACATGATTGTACTATTGTATCCTTTTTCACCAAAAACTAAAAAAGGATTTTGGTAGAAATTAGAAATGAGCATCCTTTCCTTCCCCCCTTTGGTATCCTGCACCATGGAAAGACAACTTTTGCATCCCCAATTCCCTCCCTCTCCTGACACATAACGACCTAACAGATGGACCATGATACACTGAAATAATGTTATAAACAGAAATACAGTACAAAAGAGTAACCCATTAAATACTACTTCTGCATATCAAAGAAGTACAGATTAAGGAAACATGGTTACATAAAACATGCCATGGAAGAGGAGAAGACTCACAATACTTTCATATTTAATGCGGTTCTCTTCACTTCGTGGAAACCCATCAATGAGGAATTTATCATTCTCACTTGATTCAATTGCCCTTTGGATCAGTTTGATTGTCACTTCTGACGGAACAATTTTTCCTTCTTTTATCGTGTTAAGAATCATGGTGCTGAAATAACATTTAAGAACATCATCACAAAAACATCAAATGGTTTTTCGTTGAAGAGCATTTCATACTTACCCATTCTCACTGTTAGATGATATTTCCTTCCTTAAAAGATCTCCAGCACTTAAATGTGTGAACCCAAAATTCTCAACAATTTTTGCACATTGTGTACCCTTGCCGCTACCAGGGCCTCCTGAAAGCATAGTGCACTATTCGTAAGCATATTAGTAGAATTATTGCAACTTGCAAGCAAGAACTCTGACAATCTTTTTATAATGTATCATCATGCATAATTTAGGTGCATACATATAATCCAAATTAAATGGAAATTATTTTGGAAAGGCTAACAGAATTCAAATACGCTTTGTTACCTGGACTTAGGTAAGTGTATTGAGTGTGGGTGTGCCGTGTGTCTCTATGCACCATTCCAGAAGTTGGATGTGTAGTACTATGTACCCACATTTTAACCGATCTTCTTCTTTTTTTCAATAAAAATACATCAATATTTATCAAACTAAAATTGATTCGGTATTTTCTCCATACTAATTATTGTAAAATGACATCTACAATCACTAGATACAAAGTATGGAAAGGTTTCTACAGCTTCCCTCCTAGGACCTCCCCCATCCCTGCACTGATTTTACCATAGAGGCCAACGGGGTGCAGTGTGGGCCACGAGAGAAGTACCAGATCGAGGCAAACTCTGAATACTAGACATGACTTTGGGTAATTTTAGGTGAAAATGTACGTATACCTAAAAAAAAACCGTGCCTAAAAAAGAACGAGATACACCTATATGGGGATGGGTGACAGAGTGAGTGACCATACAAGCAAAGAAACAAACAATATGTCAAGCTTGCATGTTCAAGTACTTTAGGCACTGCTTAAACAACAATCGTAAAGTAGGAGAGTAGCAAGTGGCTCGGATGCGGCAGGTTCGCACATGCTTTGTTCTTGCTTACGATATTTTAAGACGGTAAAAATGACCTATCAACAAGATAATCAAAATCAAAATTCAAATAGAACAACCATCGACGAGAATTACTAAAGATCATCTGAGCAAGGTTATTACCCAAGACAAAAGTTATAAACGGGGATCTCTCTTTAGGTTTAAAAGCACCTTTTGCCTGCAGCCAAAAAGGTAAAAACAAATTTCAAATAAATAAAGTTAATACAATAACTCACCTGAACCTTGCAAAACAAGGAAATGCAATGGAAACTAGCCACACAACTAGAATTGCCATCAAATAAGACACTAAAGGGGATAACATTCTCTTAGCTCAAGAGATAATGTTACATTATCATAAAAATGATACCCATCCTAGGGCAGCAATGAAGATAGGCTTAAAGAAAGCCTATGATTCTGTTTCACAGAAATTTCTTGAAGCTGTTTTGATAGGGTTTGGAATTCCAGACAAGATGAGAGGCTGGATTTGTACTTGTTTTTCATCCCCTAAATTCTCTATAAATATTAATGGAGCTTTAGAAGGTTTAAGAGTGAAAGGGGTTTGAGGCAAGGTGACCCTATGTCACCTTACCTTTTTGTTATGGCCATGGAGGTATTATCAGGCCTTTTGAACAACATTGTGCCTGGAGAGCAATTTGGGTTTCATTGGAGGTGCAGAAGACAAGCTATTAACCATCTTATGTTAGCAGATGACTTGCCTCTCTTTTGTGAGGGAAATTATAATTCTGTGAACACTATTCTGTTGGCTTTGGATCAATTTTCTGCTATATCTGGCCTTTGTCCTAATCCCTCTAAAAGCTTATTGTTTGCAGCTGGGGTAGATGATGTAACTCTTGATGAGATTCTCACTACATCTAGATTCAATTTGGGATCTCTCCCCGTCAAATATCTAGGGGTTCCTTTACTTTCTTCTGGTTTGAAGGCTGCTCATTGTAATGATCTTATTCTTAAAATCACAAGGAGAGTTAGTTCTTGGAATTGTAGATACCTATCCTTTGCTGGGAGATTGCAGTTGATTAGAGCAGTACTGTTTTCTGTTCAAGTGTACTGGAGTTCCACTTTTATTCTACCCAAATCTGTTATGAAGCAACTTTCTGCCATCCAGAGGAAGTTTCTATGGAGAGGTACAGAATTGAAGAGTGGGGGTGAAAAGGTGAATTGGGAAACAGTTTGTCTCCCCAAAGAAGAAGGGGGTTTGGGCCTTAAGGATTTGGTAGAATGGAATGTTGCTGCAATAGGTAAGCATTTGTGGAATATTCTAGAGCCTTCTCCTTCTAATCTTTGGAGTAGATGGGTGGTTAAAGCTGAACTAATCAAAGACAGAAATTTTTGGTTGCTTAGCATTCCATCTAAGTGTTCATGGTCTTGGAGGAAATTATTGGGGTTGAGGGACAAATTTAGAAAAATAATCTGATAAAGGTGGGAAATGGGGACCATATTTCTATGTGCAATGGTGATTGGTTATATGAAATATCCATTATTGAAACTTTTGGTGAATGGGTGGTTGATGACTCTGGAATGAGTGCGAATGCCAAACTGTCTTCTATCATCTCTGGAAATTGTTGGCACCCTCCAACAGCTATATATCATGAACTAACGCAACTTAGGGATGATATTCAGAATTGAGAACCTCCTTATCCCTCTACTGATGATAAACTGCTTTGGAAACCTACAAATGGCAAATATACAATCAGTTCTGCTTGGGAATGGCTTAGAATAAAAGTTGCAAAAGTGGACTGGTATTCATCTATTTGGTTTCATAATTCCATTCCAAGAAATTCGTGTATTTTATAGACTGTTGTGCTTAATAGAATTTACACTCAAGACAGATTAGCCCATTTTGGTATCTTACACGAGGTTAAATGCAGTTTTTGTCATCTTCCTGTTGAAACTAGTGCACACTTATTTTTTGAGTGTACCTATTCTATGAATGTTTGGAATGAAATAGCAAACAAAGCTGGTTGTGTTTCTGCTGGGAAAATCTGGACAGAAATTCTTCATTGGTGTAACATACATTGCAAGACTAAGACTTTGAATGCTTATATTCCAAAACTTTGTTTTGCTGCAGCTGTTTACTTCATTTAGAGGGAGAGAAATAGGAGGCTTTTTACCTCTGAGGGTAGGACTGAGAATCAAATAATCAAAGAAATTATTGATACAGTCAGATTTAGACTATTCTCTCTTACCAAAATGCCAAGAACAACTCAGAATTGTGTGCTCCAACAGCAGTGGGATTTGCCAGAATCTATCTTCTATGATTGATGTTCTGTTTGGGTACTTATGGTTTAGGATACAGTTTTTACTTGCTTTGTTACCAGGTCATCTTTTTAAGGGGTTAATATATTAGGTGAACTTTGATTGGTTATTTGGTGATGATAATGCTATTCGGTTGGATGAGGTATGTGCAGATATACCATGGGGCTATCTTCTGCCTTAAGGCTTTGTGCTGTTTTGGCATTAACAGTTATGCTTTGGAGGGAAATTGCCGTGTTCAGTTTCATCAGCAGAGCTCCATGGTTGCTGGTATTATGATTTTGGATTGTTGAATTGAGCTATTTTCTGTTGGTATTTGTTACTGGTTCAAGGGACGAGGTTTTTTTGTTGCAGAATCTCATGTTTTACAGGTGTATGTATATCAGTTTGGGGGACTTATGGTTTTGCGAGTCGAAGATATATGATTTGTTTTGGGGGTGCAGCTTTGATATTTGGGGGAGGATATTGTTGCTGATGCCCTTTTTCATATTTTGTTGGTGCATGAAAGGTGGTGGTCTGATTTTTATCTTAATGCTCAGCTGGGATATGAATGCTGCTCTTCTTCACAGATATGATCTGCATTGGGACAGTAAATGGAGTGCTTGTGTTCAAGGATCAGATTGTATCTCTCCTTTTTGCTTCTTTTGTAATTAGAGGTCTACTTGTATCAGACACTCGCTTATCATGATGTATTATCCCTATTTCTGTCTTGGAAATCTTAATCTTGTTATTTGGTGGGTTTGGGGATACCACCCTTGGGGTATGCCCCAAGTAAATGTGTAGGATTTTTGCTTTTTTTTTTTTCTTTATAAAATTGTCTTAACTTTCAAAAATAATAATAAAAAAAAAAAAAAAAAAAACATGAAATGATGTATACAAAAAGTTAGAGAACTCTAATGTTAATATAAGGTGACTTTGGTTTGAACGATGGCTCAAACATGATTTGGAAGGACCTACTTACACCATTAGGCCAATAAAAGAATTTAGAAAACTACAGGAGGCGAATGACTTATCTCCACACACACACACAAAATAAAAAAGAAGAGAAGATCTTAAAAACAGCATCTGTATACAAAAAGGTCCCTAAACATGGGTTTTAAAGATTTAAAAGGGAATGAGAAACCAATTAATGCAACAAGAAGGATTGAGGTGGTTCAAGTTGACAAGATGGTCAAGGAAAACACAAATAAAATGTTTGTAGGACTGAGAGAAAACTCATGATGACATATGATTCAACATCTAATCCTGAGTGTAAAGCATAATGGTGAATCAAATAGACAAGTACAAATACTAAAATTAAGGTTGCAGTTAATTTGAGATTAGTATAGATTGGGCTTTCTTGTGAAAAAGCGTCAAGACTGTCAGATGGACGAAACAATTCATGCACATGCACCATGTAGAATAATGAATAATTTCTAACATGCCAGTTATTTCAAAAAGATAGATTGGGTTTTCTTGTGAAAAAAAGTGTCAAGACTGTCAGACG
Organism: Cornus suecica; assembly: GCA_963922005.1. Lineage (NCBI taxonomy): Eukaryota > Viridiplantae > Streptophyta > Magnoliopsida > Cornales > Cornaceae > Cornus > Cornus suecica. The sequence continues at coordinate 53,104,519 of OY998244.1, forward strand.
AAACAATTCATGCGCATGCAACATGTGCAATAATGAATAATTCCTAACATGCCACTATTACATAAAAAAAAATAGCAAAGGGAGTCAAATTTGCTGGCAAAGTAGATATGTACAAACTACGACATGATTGGACGAATTTTTTGCCGCATTAGCCTGAATGTTATAAAAGATTTTCATCACTTAACCTTGTAAGAGAGTAACAAGAAGCAATTACATACCGGTTTGAGTATATCTGTACTGTATAATTTACCAGTATCCAACCCATATAATGCCTGCATCAGTAACAGATAAGGATTAAGTAATCAATATAGCAAACAACAATGAACCGAGATTGCTAACATCGCAAGATTGAAACAGAATTGAAGGAAAGAACATGAAGTACTACATAAATTATAAAATATAAAAGACAATCAAGAAACCGTATATTCCATTGATCCCCTTTCTTTCTCCAAATTTGAGTGTACTCTTAAAACTAGAGCACGGTAGCATATAGATTTTTACACAGAACCATGCACTACCAGCAATAAGCCAGATTGAAGGTCAATCATCTATTTCTTCAGTTTCCCATAATGGCAGTTCAGTGAAACTTTATTGACATATAGATTAGGAATAAATAAAGAAATCTCGGGGCAACACAACGCATAGCTAGACTCTCCTACAATATCAGAAATTAGCAAGAAACAATACATGGTATTCCTTCAAAAATTAAACCAATACCTAACAAAAATAATATGATTATAGCTCTCAAATGTTCTGTTTTCTAATAATGAACACTCACACCAGGTCTACACAATCCACAATAACCAAAGTAGGTTGTAACCATGACCGAACTACGTTGTCTCTCATTTCTCTGAAGCTCTAACACATATACCCATGCTTAAATTTATATATACATACAGAGGTGATTATATGAGCTCAATTTTGTTGCATTCATCATTTTCCGTATCTGATCTACTTAAAAACAAAATAATAACAAAAATAAAAGTAAAATAAAACAAAGTGCGAAAACGAAATTATCTATATTAGGAGGATAATTTACGTTGCATGATGGTTCGGTTATACACATATCGAGGTCAAGTGAGTGCGGATTCAAATTTTGCCAGGTCCTAAATGAATGAAAATTTTAAGATACAAAATAGTGATTTTCTTTTTGGTGCTTCATTTTCTGGGCAACCAAACAGAGGAATACCAATACATGGAAGAAAAGTGATTATGCCGATTCGATGAATTGCTAAAACGATTGAATAAGATTGGATCTGTACCTGGTTGAGAAGAGATAATTTGGATGAATGAATCTGTTGTGGCAGTGAAGTAAGACGTTTCCTCCACATCGCTGCTTGTGTCTCTCTCTCTAAATATGGGTTTGTTTATGGGTTTCACAGGGACTTTTCGTCGAGCACATGGTATGTATATATATATATCTAGATGAGGAAATATGAAGTCGTGTCCGGACACTGAAAAGGAAAAATTGAGGATTTCTGGGTTGTCTACTCATCCAATGGGAATAAAGTATAACCGGGCACTGTTTCCTAGTAAACCAAGCGCGCGCCCTCTCTCTCTTTCTAAAACATATATATATATATATATATATGAATATATTAGTTGGAACCATAGTTCGCCATAACGGTAACGGTCACTGTAACGGTAACGGTATCGGTATAACGGACTAGGGTCCGTAACGAGATTACGTAACTGGACTCGGTTATCGCAATCGTGAATTTTTTAATATCTTGCACATTTTACCCAAAATGTTTTAATTGGATACTTTTGACAACATGAATGAATAAAGATTATTTTTTGGTAGATTTAAGTGAATTTTATTTAATTTTTTTAAAAAAATTAATATAAAAATGAGTTATTAATAAATCTAGTTGTGTCGTCGTTATTTCAATGTTTATGATATACTTGTTATGATATTATTAAATTAATTTTAAATTTAAATAAATACAAAATTGAAATCACAAAAGCTATAATTTATTTCCAACAATGTAAAATAATTTTAAAAAAGATACATGATTCATCACCAAAATGAATTTCGTGGTGGATCTTGTTGCTCTGGTTGTGATTCATGAAAAGATTGTCAATTTTGAGATGTATCTTCAGTGGACATTTGATTCATCATTAGTAGATCATCTTCTCTTTGTAACTGATAAGGATGATTCTGACCCTGAGCATATCCCGATGAATTACTAGACTGATTTGTACTGATGTTATGCCTTTGTCCATAATGTCCATAAGACATTTGAGGTTGAGGAGGCACAATTGGGGTATTCCTCTGCATGAAAAAATCCATATGGTTGTGGCGGATAATAGCTTTGACTTGTACCATACAAAAATCCATACTGTGAGCTTGATGACTGCCCCAACGAAAATTCACCAAAGCTACACATCATTGAAGAAGAACCATCACTTTGATGATCATTGTGTCTTTGGTTCCTCCTACTTGATTCATTGTCTTAACTCTTTTATCCAATTCGGGTTCAAATCAAAAAAATATATTTTTCTTTACTTTTCAATAATTTAATAATAGAGTAACATTTATCATATCATATACATAACAAAAAAAATTTTAACCCAAATTTTTAAAAAACTTCAATTGTGTTAACCATTACGGTAATTTCGTAATCGGTGAAAATCAGGATTTCGGCCACCGTAATAGGCCATAACGGCCACCGTAACGGCCGTTACGGCGAACCATGGTTGGAACGAGTGTGTTGATAACTTGATATCTACTTTACACCGAGAAACTCTCTAAAAAAATAAAATAAAATACCGGTAGATCCTACTTTTGAATTTTCCATTTAAGTAATAAATCACTAAATAATTAATTTACATCTTATGAAATTAGATAGAAAGTATTAAACGAAATATAATTTTTTAATTCAACTTTTGCATGGACACTTGCATTAAACTATAAAAAATAAATGAATTCTTTTTAAGTATTTTTATATATAGTAATTTATAATATTTTTTTATTAAAATTGGTATGCATTCAAGTTTATTAAATTTAATTTAATTAAATCAATTATTATTTAAATTCGTAATAAAATATTATTAGTAATTAAAACTTTTGAAGAAATAAATTACGTTTTGATTATTGAATAAATTTATCATCAAAAGAAATTTACTAAGGGTATAAATAAAAATATTAGGATTTAGAACTTAAATGTAAAGGAATCTCAAAAGTAGGACTTATTTGGTACAAAAAGTAAATTTATTAGGAATTTTCCCAAAAAATAATGAACCAAAATAATTTTGTATTTGACAACTTTTTATAAAATAATTATTGATTTTAGAAGCTGATATAAATAATGACATATATGACTAAAATGCCCTCAAAATTTTTTGTATGTTTTACCTGGTTAAATAAAACTTTTACGTGGTGAAATAAAAAAATTACACTCCGAGTCCAAAAGTTTCACATCATGCATCAAAGGTTTTACATGGTGAACTAAAAAAATTATAATTATTTTTGTTCATTGATTTTTTCTTATAAATATTTTTTAGGAAAATTTCAGGTACCTCCCCTGAGGTTTGGCAATAAGCCAATGACCTCCCTTCTTATTTCAACTTTGTCACATACCTCCCCTGAGGTTTGCAAAGGTTTTCAAAGACCTCCACTGCTTCTAACTTGTCGTTAAATCATCTAACAGAAGGGATAAAATTACGTTATTGTCCTTAAGCTTTGAAGTGAGATTACAAAACTACCCCATTAATAGGATGGGTAAATTTCAGATACTTACCCCTAGTTTTTATTTTTTTTAGTTCTTCAATTTCTACTTTCCCCTCATATTAGCAATGACTTTGCTTCCATGAAATTGGTATATATATATATGTGATATAGATATATATTCATATATGTATATGCATATATTAGAAGATAGTGATCGCTTCGAGATTTCAATCGCTTCCAAAGATCGCTTCGAGGTTTCAAGATTGAAGACAATGATCAACAATCATTTCAATCTTATAAGTTGTTTATATGTATAGATTTACTCATATATAGGTTTATATGTATAGCTTTGGTTTCTGTACTCACCCTTAAGTATTAGGGTTTTTGAATCCTTTATTTTAATTTCTTTATTTTTGCAGAAGCAAATAATTTAATGGCAATAAAAAGAGAAGTGTATTACAAATTCAAGAGTGCAAAAGATTATGATTCAATTGTTGTTGATGATGCTTCCAAATCAATCTTTAATTTGGAATCAAAGATATCTAACGCCAAATCGAATCAAGGTCATTTAGGGTTTCTGATTGGTAATGTTTATTTTTTTTATTGCAATCCCCAAATCGCAATCTCTTAAATTTCTAAAATTGAAGTCCATAACCAATCACCCTAAAGAAACATATATGAATGGCAGTGCAATGGAGTTGGCGTTTTGTAGGTGATCGAAAGAGGAGAGTGGAGGGTCGTGGTCTGGTGCGCAGGTGGTGGTTCGATGTGGTTGGGGGTGTGGCTGTTGCGGCTTGGTTGTAGAGGGAGGGATGAGTTTGGTGGTCTTGTAGCCTTTCCTCAATTTCTTCACATGAATCCCCAATTTGGAAACACATAGATGAACCCTAAAAAATGAACAAAAGCTTTCTTTCTAAAGGCTATAAATGGGAAGGAATAGATGAGGGGCACATATGTGACTACACATTATTAAAGAAGGATAGTAAAGTCATTTAAACCTTAGAATGGGGTATTTTAGGGATATCATATATTTTTTGCCGATGACGTCATCCATTTTAACGGTCAATTAGTTATAAAGGAGGTTTGTGGTGACGGAAGTAAACCTCAGGGAAGGTATGTGACAAAGTTGAAACAAGAGGGGAGGTACTTGAAATTTTCTCATATTTTTTTAAAGTTGTCCCTTTTGGAATATTGACTCCAAAAGTTATCATTTCTCAAATTTTCCCTAATTTTTTCCATATAAGGCAATGCAACAAGGATATTACTGGTCGACTATACAACAAGACTCAAAAGACTTTGTAAGAAAATGTGACAAGTGTCAGCGGTTTGCGAATATTCCTAGACAACCTCCTGAAGAGTTGACACCCATTATAGGCCCCTGGCTATTTGCTCAATAGGGGATGGACTTGATCGACCCTCTACATAAGGGTAAAGGGCAAGTGAAGTTCGCAGTAATTGCAGTAGACTATTTTACCAAATGGGTGGAAGCAATGCCATTGGCCAAAATCACAGCAACCAATATCAAAAACTTCACCTGGAAGTCAATAGTGTGCAGTTTCGGAGTACCACGAGTCATTATCACGGATAATGGGAAGCAGTTTGAGGCCTTAGAATTCTAAGAGTTTTGTGCCAACTTGGGAATCAAGAACCATTTCTCATCTCCAGCTTAAACACAAGAAAATGGTCAAGCAGAGGTGGCCAACAGAACCCTGCTTGGTATGGTCAAGAAGGCAAATGGATTATGGCCAGAGGAGTTGTCCGGCATACTCTAGGCCTACCGAATTATAACAAAGACGCCTACGGGAGAAACAACATTTCTTTTAGCCTTTGGGAGTGAGGCAGTGGTCCCCATAGAGACTAAGATAGAAAGTTTCAGGACTAACCATTTTGACCCATACCACAATAACAAGGAGTTTGCGGTCAACTTGGATTTGCTTGAAGAAAATAGGGAGCAGGCTCAAATAAGGACTATAGCATACCAGCAAGCTATGACCCGGTACTACAATGCGCAGGTAAAGCAAAGGAGATTCCAACCAGGGGACCTGGTGTTAAAAAAGGTTCTGCAACCATCATCTGATCTAGAAATCAAGAAGATGGGGAAGCTGGCCCCCAACTGGGAGGGCCCCTACATAGTCATTAGAAGCCAAAGGTAGGGTACCTATTGGTTGGAGACAGAGGCAGGAAGGCAACTTCCTCATCTATGGAATGCAAAACATCTAAGAAATTATTACCAGTAAAAATCTACATAGCTTCTTCATTTCATAGATTATTTTTTCATTCTTGTCATTCTAGATCCATGATTAGTTCGGATTCTTTAGCATCTTAATAAGTAGTTTAACTGCAAGTTTCAATAAAAGTTATTGCCATTTGTTCTTCTATATGAGATCACGATTTTTGATAAATCTCTTGAGAAAAAATATTGTATGAGTAGACAATATTAAACTCAAAATACCGATATTTCGCCTGAAATACAGGTCCCTTCTTAAAAGGGTGGGCTGAGTGAAACCCGAGATAATAATTACACCCCCCAACAAGCGGGGGTCGCCTAAGAAATTAAGGTTGAATGAAGCCAAAACTATATTAATCCCTCTTTTTAAAAAGGTCTTTCTCAAAGAGAGGGGCAGGCTGAGTGAAGCTTGGATAAAACCTTCTAGCAGAGGGGTAAATAAACGTAAATATCTAACTTGGTATGCAAAAAGTTTAAATACTTCATTAGCAATCATAAACGATACGAAATGCCCAAAGGGATTTCACTACGTAGTCACAAACTACATTTATACTCAAAGCCATAGAAGATTATTACACAAAACCAAAGTACATAAAGTACATCTGAAGTTCACTACATAAAAGGGAACATGCAAGCATGAACCATTACAACTTTGACTTGGTCTACACCTTACTCATCATCATCATCATCATCATCATCATCATCCACAACAGGAGGCATATAAACAACTTTGGAGAAGTCACATTCAGGATATAGCTCCATGGCTTATTCCTTACAGTAGTCAAATCCGCCAAGGTAGTATTGAAACATGGAAACATCAAACTCATTAGAGCATTTATATTCTTCGATAGCATTGGCGACACTCAATTGAGCAGATGTAAGTTGTCCTAAAAGGGAATCAACTCTGGTTTGCCAACTGCTCCTATCACTCTCTGCCGCCTCTCTGAGTGCCTGATTTTCTTGCTCAAACTTATAACAAGACTCTTTAAGTGATACGACATCCTCCATGTTCTTAATTATCTGATCCGAATTAAAGAGTCTAGCATTTGCCAACTGGAGCTTAGCATTTTTCAACTGGGCGAACGTTGAGGTAAGCATCGTGCCCCCCTGTTTAAAGAAGAAAAATCATGAGTATAAATGGAGGACGGAGAAGGAAAGGAAGAAATGGGAGAATTCCTACCCTAAAGGTATCCTGCATGTAGCTATAGTACATTCGATCTAGTTCACTATATTGATTAATGTGGTTAACATCCTCTTGTATCACAACTTGGTACATCCTATCGTGGGCCAAGTTATTGTCTATCATCACAGTGCCAGAGAGATTTGATCCCACAAAGAACCCAAATCCACCTTGCATAAGAGGGGCCATCACGAAACCAGCCGGGGTGAAGGCTGGGGGGCTCCCTCTGGAACGGGGAAGGGAAGGCCAAACCCACGAGAAGAATACGAGGATGCTCTAGACCCACTAGATGCACTGACGAACAAGGCACAATTGGTCGGGGGATGGCTTGGAGTAATAGAAAGGGGGGAAATTCATTGGTTGTTACGACACCTCTTCAAGAACCTTGTCACACTCAGAAGGTCACACACAACCTTACCTAACTGGTAAAAAAAATGTAAACATCCATTGAAAGCAAATGGAAATGAAGCAACTATGAGTCCCAACCTACCTTGAGTGCTGGAATAGAATGGGACCCCATTGATTTAGGTATAGTGGGGGCAAGAGAAACATATGGCACCACAGCGTCACCGCCATTTAAGAGACGACAAAAGTTAGCCAGATTAGCAAGAAGCAGGAAATCCATTTTCTCGTGGAAGCTCATAGCCAGTTCACGCCTAGCAATCTCCTTTGAAGTCACCTCAGTAGTCTCCTTGATGACTGTACAAAAGGTAGAAATTAATTAATGTTGAATAAAGATAAAAGTGCAGGTAATGAGTTTGGAAATAAATGATAACCTTCAAAGTCGAGAAACCCCCATGATCGAGGAACGACTGTCCTTTGGTGATCTGGGTTAGACGGACTGGACTCCCATCCACTACCCGATACGAAGAAAAACCTTTTTTTCCAACCTTTGGTATTGTCTAAAATTTTTGGCAAGACATGACAATTAGGCGCTGAAGCAAGTGTGACCCAATCAATAGTCTTTTGAATGGTGTAGAGCTTAAAAAATTCAGGAATCCTCAACGCACCATTCCTGTAACGTCAGGTATTTTTACGTGTTAATTAAAAAAAATATTTAAATAATTAAGTGATTATGTGTTTAATGTGTTTGTGTGTTTAGCATGACTTACATGTTTTATGTGATATAAAAATTGTAAGTTGCATGTTGTATTTTCATTTTGAGAATAATGAAAATTATTGAAAACGATTTCGAGAACGAAATGGCCGAAGGATAAATGAGTAATTTCACATGTTGAGCATTTAGTGGAAAGTGTAGAGATTTTGGCTAAGTGTTGGGGCATGAATGGCATGTTGGTAATTAGAGAGAATGACAAGGGCTAGAAGGGTATTTAAGAGTCTTGATGACACTCATGTGAATAACCCTAAGTTGGGAAGATATTGGTCATTTTACAATTTTGGAGTGGTGTCTCATTTCTAACCCTTGATCTTATTCTCCTATCTTTGTTCTCAACCCTTGGATCATAGGGCTGATATGTGTCAAATATTAATCATATGACCCCTTAACTCACTATTGTTACGTTATTTCATTCCATTATTTGGTATTATTATTACGTTTGTGTGTTAAGACATGTTTCAGGAACTTAATGAAGAAATGGAGCTAACTTCGGTGAATTAACTGAAGAATATGTTCTTTCTATCTAAGAGGAGAGTTAAAGAGGCAGTTCGAGACAAAAATGGCTTCCGAAGGGCAAAAACGGCATTTTCAAAAGCCGTCATCTTCAGCAAAAAGTATCATGGGTTTGAGACGGATGTTTTGGTGCATTTATGGAGAAAAGTGATTTTTCACAAAATACCTACGCTTTAGCATACGCTTCCAGTTTAAAAAAGTGGCTAGAAAACACATTTCTACGCTTGGACCTACGCTTGAAGCGTAGGTGCGGCAACTTTTTGGTGATTTTTTGTGGATTTTTCCTATTTCATCCCCGACTCAATTGGAAGAGATGTTTGCGACTCCAGACCTCTATATACATGTATATATATGAGAACTTAGGGTTTGCATGAGTTTTAGTGTGAAAAGACTGAAAATGGCTTCTCTATGTTATTGCATATATATATACAATACCATACATCAAAGATAGAGGAGGTGAAGTTAGAGAGTTCAGACATGAGTTTTTGGAGGTTGTTCATTCATTCAGATTTGTTGTTGTTAAGATCCATATTCAAACCTAGAGATCCGAAGAAGAAGACTATGGATAACGTTTCTATATCAATGATACAATCACTATCTTCCATGGATAACTAACTCGGTATCTAGGATTTTCGAGCAAACCCCTAGCCAAGTAATGTAGTTCTTTCATTGTTTTCAATTGTAAAGAGGGGAAACTGTTGACCATACTATGAAGATTATAGTAGTTAAGAGGCCGTACTGATTTTCAATATAAAATTCTATGTTTGTTATAAATTCTTGTCTTAGATGGAATAAATATATTATTTTGCACAATTATGATTATTCACTATGGGCTGGTACTCGGATGATTAATCATGATTTTTTACACAATGGTGGTAATGAAACTTGAAACCCTAGGTTGACACAAGTCGTGCCTTGGCGATTTAATATAGACATGCTTTAGTTTATTTTCATGTAGTAGGAGTATATTAGAGTAGAGTAATTGGCATGTACTAGTTAGGTCAGTCATGAGACGAGTTGTCGCGATCCGGTTGATGGTACTCCTTTTTGGGGTCGTATATATTTAGCTATTTGTGGTACGACCTGATTCACAGTTATGGATTGCCCTCTTATAATTAATACATTGATAAACTATATTATGCGGTTAGTGGTGGAGTGATGAAAACCTTAGTTTTCTCTCTCATCTGAATCACAACCAATTTAATTTGCTTTCTAGATAATTGTTAGTTGAAATAGATAATTTGGTTTTCGACCACCCAAACAAACCATTTTTCAGAAAATACAATTAAGTGTTTCTAGATAATTAAAGTGAACAATCTCAGTCTCTATGGGATCGATATCCCTTACTCAAGCCGTTTGATATTCTATAATTGATACGTGCGGTTGCGTAGGGTAAAACCTAGAGTCGTTAAGGTGTTATTTTTAACTACATATTTTTGCACACCTGACGTCGCATCAAGTTTTTGGCGTCGTTGCCAGGGACTAAGCATTGTTCAATAGCTTTAGTAATTTATTTGCATTGCGTTATTGTAGCTGTAGCTAAAATGAGATTTTTGTGTGATTGACAAGTACTCTGAGGAGCGTAAAAGGGAAGAGTGGAACTTCTAAAGTTGCGTCTGGAACTTTTGTGAGTTTTAGTTACCTAGATTTTTGCATATTAATTCTTGTTTTATTTTCTGTAATTTAGAATAAGTTAATTTAGATTAGATTTTATTTCAGAATTTTTTTTTAAAAATAAAATAATAAATAATTTCAAATTTTTTTTTATTTGAGTAGCGTATGACCGATAGACCGACCCGTTCTAATTTAAGCACTACGTTAGTTAAGTACGATCTTGATATCGAAAAGACTCTCCGTCGTTTACGTCGATCTATTCAAGAACATCATCGTCAGCAAAAAGAAGCAATGGCTGATCGAGGAGCCTACTAACAAAGGGCACCAGAGACATCATTGAAAGGATATTACGCGCCCGATGCGTACGTTTCCTATGCTGATTTTCCGGAGGAAGAAGGAGCGAAACACTTCGAGATCAAGACAAACGTGATTAATATGCTTCTAAAATTTTCAGGTCTTAGAATAGAGGACCCATATCAGCACATTAATGATTTCCTAGAGGTAGCCTCTACTGTTAGGTATGACAATCTGTCTAAAAATTTCTTGCGAGTGAAATTATTCCCTTGGTCATTTAAAGATAGAGCTAAAAGATGTTACATCAAATTAACAAAAGAAATTAAAATTGATTGGGAAACCCTTAAGAATGAATTCATTGAAAAACATTATCCCATAAGAAAGACCTCCGAAGCACAAGATGCAATCAAAAGCTTTAGACAGTTACCTGGTGAGCATTTTCATGATGCATGGGAAACATATAATGAAATTTTGTATAAATGTCCTCATCATAGGTTTTCCGACCAAGATATTGCTAAAAACTTCTACATGGGACTTGGTGAGACTCATAAGACTTTGATAGATGCGGCCACACAAGGTCAGTTTATCTTAAAGCCAACTAAAGAACTTTTGGAGATATTTGATAATATCAGTGAAAACACAATTCAATATCAATCTAAGTTGAGGTCTAGAGGTGGACAACATGATAGGAGATCTGAGAAATCATATGTTGTAGAGCATGATGATGTGAGAGATACCATGGCATTGTTTGGAGAGAAATTAGAAATAATTGAAAATTTTATGCAGTGAAGTCATTCCCCTCCTAGAGAGATGTTTGAAGTTGAAGCTAAGTATTCCCCACATGAGTGTCAGGAAATAATGGTCGTTGATGCCAACACATCGTGGAACTATTCCAATAATGCTCCTTTCACCAATTCATACACCTCCAATGCCAGAAATCACCCACTCATGTCATACAAATCTACCAATGTAGAGAATCCACCACCAAAATTCCAACAAGGGTAATCATACAATCAACAACCAAGGTTCACAGAAAGACAACAGTCATACAATCAACATCCAAGATTCACAGAAAGACAACAATTATACAATCAACAATCAAGGTTCACAGAAAGACAGTAGTCATGCAGACAATAGGCGAGATTTCAACAGAGTCAACAATCATTTGACTCCCAACCAACAATCATGGCCAGAAATTCTCAGTCCAACTATCAACCAAGAACATCTAATAATTCCCAAGCCCTCCAGTCATTCAATAACAACCAAGCTTTACAGTCTTCTAATAATTCCCAAGCTCTACAACCTTTCAATAATTCCAAAGAGCTTCAGTCATTTAGTAATAATTAGGTTGTGCAACCCTATAACTACCAAGCCCAGCCACCAAGAAGACAAAATCCTCCACCCGATTTTTAGACTAATCGGCTAAAGCAGGTCATAATGGACATTCATAACAAGCTAGACATTCATAATCAATCTTTAGCACAATTGCACATGCAGGTTAGCCAAATGGATAATGAGAGGAATGTGAAAGAGCCAGGAAAACTACCAAGTCAGCCAATAGTCAACCCTAAGCCACAACAAGCATTAGAGCTTGGATCTTTTGCTAATAATCCTCATGAGTCGGTTCAAGCCATCACGACTCTGAGAAGTGGGAAGGAAGTGGGGAGTCGAGTTGAGGCAGAGCATGAGAAAATGTTGCAAAGAATAAGGGAGGCAGAACAAGAACAAAGGAAGGAAGCGAAAGAAGAGCAGATGAAAGAAGTTGAAAGGAAATATGTTGAAATAGTGCAAAAAGACCAACCATCAGTAGGAGACGATGTCGATCAGGTACTACATGAGAAGCCAGACAGGGCAAGTTACGAGGAGGCAGCGCCATTTCCTCAACGTCTTACAGAGCTGACCAAGTACGGAAAGATGAAAGAGTCTAATATGTTGGATACATTCCAAACAATCAAGATCAATTTACCTCTCTTAGATGTAATCGCCCAAATACCACCTTATGCTAAGTTTTTCAAGGATCTTTGCACTCAGAAGAGGAAAATTAAAAGAAAGAATCCAACAAAAATACTTTTGACTGAGCAAGTAAGTTCATTGCTTTTAAGCGATACTCCACCTAAGAGGAAATATCTCGATGCTCCCACTATTCCATGTGTCATCGGTGACTAGGAAATTGGTAGAAGTCTTCTTGATCTAGGTGTGAGAATTAACTTGTTTCCTTATTTAGTTTTCCAACAGCTAGGGTTAGGTGAACTCAGCCCCACTGAGGTTGTACTTCAATTTTCCGATCGATCAATCAAACAGGCAAGATGAGTGCTTGAAGATGTCATTATTCAAGTGTGCAAGTTTTATTTTCCGGTTGACTTTGTAATCCTGGATACATAACCTGTCCCTGACTCGAAGAAACACATTCTAGTAATACTTGGGAGACCATTCTTAGCTACAACATATGCACGCATTAATTATAGAACCGGAGCCATGGATCTGACATTTGGAAATATGAAGGTCAGGATGAATGTGTTCGAAGGAAGCCACCAATTGCCTGAATCTGGGGAATGTTTTCAGATTAATGAGTGCGATGAGCTGGATGATATCAAAACAGATTTTGCAACTCAAATCTTGGAGGAGAACGAGTTGGAGTCCTTTATGACTAGAGAATGGCCGAATGAGGAAGTTGCTGATTGGGAGACATATTGGAAGTTCTAAAATGAAGAGTTGGATGCAATAGAGACTGCATTATACACCCAACCTTGGTGGGAGCCGGAGTGGTTAGTCTCAAATATTCCACCAATTCCATCTCTAACTACTCCTCCTACCTTGGAACTCCATGAATTGCCTGAAAAGCTGAAATATGTTTTCTTAGGACCCGATGAGACTCTTCCTGTGATTATATCTTCAAAACTGATAGAAAAATAGGAATTTAGTCTAGTCAAAGTTCTAAGTGAGAACAAAGAGGCAATAGGGTGGAGTGTTGCTGATTTGAAAGGCACGGACCCCTCGATTTGCATGCATCACATATATCTTGAGAATGATGCAAAGCCATCAAGGGAAATGCAAAGAAGACTGAATCCAAATATGAAAGAGGTGGTGATGAAGAAAGTAGTGAAATTGATGGATGCAGGTATTATTTACCCCATTTCTAATAGTACATGGGTAAGTCCAACTCAGGTGGTGCCGAAGAAATCGGGCATCACAGTGGTGTCAAACTCAAAAGGTGAACTAATTCCATAATGCATGACCACTGGGTGGCGTGTGTGTATTGATTACAGAAAGCTCAACCTGAACACCAGGAATGATCATTTTCCATTACCATTTATTGATCAAATCCTTGAGAGGTTAGCCGGGCATAGCTAATACTGCTTTCTGAATGGGTATTATGGCTACAATGAGGTGGCAATTGACCTTGTTGACCAGGAGAAAACCATATTTACTTGTTCATATGACACGTTTACTTATAGACATATGTCGTTTAGGTTATGTAATGCGCCAACAACATTCCAACGGTGTATGATGTCTATTTTCTCTAACATGGTAGAGAAATTTCTTGAGGTATTTATGGATGATTTTTCAGTTTTTGGGGAAACCTTTGAAGACTGTTTGAAACATCTAGAACTAGTACTTAAGAGATGTACGAAGACGAATTTGATCCTAAGTTGGGAAAAGAGCCATTTCATGGTTCAAGAGGGGATAGTCATGGGCCATATAGTATTAAAGCGGGGGATAAAGGTTGAGAAAGCAAAAGTTGAATTAATTTCAAAACTGCCTCATCCAACATCTATTAAGCATATACACTCTTTTCTGGGCCATACCGGGTTTTACCGAAGGTTTATCAAAGATTTCAACAAAATCGTCTGGCAGCTATTCAACTTATTGGCTAAGGATGTGACATTTGTCTTTGACAAAGAATGCCTTCAAGCCTTTAAGGAGTTACGTGCTCAACTATCATCAACCCCGATTATTCGTCCATCAGACTGGTCTCTACCATTTGAGCTCATGTGCGATGCTTCTGACTATACCATAGGAGTTGTGTTGGGTTAGAGAAAAGGTAAGCTGCCGTATGCAATTTATTATGCCAGTAGGACTCTGAATGAAGCTTAGATGAACTACACAACTACCGAGAAGGAGTTGTTGTCAGTTGTCTTCGCCTTGGATAAATTTCGATCATATTTATTAGGCACCAAGGTTGTCATTTACTCCGATCATGCCGCTTTGAGGCATTTGCTGACAAAGAAAGACTCTAAGCCCTAACTGATTCGGTAGATTCTATTATTGCAAGAATTCGACATGAAAATCAAGGACAAGAAGGGTTCAGAGAATGTTGTTGCGGATCATTTGTCAAGGATTATCATCGAATCCACAAAGGAAATATATCCTCTTAAGGATTCTTTCCCAGATGAACATATGTTCAGTGTGGCTGTGGTGGAACAAATACCGTGGTATGCTGACATTGTCAATTATAAAGCCACAGGTCGAATCCCAAAAAAATGGTCTAAGAATGAGAAAGACCGATTCTTCAGCTAGGTCAAATTCTATATATGGAATAATTCGTGTTTGTAAAAGTATTGCTATGATCAAATTATCAGAAAATGCGTCCCTGAGAGTGAGGTGCAAAACATACTTACATTTTGTCACATGTTGGAGTGTGGAGGGCATTTTGGAGCTCAGAAGATAGCCCATAAGGTGATGCAAAGTGGATTTTACTGGCCTTCCATATTCAGAGATGCTTTCGAGTTTTGCCAGACAAGTTTACAATTTTAAAATCTTGGATCCATATCTCGAAGATTTTAATTGTAGAATTATTTGATGTGTGGGGTATTGATTTCATGGGACCATTTCTAAAAGCAGATAAGAAAGAGAATATACTTGTGGGGGTTGATTATGTTTCGAAATGGGTAGAAGCGATAGCCACCAAACGTGTTGATCATGACGTGGTAGAAGAATTTGTAAAATCAAATATTTTCTCACGATTTGGAATACTAAGAGTTCTTATCAATGATGGTGGAAGCCATTTTGACAACCAGTTTCTTTCCGCGCTTTGTGAAAAGTACGGTGTCACTCATAGAATTGGTACGCCATATCACCCTCAATCACAAGGTTAAATGGAGGTTTCTAATAAGAAGATTAAAATATTTTGGAAAAAACTATGCGTTCGGATTTAAAGGATTGGCCTCGAAGGCTAAATGATGCACTTTGGGCGTACAAAACTACGTTTAAGACACCAATTGGTATATCGTCATATCATCTTGTGTATGGTAAAACGTGTCATCTCCCTGTAGAGCTGGAACACCGAGCATATTGGGTTGTTCGAAGATTGAATTTTGATATAAAGAAAGTCGGTGCGCAGTAGAAACTCCAACTTCAAGAACTTGAGGAGTTGAGAAATAATGCGTATGAAAACTCTCGAATTTACAAGACTCGAACAAAAGCGTTTCATGATAAACATATTAGAAAGAAAGTTTTTGAGCCCGGCCAAAAAGTTTAGCTATTTAATTCGAGACTCAAGTTGTTTCCTGGTAAGCTCCAATCGAGATGGGATGAGCCATATAAGATTACAAAGGTTTTCCCCCATGGAGTAGTGGAGCTCGATGATTCTGACATTGGAAAGAAGTTTGTAGTGAATGGATAGAGATTGAAGCATTATATAGAGGTTCGACCAGTTGAGTGTGTGGTGGAAACGATCAATCTAACTGAACCACCACCCGAGCTGGATAAGCTTGATCTGGGGTATTGAGAAACAGCAGTGTCGTACCAACGACGTTAAACATTGGTATTAGGTAAAGAAGAGTAGCTTTTAAATCTAGTTTGTATCTGTAGACGGTAATTTAATTATTTCAGTATTTAAGATCGAGTCCGTAAAATCGAGTTGCGAGGCCATCATCATTCTAGTATGGAGTGTCAATGAAGCCTAATAAGCATTTAATAAGTGTGGAGTTGAAGACGGGATGAGATGACGGTAAAAGAGCAAAAGTGATTTTTTGGGCCAGGGAAGCATAGGTCAAGCTACGCTTGAAGAGTAGCTGCAGACCTGTTATAACCAGGCTCGTCGTCAGTTTCCCCCCACTCATTCCATTCAAACTATTTGCTCTCTCTCAATTCTCCACCATTATTTGAGAGGTTTGATCCTACCATTTACCCATCTAATTCCTCATCAATCTTGGCCAGCGGATCATCGGATTAGTTGGTGATTTGTCCGGATTCACGTGAAGAACTCAAAAAGTCTCTGAAACTCAATTTTTGGAAAATCATCGTTTCTTTCGATTCGGTAAGTTTTGTTCCATTATTTTGATTTCATATGACTTATTTAACTATTCTAAACTAGTATTGATGAACGAGTTTGATCAAAATCGTGTTTTGATCTGTTTTAAAAAAAGTTGAGTTTTTTCACTTCGAAATCGGATTAAATATCAATTTTTTGGGATGACGGCTTGTTTAATCGTTGTATTAGATATATTTAGATATAGTTTGAGTTTGATTCGGTGTTCGGTTCATTATCTCTTATTTTTTTTGAAAATTCCCTATTGTAGGCATGGCACGGAACAAAGTGTCAGCGAGACGAGTGGCTCAGGCTGCAGTTGCGGCTGATCCACCGGTGCAACAGAGGTCGAGATCATCATCACCATCACCTATTCGCCGCCAGAGCACGCGCTCCAAAAGGTCGCATTATGTTGACTCGGTATCATCATCGTCCTCGTCTATTAAGGCAGAAGTGCCAGAGAACTCTACACAGGGGCGCAACATCTTATTACCACATGGTCGATTGGTAGTTGAGCCAGTTGCTCCACGGGCACCATCACTGCCACTTATGTAGGAGCAGCAGGCTGAGGAGATGTAGGAGGATAAAGAGGATGCTCATGCTATTGAGTAGGAGAAGGGCGTCGCACAAGGCGATGATATAGCAGATGAGAGGGTACTCCGTATGCCAAAGGGATGTGGACTGGTATCTGAACCCGATTGCATGCAAATGATATTATGCGACACCGACCAGTGTTCGGTGTATTACCAGGTGCATAGGCCCAGGATTTCCGGATATGGTTGAAGAGTGTCGTGTCAAGTGATGAAGAAAAAGAAGAAGATTAGGGTTTAGGTTTAGGTTTAGGATTTTTTGAGTTTTATTTTGTTTTTAGCGACGGTAGACCCTTAAGGCCACGTCTTTGTTTATTTTAGTTCGTTTTAGGATTGTAGGCCCTTAAAGCCAAATCAGTTTTTTATTTATTATTATTATTTTTGCCTTAAAAAAATCAATAAAAAAAAAAGAATTTTTAATTCCTTGAAGAATTGTGTGAATTTCTGGATATTTTTTAAATTTCTTTTTCCCTTGCTATGATTGGGTAGTTGTGCTTTGTTGATGATATCTACAGGTGATTAAAATGAAGTTTGGGGGAAGGATTCATGTTTTGCTTTGGAATCCAAAATTGAGCTTCATGGTTAACTATATCTATTCTCCTATATTATTTTTGACCATGAGGACATGGTCTGATTTAAGTTTGGGGGTGAGGGTATAGAATTATGAGGAATGAAAATTTGAAAAAATTGAAATTTTAAAATTTTTGGAGCAGTTTTTTAGTTTTCACGCATGAATGTTTACATTACAATTCGATTGAGTTTTTGTATATGATGCATGAGTAGTATGTAATGTGATATTCTCATTCATGAGAGTAATGATTATATCAAGTTAGTGAAGTGATGTGGTTTTACATGGGTGAGTGAATGAGTGAAATTGAAATTAAGAAGGACGACTTTGACCTACAAGCACAAGCACACATTCACTATGAGAAATAGGTTAATTTTTGACTATGTAGTTGAAAATAATTTTGCCACAATAAAAGGGGAGATGGGGAGATGTAATGGTTGAAATGGAGAAAATTGAAAAAAAAATATTATTTTGAGAAAATAAAATGTAAAAAAGTAGTTTTTCGATCTGAGTAACCGGGCCTTGGTATCACCAATATCATTGTTCGAGTTTAAAGGGGAGAAAACTAATGAGCATAAATCCCATGGAAGAAGCTCGGGCCCAGTTGGTCAGGACTAAAAATCCTCGCTGGAAAGTCCGGAGACTTAGAAAGACAAAAAGGGATAAAAGTGGAAAGATGATAAGAGTACATTTTTATTAAAATGGCAGAGTTTGATCAATGAAGTAGGCAAAAATGAACTGAAATATCATAGTTGAGTGTTCACAAAAACACAGAAGGTTGTCTTGATTGAGAGTAGAAAGTAGCAAAATCATTCACTTTAGTGGGAACCATTCATAACACTAAGCTCGAGATAATTATTGTTCGGTAGTGAGTGGGAGTATTTACATCCTTATTATCTTGTGTATTATATCATGATTTAATTGAATTTGTGTGTGAACTTATGATGCGTGATTATAGAGAACTGAGATGTTTATAGGTACTATCATTGGAAACCTTCACGAGACTTCACTCGTCCACTAGGGGTAACCTAGGGGTTTAAAAGGCTTGTTACACATGTTAAGTGTAATCGTTGACCCTCACAAAAGCAAGGGATTATATTAGATTAATTATAATAGTTAGAGTAGTTAGATTAAGAAGGTCATCACAAAAGAAGTTCCTGAGTTTATTGCTAAGAGACTAGCAATATGTAAGTTTGGGGGTGTGAAAGGTGTCAAATATTAGTCATTTTGACCCCTTAACTCACTATTGTTACATTTTTTCATTCCATTATTTGGTATTTTTATTGCGTTTGCGTGTTAAGACATGTTTCATGAACTTAATGAAGAAATGGAGCTAATTTTGGTAAATTAACTGAAGAGTATATTCTTTCTATCCAAGAGGAAAGTCAAAGAGGTAGTTCGAGACAAAAATGGCTCATGGAGGGCAAAAACGGTATTTTCATAAGCCGTCATCTTCAGCAAAAAGTATCGTGGGTTCAAGACGGACGTTTTGGTGCATTTATGGAGAAAAGTGATTTTCCACAAAATACCTACACTTTGTAATACGCTTCCAGTTTCAAAAAGTGGCTAAAAAGCACATTTCTACACTTGGACCTACGCTTGGAGGTACGCTTGGGACCTACGCTTGAAGCTTAGGCCCCTACGCTTGAAGCGTATGTGCAATAACTTTTTGGTGATTTTTCGTGGATTTTTCCTATTTCACCCCCATCTCAATTGGAAAACATGTCTGCGACTCCAGACCTCTATATATATGTATATACACTTATATATATGAGAAGTTAGGGTTTACATGAGTTTTAGTGTGAAAAGACTGAAAAGGGTTTCTCTATGCTATTGCCTATATATATACAAGACCATACATCAAAGATAGAGGAGGTGAAGTTAGAGAGTTCAGACGTGAGTTTTTGGAGCCTGTTCATTCATTCAGATTTGTTGCTATTGAGATCCATATTCAAACCTAGAGATCCGAAGAAGAAGACTATGGAGAACGTTTCTACACCAACGATGCAGTCACTATCTTCCATGGACAACTAACTCGGTATCTAGGGTTTTCTAGCAAAACCCTAGCCAAGTAATGTAGTTCTTTTATTATTTTCAATTGTAAAGAGGGGAAACTGTTGACCATACTATGATGATTATAGTAGTTAAGAGACCGTACTGATTTGTAATATAAAATTATATGTTTGTTTTAAATTCTTGTCTTAGATGGAATGAATATATTATTTTGCACAATTATGATTATTCACTATGGGTTGGAACTCGGATGTTTAATCATGGTTTTTTTACACAATGGTGGTAATGAAACTTGAAACCCTAAGTTGACACAGGTCGTGCCTTGGCAATTTAATATAGACATGCTTTAGTTTATTTTCATGTAATAGGAGTATATTAGAGTAGAGTAATTGGCATGTACTAGTTAGGTCAATCATGAGACGAGTTGTCGCGATCCGGTTGATGGTACTCCTTTTTGGGGTCGTATTTAGTTATTTGCGGTACGACCTGATTCACAGTTATGGATCGCCCTCTTACAATTAATACATTGAGAAACTATATTATGCGATTAGTGGTAGAATGATGAAAACCCTAGTTTTCTCTCTTATCTGAATCACAACCAATTTAATTTGCTTTATAAATAATTGTTAGTTGAAATAGATAATTTGGTCTTCGGCCACCCAAACAACCATTTTTCAGAAAATACAAATCAGTGTTTCTAGATTATTAAAGTGAACAATCTCAGTCTTTGTGGAATCAATATCCACTCAAACCATTTGCTATTCTATAATTGATACATGCGCTTGCGTAGGGTAAAACATAGAGTCGTTAAGGTGTTATTTTTAACCTTATATTTTTACACACCTGATGTCGCATCAAGGGCCTTGTTTGGTTGGCACTCAAATGTAATAATCCATTATTTTTGGTCTTTCATTTGGCAATACTTCATGTTTTACCTTGGATCATCTCTTCATTTTTCTTGCCTTATTCTCAACCCTTGGATGGTGAGAGGGTGAGTGGAGAATTTCTACAACCCTTTAGGGTTAGCCACTTTACATGACTTCACTCATCTCACAAAATCTTGCTCTCTCTTCCTCTTCTTGCTAAGTTGGGGATAGTTCTTGGTGATGTTCTTGAAAAACTTTGGCAAGTCTTCTAATTCTCTCTAGGGTTTTGTTATAAGAACCCTAGTTCTCATGTTTTTGAGTTCTTGAGTTAATATTGATTTGAGTCTTCTCTTATTCATGTTTATGGAAGGTTGAGTTGCTTTCATCTACCATAGCTCTTGAGTTTCACCTTGTGAAGAAGCTAGTGGTGAGTTCCATAACTTATACTCTTAAGATTATATTTCTCCATAAAACCCTAAAATATAAATCATTAGGGTTTGAATTAATTCTTGTGGTTGGAGCCACTTTTGTATAATTTTTGGTTTTCTTGTGACACCATAGTAAATCTTGTTGTTCATGTGGTGTGTTGATAGTTACTATTGAACCTTTAGCGTGGTAGCTTGAGTTGGACCTCTTTTGGGCATTCTTGAGTGAGCTTGCTTGGAATTGAGGTAGGGGAAAAACGAATTGTGTTCATCTTTGTACGAGGGTATGTGCGTCTATATGTATATATGTCATATATATATATGTGTATGAGTTGGGTCTTGACAACTTAGATGATGATTTAGGCCCTTGAGAACATGATTTTGTGATATAAATTTATGTTGTGGTTTATTGCTTATTAAATGTGAAATTGTAAGCATTGTGATGATGTGAGTGCAATATATGGCCTAATAAAATGAGCATGTATTGTGAAAGAGAATGTTGAGAAGTATTGCTATAAATGTGAACTTGTTTATAATGTGAAATTGCAAGCCTTGTGATCATTTGAATCCAATATAATGCTAATTGATAGAAGCATGTATTGTGATGACATATGATTGTGATTGAGAACCTTCATGCTTTTTCGGGTACACCATGTTGTGTAAAAAACATGGGTGTCGGTTTATGCGGTTTGTGTACTCATATGTGAGTAGTCTTGTGTCGAATCGTCGCAACAACTGACCAGGGGGTGTTCCCAACCTACGAAACTAACGTGTTCAGGAATGGGGTATAGGGTGAGTCGTCTCATTCTTAAAGTCGTCAGTTGTCTCGTGCATTCGATATATGAATCTTTAGTCATGAGTCGTCTCGTGCAACCGCCTTCCTTGTTGAAAGTGAGAAGTGTCAAAATCACTTGGAAAGAATCGGTGTTGTACTTTTTCTCATTGTGAATGGGTAGAGTGCGTATTCATTAACATGAATTGGGCAAAGTGTGTAATGTGAGGTGTGTTGAGTCATATTGCACTTGAAGTATCATATATGTGTAATTATGATATTGATATTGAGGCATGTTATAATTGTGAATAATTATGATGTGAGCATGTTGGGGAACTTGGTTGTTAGGTTCGATGGGGTTCCGGATTGGCGTGAGAGTCATGTGGAAAAAGAGACCGACCTAGGGTTAGTGGCATGAACCTTGGTTGGGTGGTACCACTCGGACTACCGAGATTGAGGCGATGACGCTTCCTCTACTAGGCTAGTGAGCTCACCCCACGACTTATATATTTTTCAGGTGATGATTTTGTTGGGAGAGTTCCGTAGTCTCTCTGTGGATGTGTAGCACTTATCCGCCCTTTTGTGTAGGGGTGATGGACCGTATGACTTTGTAGAGCATTAGTGTAATTTACATGTATACACATGCTTCTCTTTTGTAAACTTATAACTGAATGATTAAGTACTTATTCTTTTGTCGGCTAGCGTGTTACCCGGGTAGCTTATAATGATGTATGTCCCTTAGTGCGTTATACGCAGAATTTTATTATTTTGGTGCATTTCGGTGCCGACAATGTAAAGACTAACTCATTTTGTGAAAACTATGTCAAGCCTTGCCTTAGGGAGTTTTAAATATTAAATATATGAATCCCTTCATTTCTATTTGTGTAGTGGATTATTTGCTATGGAATGTTGTTATTTGAAATTTGGCCGAAAATGACATTTTTCTAGATATTCAAACAAACCCTTTTCGTTTTGAATGAAAAACCCGTTTTCGCCTACCCCCGTGATTTCAAAATAAATCTCATATTTTAGAAATGTTTTTAGAATCTATCTCAGTGTGAAATTTGACTTTGAAAACCCGAGAAATCATAGACGGAGACCGGGGGCAAAATGGAGAATTCACAAAAGCAATTCAATCATTTTTGGGATCATGTTTTGTCATTTTTTAGCTTCAGGACTTTTAGTCAACTGATTTAGAGAATTAGTCAATTGATTCTTTCTTGAACTTTTATATAAAAATCTCTGCCATCAAATTAGTCGACTAATTTCAGTCAACTAATTTACTGTAGTGTGTATACCAGTCGACTGATTTAGAGGATCAGTCAATTGATTCTTTCGTGAATTTTTTATAAAAACCTCTGCCATCAAATTAGTCGACTTACTCTTTAAATTAGTCAACTGATTCTTCAAACTAGTCAACTGATTTACTGGAACACTATGTACAAAACGGTCCTCTTACGTTGCTATTACCTTTCTAATGCATAATTAGTCGATTTATAATGTGAAATGACTATTGTACCCTTGTAGGGGTATTTGACGATTTAAGGTCCTTTTCATTTTGTTTTATTTCCGTAGTCACTCCCTTATCTCTTAGGCTCGTCTTTTGAAGTCCTAGGAAATTTGGGGCATGACAATTCCCACAAAGGTGCCAAAGGTCCAAGCACCCCCAACACAGCCCGCCAAGCATTGGGAGTGAGTTGAGTAGGAGCCAGCCCTGTAAAGGAGAGAAACTATCTTGCAAACTTGGGTAATGGGAAATGCATGCCTATTGTGAAGGGGTGCCTAGGCCATTTTCTCAAAGTTTTGGGGATCCCAAGGTGATTTTCCTAAACTTGGGACAAACAGGCCGACCCACCCCGTGACCCAACCATGGGTCATGTAATACAGTCTAATTTTGTTTATGGTGGAATGGTTTTGAACCTAAGACCTTCACCTCAAACTCAAAGATTCTAACCAGCTAGACCACTCAACCCATGTGTCATATACATGCAACCACCTATATTTAACTAATATAGTGGATCTCATGTAACAAAAAAAAAATAGATAAAAGAAGAAAGATGAAGCAAAATTCTATTATCCTAAAAACTCAGTGTTCCCAAATCAAGGCAAACTTGCATGGGAATAGAGGGCAACTGATAGGGAACGTATCTCAATGGATAAAGATAAAACCGAATAAGAGATAAAGATGTGTTGACCCAAGATAAAGATGAACATGAAGTTATCTTTATTTAGGACGTAATGGAAAAGTCATGGGAAATGATTCCCGTGACTTGGGCACCACAACCCAAAGCCTTATAAAAATAAAACGACGGTCAACCTAACAGGTACACAATAATTACACACCATTAAACTCTCTCTTGATTCCTTCCCCGATCAATTTACTAACTTGATCGTCGGAGCCTCTTAGGCCGACACCCCACCTGTGTCTTGCAGGGATCCATCCAAGTGGTTGCGACGTCATTCCGGGTCAGGCTTGATTTCTTGCATCATCACTATTATTTGTATCGATGTTACTTATTAACTTGTTTATTTGTAAATGTAATTTTATTTACTTTAAAGGTTCTCTCAATTATTTACAATTCAAGAGTTACAACTCTTGAATTTTTACTTCTCTTGACATATATTTTTGTATTACATAAAATATTTTATATTTTCTTTGTCAATTTATATGATTTAAAATGTGATTCTTATTGATTTGATATGTTCTATTATACATGAAATTCATTTTAAATAATAAAAACTAAAATTAAATTAATTTATAAATAATTTTAAATGCTTATTAAATTTTACATATGTATTACAAAGTTTATTATAATTTTTATATCTTATTTATTTATTATACAAATTTAAATCACGTTCAAAACACGTGCTTTCGGCTAGTTATTCTAAAAGTGTGAGGGTTTTGGAATATTTCTATGTATTAGCTTAATACTTTTAATTTAAAAATGTATAATTCTTTATGTTTACACATTTACTCTTATATTAATCTATTTAAACATTACAAAACTCTTTTGACTTCCCACTAAAAATGTAATTATTATCTCTAATCTATATTATTTATACTCTTTTGGAATTCTCACAAACTGTAATTATTATCATTTATCAATACTACTTGTACAAATACAAATGTTTTTTTTATTTTCTATACATTTATCCTTATTTTAAATAATTAAGGGTAAATATCACAAATCTCCCCTGTAATTAGGCCTATTATAAATGATACCCTCCACATTTGTGAAATCCCACTGAGCTCCCTCCAATGCATGGGGAAAGAGGTCCAGTCAAATTTGTATGCAAAATGACCTAAATACCTTGAATTAAAAAAGCATATTGGTGGCATATTCTAGAGTCAAGCGAAATAACTCTTTTGCCCTCTTTTCGTAAGAAAAGAAAATAAATAGAGTCATAGGTGTGTGATTCTTCAACTTTTCTTGTTCATGAAACCCTATCTTTTAGAGAGAAAGTGCGATTTTTTAGAGAGAGAAAGTGTGGGTTCATAGAGAGAAATTGGTTTTGGGTTTTCGGAGAAATGTTGCAGTGGGTGATTCAGATAGAGCTCTGAAGGTGAACAAGAATGACGAATTTTTAGAGAGAGAATGTTTGGGTTTAGAGATAGAAATGGGTTTTGGATTTTGGGTTTTTGGGTTTAGGGTGATGTTGGGTGATTCGAGTAGAGATGGAGATAGATTTTCAAGAGATTGGGGTTTGTTGTTACATTTTAGCTTAAAAAATAAAACAATCTAAAAACAAACAAAATATACACAATTTTAGAGAAAGTGAGAGAAATGGAGATAGATTTTCAAGAGAGACGATGATAGATATCCTAGAGAGAGAAAGATAGTTGGTAAAAAGATATAAAAGGCAATTTTAGTAGAGAATGTATGTATATTTTGTTAATCTTTGTTGCAAAAGTAATGGCAAAATGTCATTGTAAACATATTAAGGGTATTTTGGGATTTACATATAAAAAATTGACTTTATTTACACAAAAAGTCAAATTCTGGCATTTACTATAAACGGAATGGGGAAATTATTATACCGGAGCTAAAGTTAAGGGAGGTCAATGAGATTTTACAAATGTTAGAGGCACCACGTATAATTAGGTCTAAGTTCAGGGGAGGTTTATGATATTGGCCCAATAATTATTCTAATTTAATACTACAGTTTCGTACATTAGGTTACTTTTACTATGAGTAGTTTATACGGGTTTTTTTTAACATTTTGTTTTATTATTTAAATGTTTATATTAATTTGTATTACCTATAAAAGTACAAGAAATTTTGATTATGTCTATTCATTTATCTTAATGTTTGAAATACAAAAAAAGTAATGTCAATGTATTTATGCATTTATTAAAAAGATTAAATGCAATAAACATGCATGAACTAATTATTATATTGAACATCTGAAGAGCCAACAATTATATGTCTATTTTTATTCTTGACTTTTTGAACTTCATCCATTACATATGTTCCACTTCTTCCCTCTTCAACCATAGGTTACACTTATTCTAAAACTAGGAGTGTCATAGTCACTCAATATAAACATTCCCCAAATAATTAGGGTCTCATGTTATACTCTGCTTTATCTTGATGTATTCGAGTCCTCGATTTAAACATTGGATTATGAAAGTTTTCAACCAAGAATAAGAGATAAAGATAAAGACTTTTCGTAAAAGACTTTTGTTCTTGAAAAAGTCTTGGAACTGGTTCAACAGTACCAAATTTGACTCTTATGAATGTAAAAAATTCGTTAGTGTTATGACCGCAAACAAAGTTTGAACTCTATCATGAATTAGTCAGGAGAAATTCTAGAAACCCTAGATTATCATGGGAAATAAATTCTTTTGATCATGATCTAAACCATGAAGTTTCGAACATATTATGCTATTTATGAATTTATTAGTTAAAGTATTAAAAAAATTATGTTATTTATGAATTCATTTGTTTTGGATCGATGAAACTGATAAAACTTTGAGCTTACATTTCATTTACGGTAATTTACATAAAATACCATGAGATTTCAGATTTTAATCAAATAATCACATGTGGTTAAAAAAAACCCCTAAAGTTTTTAAATCTGATCAGATGCCCCAACTCCCAAAAACAAACATTTTTTTACGAAAATGTCAATTAACTTAAATTCTCATAGTCACATGACAACGTTTAAGGATATATTTTGAACTGCCAAGATTTCCCTTCTTTGAAACAACATCATTTTCAATTATTGGGTAATTTATATTAAATTTATGAGGTTTCAGATTTTAATCAAATTACCTCATGGGGTTCCCCCCCAAAAAAACATGGCCAATTTTCGGACACCAAAAACGTCAAATGACTTAAATGCCTATAGTCATACGACAATGTTTAAGGACATATTTTGAGTTGCCAAGATTGGCCTTCTTTTTAAATTATTTGGACATGACTACCTAAACAACTATAAACAACGATGTTTTAACCTTATGGGGCGGCGTCATTTTGCTTATAAGGTTAGGGTTTTCATGTATTGCGCAAAAACACTTTCTCATTTTTTCCCAAATTTGAACGAAGACTTTGGTTAGTTTTTAGAATTTGTGCATATACTGGTTAGAATCGTGCATACAATGCTTTGGTCCCTATTCAGTGTCATCGAAGATGTTGCCAGGTGAGTTTTTAAAGTTTTTTTTCCTTACATCGCTTTTTGATACATATTTTTTTATTCCTTTGGCCATGGTCGGTCACATGGTGCATTATAGTATTTTTTTTAGAAACAAAATTAAGTCTTTGCAATGATGAATTGATAAATTTTGTTAATCATTGTTCAATTTTTAATTAGTGTCAAATTATTTAAATCACACCATCTCCAAAATTCACATTTTCTATAACGACATTTGTAGTACAATTTTTCAAGATTCCCGTTATCATCTTGTATAGTCACCAAAAGTGTGGCTAATTTGCAACAAAAACATTCAGCATTTTCATACCTCAAATTTGGACCAACAATGGAGTGTTTGCTTGAGATAGACGTATATTGATATTGGAAAATAATAAAACTCAGAGATAAATTATTGAATACAAGATAAAAATAATAATACTTTGAAACCATAAAATCCTAGATAAAAAATTACCTTGTCGAAAGTAGGTTTGTAGAAGAAAGCTTTAAATTAAGCTTATGAGAATTTGAGATGTTGTATTTTCGTGTATATAGATATATATCTCGTGTATATGTATATAATGAAAAGTGAGTTTGGAGGGAAAAAGCTTCAGCTATGGAGAAGAGGCTTGTGAGATGGGGAAGAAGGCTCCATTTCATTACATCTAGTTGTCTACATATAGGGAGAATAAAATGGGTTATCAAATAGGTCCCTCAAGGGCATAATGGGTACGTATTACAGAAAGCTAAGGTGCATCAAAGGCAAAATGGGGAACAAATAAGCCATGTGACATGCACATGACAATATTCTACTAGAAATATAGGTACTTGGACAGAGGAGGGGGGCATCTGATCAAATTTAAAAATCTTAGAGTTTTTTTTTAACCACAAGGGGTTATTTGATTAAAATTTGAAGCCCCTCAGGGGCTTTTAAGAAAATTATCCCAAGAATAAAATGGGTTATCAAACAGGTCCCTCAATGGCATAATGGGTATTCCAAAAAGTTAAGGGTGCGTTCACTAACAAAAACGTTCTTGCTTTTTTGTTCTCACGTACCAAAAAAAAAAAAAATAGAAACAATAATAATGTTTAATAAATTATTTATGTTTCAAAATAATGAGAATTGTTTCCCATGTTTCACATAAAATTGAGAAACATAAAAAAGTTGTTTCACATGTTTCTCTACTGTAGCAAGAGAAACGTTTTTACTAGCTATTACCTGTATTACTTTTACTATTTGAATTTTTCCCCTCTCAAAAGCCCACCTGTCAAAAGGCATTATCTCATTTAACTCCATTTACTCACCTTTTCTTCCTCATTTAACTCCAGATCCGTCCTCTTTCACCTTCTCTCTTTCTCCACTACAACTTGGAGAAGCTTTGAACTTCAAGATCAAAAATCTCTGCAACAAGGTTAGTTTTTGTACTTTCTCTTGTTAATTTTTTCCTACATTTATCAATGTATTCACATATTTAATTGTATATATATGTGAGGGTTTTTTGTCTACAATATCTATGTGTCTATATATATATATATACGAATATTTGTATATGTGAATATATTGAAATCCAAAATAAGGGAGCTAAGGAGGTGGGTATATATATAAGTCTTAAATTTACATATATGCAACCCTTAAATTTAATTTAGACCAGTTGATTCACAAACTATGCTTCCCTCTTGTATTTGGTCATTGTTGTCGTTAGACACGAGCTTTTAATTCGTTTCAACATTTAGAAGTTACAATGTTGAAATTAATAAATTAAATTAACCCCATTTTAGGACAAGTATTGTTAAAGTTTTGCTAGAAACAAAGAATGTTTGTCCAAAAACCCAATAATTATCTCTTTCACAAATACGTTAGTGGTTCCCTTAGGATGAAATTCTTAAATGTGTAAAACTGAACCTATATTCTTATCTTTCACAAATATATTGCCAATATCCTTATTTCAGTCCCATGGATTTCTGAGTATTTCTATCATTGTTAATGATATCAGGCAACACCACCAAAATCTATGAAAATTCTGCCATACCTGGACAATAATTCCAAAATACCAAGATCACCCTTTATTAGTCCTTGTATACTGAAAAGGTTAAAGTTGTTATATATTCCTTGTTTGGTTTGTTCACTACATAATAGTTGATTTAAAAATTATTTATATTCATTCTTATAGTTTTTCGTGGAAGAAAATAATTCCATGGATTCAAATATTGAATATGGAACTGAAGTAAATGAGGTGATGAATAGTGTGGTGGAAGAATTTTTATAGGATTACCAATCTAAAGAATATTTTATATTAGCGATGGAAGAAGAAAGAAAGAAAAGAAATCGAAAAACTTCCACATTTACTCCCGAAGGTTGTAATAATTTAGTTAATGCAATGAGGATGTGGCCGGGAAAGAAAAAATCGTTTTTATGAGAAATGATGCTTATTAAATTATTTTAATAAATTGAGAGATAAACACAAGTTCTTCAAATAAATTATAAGCAATACTGGATCAGCATGGGACCCTGTTTCTAGGTATGTGACATTGACTGAGGCCCAATGGGAGAAGATAGAGAAGGTTAGATTGAATTTATTATTATGTTTAGTTTTATTAAATTATAAATAAAAAATTAATATATATAATATGAATATGTGGTTGCAACAAATCAAGTTGACTAAACGATATTGACGAAAAGGGTGCAAACGTTATGACTTGCTTTGTAACTTATCGCGGAAGGAAGTCTAATACAACACAAAATATTTTGGTCGTTTGTTCTTTTGACATGCGATTTACATATATATTAGCTAGATGGGAAGGAAGTGTAAATGAGTCAAGAGTTCTAATGGAGACTATATTTAATCTTACTATGTAGTTTTCAATACCACCCGAAGGTAATGGTCTTATAATACTATTATTTCTTTATATTGAGAATACATGTTAACTTGTAATAATATTACTTGACAGGTAAATACTACTTAGTTGATTCTGGATATTCTAATATGTTAACATTTTTAGCACCTTATTGTTGTATTCCGTATCATTTGCAAGACTTTATAAGGCGTAGAGGACAACTTCGAGGTCCTAAAGAGTTATTCAACTATAGGCATTCCTCTTAGAAATGTCATTGAACGTTATTTTGGGGTACTTAAGAAACGTTTTCCCATTCTGAAGTTAATGCCCAATTATGATGTCGAGGTATAAGCTCAAATCGTGGTTGCTTATTGCATAATTCATAATTTTGTTCGGGATGAGGCACGTTTAGATCGCTTGTTTGATGAGTATGAAAACGAAAATATCAGACTTAGAGATAAAGGGTCAACTAGTACCTCAACAACTCAAATATACCAGTAGATGTAAGGGTCACTCAAGATCAAATGCGACTAATGAATGGGGTTCGTGATTCAATCTCAAATGCGTTGTGGGATAACTACCGAAGAGAGTGATTCATATTATCGTATGTTTGGATATTATTTCATTTTGTAGACTTTAAAAATTAATGTTATATTTGATAAATCGTTAGAAGTTGTAACTTTAACTTATGATAGTTGAGTTTAATAATTTCTTTAATTTAATTTATTTTATCTACTCAAGTAAATGCCAAAATCAAACTCATAAAAAAATATGAGAAACAAATGCGTTACTAAACATTATTATTTGTTTATATTCCAACAATTGTGAGAACAATTGGAATTAACAAATGACATTTCTATTTTTTTGTTTCTCATAAGAAAAACATTTTTTTTTGTTTATGTTGTTTAAAAAAACAAAAACGAAAAATGTTTCACGTTAGTGAATGCAACCCAAGGTGCAACAAAGGCAAAATAGGGAACAAACAAGCCACGTGACATGCATATGACAACATTCTACCAGAAAAGTGGTATTAAATAACAACTATCTTGAATCAATGTAAAGAATGGTCCCCACTAAAGTAAATAGCTTCGCTAGTATCTGGACGGAGGAGGGGGGACATCTAATCAAATTTAAAAGCCTTAGGATTTTTTTTAACCACAAGGAGATTATTTGATTAAAATCTGAAATCTCAGGGGATTTATGAAAATTACCCTTTTATTTATGAGATTTTTAATTTTAAACTTCTAATTATAAAGGTTGGTTGAACATGTTGGGAATGATGCAATTTTTCATGGTGGATAATAAAAGTTCTCAACATGATTATTTATGCATAGTCGCGTTCGATTGCGGTCTCGACTTCTTTTGGTTTGAGTTTTGAGTTTCCTTGGAAATATCACCTATCATTATTCTATGAAATCTTGGATCAACTATCTGACTACTACCAAAAAGCTTCATACTCGATAATCATCCCCCGTATTCTAATCTTTCGGATCTGTAGAGTCTCTTTCAGTTCTCGTAGGTGGTTGGTTTTACTTACCCTGCCACATGTGGTGAATGAGCCGGTACTTGTACATTTACAACTTTATTTCGTTTAGGCATAAAACTCCCGAGTCACAATCATCACGAAATCCTATCAGGTCAGCAAAAAAAAAAAAAAAAGACCGATGATTTCCATAGATTTACCCAAATTAAGGCTCATGGGGAAGGGTGCAAAGTCCAGTAGGGAGGGATCTGGGTAAGGTTAGGTTGTGTTGGTGTAGATGAGTTACTAAATACTTGTTTTATTTATTTCAATTTTATTATTTTATTTTCTATAATTTTAGGTTTATATTTTAATCATGAATCTAATTGGTAAATAATGTATCTATGCAAATGGTCAAAGCTTTTTCGAATTAGATTTTAATGGTACCTTCCATTATTCCTTTCTGAGTAGCTTGTGTTGATAGTATAAAATTTTATTAAATTTGTTTCCTTTAAGAAAACTGAAATTAGAAAATACAGAAAAATGATAATCATACACAAGTTGACATGCATTTAACTAATTGTTCATATTATTTCATGTCAAATTGTTTAAGTTATTATGAATGTTGTATACATATAATTGGACATGAGGTTAGAGCAACTAAAAACATGGTTAGTTGTTATAAATATTGCAAAAGAAAATTTTCATCTGTATGTCAATTTAGAGGACCAAATGCATTTTCAAAGTGGCAGAACCTCTCCTCTCATTGACACAGATTCAATTTGGGTTGATTATATAGAAGTTACTCATTTTTTGTTTATTTCCCTTTAAATAAAGTCCGTTCATATGTTTTTAGATGAAAACATTGTGAATCTACTTTCATGTTGAAAATCCAAATTTAATGTAATGTTGTTTTTAATTTTCATGTAAATCTACTTGGGCATTTTTTCTTCTTCTTTTTTTCTGAAAAGTCAGAAATGATGAACTAAGGAAGCCAAAGCCTTACAAAGTGAAAAGGGCATACCCCAATGGAAATATTCCAAAGCCACCACAAAAAGATAAACCAGAAGGGGTAGAGCTTACCAATGTTCAAACACCAGACAAAATTATCAATCTTACAATAGGGACTCATAATGGGGGC
Source organism: Cornus suecica (assembly GCA_963922005.1). Lineage (NCBI taxonomy): Eukaryota > Viridiplantae > Streptophyta > Magnoliopsida > Cornales > Cornaceae > Cornus > Cornus suecica. The sequence continues at coordinate 53,137,690 of OY998244.1, forward strand.
ATAGAGAGACAAGATACCTGAGACATAAAGAACACTACTAGGAACCAAAACATGAAGAAACAATGGAAACCAAACAAGACATTAGCCCTCCCATAAACAACTATCAGGATCATGGGGTAGCAGAAGAGGGAGTAGAACTATGCTCAAAGATAGAATCTAGAAAGCCTCCATGTTTGAGCAAGCCCCAAGTTAAGAGTAGAAGTCTTCAACCATTTGAAGAGAGAGAACTCTAAGGCCTCGTTTGGCATAGCTTTTTCTTCAGGCTTTTTTCAAAAAAGAAAAGAAAAGTAAAAGCCATTTTGAGAAGCTGGTACCCCTAAATTTTTCTAAACACTCTTCCAAGGCCTAGAATATCTTCTAATTTTTTTTTCCAAACATCGTTCAAAACAACTTTTCACTCCAGGAAGTCAAAAACAGCTTCTCAAAAGCCCATCCAAACATGGCCTAAACTTGACAGTGTTGCAAATCTCATTGAAAACTTGATTTTCAGTTCTCACTTCCCCTTTATAAAATCTTCTATTCCCTTTCTGACCAGAGAATATACACTACAGCTCCAAAACTCCATTTTCTTTATAGAGAGAAAAGGTCTTTTCCCCTAAGGTTTGAGAACAAAGGGATGAGATCTTCCCATTTATGGAATGGACATTGAAGAGAGCCTTTAGAGCTTATAGAGGTCCATTCTCTTAGAGTAAATGGTGTTAGGATTAATCGGTCAAAAACACACACAAACACAAGCAAACAAAGACACCAAATTTATACGTGGTTCGGCCTAAATCGAGACTTACGTCCACGGGAGAGAGATTTCACTATGATATGGAACAAATGGATGAGGAGGAGGATTATATAACACTCTCAACTCAACTCTACTCACAAACACTCTCTGCCTCACACACTCAAGCTCACTCTATTTATCTTATGTGTTTCTTGTTTGATGATATACAACATATACATACCCCTATTTATAGATGTGAGCTTATCAACCATTCATGGTTTGAATGGTTGCAAATGTCTTCAACCCCCAGTCACATGCCAGTTACCATCATCCACCATTCTGATAATACATATTAACCTACCAATCCATATCATATGGATTCTTCAATTCTCCCCCTTCATACCAATCGGAGGAGAACGTATTTTAATGTTATTCAGTTGGTGTCCATCCTGGCTATGTATCTGCATAACTCTAGCTTCTCTTAAGCAACCACATTTGTCAGCATATCTGCTGGGTTCTTGTCTGTATGGATCTTCACAATTTTTAATAGTTGTTGCTCCATTACTTCGTGTATCTAGTGATAGGGAATGTCGATATACTTCATGCGGGAATGATACATTGCATTCTTGCTCAAGTCCAGAGCACTCTGACTGTCACAATGTACTTTATATTCTTTTTGTCTGACACCTAGTTCTTGGAGAAACCATTTCACCCACAATATTTCCTTTCCAGCTACCGCTGCGACAATGTATTCAGCCTCTGTTGTAGATAAAGTGACACACTTCTGCAATTTGGATTGCCATGAGACAGTTTTCCCTGCAAAAGTAAATAGAAATCTTGATTTAGATTTCCTACTATCGATATCACCGACCATATCTGAATTTGTATATGTCACGCCCCAAATTCCTAGGACTCCGAAACCCGAGCCTAAGAGTTAAGGGAGTGATTGCGGAAGTAAAAAGAAACGAAAACCAAGAGACATTCAGTCATCAAACACCCATAAAGGGTTGCAATGAATGCCCAGATACCATGCTGTCACGCTCCTAAAGGGTGACGCAAACCAAGCGACTACTAGAGTCAACAATAACAAAGAAGTACATGGAATAACAATAAAAATATACTCCATGCCAACACGAATACTAAAAATACAAGAGTATCCTTAGATACCAACAGACACGCTCCTAAATCCCTAAGACTCCCGAACAGGGACATCCAAGGAATCCAGAATGTGATCCTTAACATGAATGACCAACTAAGACATCATTAACCGTGAAAACATATGGGTTAATGATAGATATGGTATATTTAATACCCAAATGACTAATAAAACTAAGCAGCGGAATCTAACGAAAATCCGGCAGAATTCCGTTTGTAAATGGAACATCCGAACAACCAAACACAACACAATAACCTGCCCAAAGCAATTCAATAATCACAATGGCTTCCAAGCCCCACATTCATCAATCCTAATAGGGCCGAGGTAGTGGAAAGAAACCAAAACCCTCCAAACCCTCTAACATTAACAGAGCCACAAATGCTCGAATAAAAATACAGTAAAGCACCTAGCTGTGTAGAATAAATACAATAATCTCCTGAAAGAATAAATACAGGAAGTAAAAGATACATCAACAGGGATATGCCAACAGACTGGCTCCCAAAAGAAATACATGATAATCCCATAACAATGGGTAAAGAAGCTGAAAGAAGAATACTACCGTCCCCAAACCCAGTCGCGCTACAACCGTAACCGCATCACCCAACGCAACTCCAAAACCTGTAACAAGGAAACAAAAGAAGCTGCCGTTGCACTGCATCCTGCCCATAGCCGTATAATTCCTGCAACCTGGCGTGGAATACCAGGGGGGCAAATGAAATTCCCTCCGTGAGCAAATAAGCTCAGTGGGAAAAGATATCCTAACTACCACATCCTCTGATAGTTTAGGTAAAGCTAAACCGTCTAATAAGATATAAATATAGCCCAACTAGTCCCATCCACGCAAACCCAAGTCACACGCTCATATACTATCGTAAACGAGTATACATAAGTATATAGGGAAGATATATATATATATATATATATATCTACACGTATATATATATAAATACACAACATGAGTCTCTAAAACTCGTACTCCAAGTACCCAACACCAGTAGTCTACACTACTCTCATCAACGTACACTAAGTACACGATACTAAGATCCAGTCTAACAAATCGCCAATTACTCACAACACAATTCAGAAGATCCAACCGAGGAGATCACACTCACCTCTAATATCCACAAGGAAACAAAATCCACCAATAGTACCAAGGAAGGCTCAAATCCTACACCCCGATAACACAGGAAGGAAAACACCCACGTCCTTGCGTACTAACACAACCATCATCAATATATATATATATATATTTATACAATATATATATATAACAAATCTCATCCCACTCCTAGAGGAATCTACCTCTCAGGAACTAGATCACCTCAATCACATCTATTCCTCGATACCATAAGTCACATCATCACATTAACCTCATAATACTATCACCAATATATATATATATATATACATATATATATATATATAACAAACCTCAATTGCTATCTCCAACAATGTCAATTAATCACCAACGCTCTCACTAAGGATATGAAAAACCACGTAAGAGTCAAGAACCCAAGCAAGGGAAAAGGAGTCCCAATGCTACACCAACAGATAACCGAGACACAATGTCAAGGTTAAGAATACCCAAACAAGGAAAGAACATCACGAATGAACCAGAAAGGAACACCACAAGTGGACAAGGGAACCAAAAGCGAATGGCCGAGTATGAAAGTAAATAAAAGAGGAATCCCAAGGATTTCCATAGTTTTTAAGAAAAAGGTTTTTAAAACTCAAACCATTTCATTCGGCATCCATGCCCCTAACAAGTGAAAAACCCCAATCACCTAGATGGTGACATCAACAACCCAAAGAAAAGGAAAGGCAACACTATAAGTGTGCACTGAACAACACCAAGCCTCCTAACCGAGACTTAGAACGATCCGAAGAAAAGGTGAAACAAGAAACCACCTTTCAAAATACTACAAGTCGAGATTTTGAGAAAGAAGTCTCAAAATCTCAGAATCTCGAGACAAGTGATAAAATACTTTTCTTTTTAGAAATCACACAGTAAAAATGACCGTCTTGCCCCCGGTCTCCGTCAGTTGCCATCACCGGCTTTTAAAAGTTGAAAATCTTTTTAAAGAAGATCTCAAGATCATTTTATAAGTATTAAAACTGTTCGTTTATTCGGGGGTAGGCGAAAACGGGTTTTTCCTTTTAAATACAAAAGTTTACTTTCAAAACTTAGAAAGCACCGTTTTCGAAATGACAGCCACATAAGAATGAACAACTCCACGGATTCCTATAATGCCCAAAAGGACAATAAAGGAAGAACAACACGTTGGACTCACGGAAGACCACCATCCGTTTCCAACTCCACCAAATCAAATGATACCACGAGGAAGAGGTTCGGCACCACGCCGTAACCAAGGAATCTAGGAATGACATACAAGTCAACGACCACGTACTAGTGTACAAAACACCGTACAAGGAATGCTTAGGGGAATGAACTAAGCACAAGAACCGAGACTGTCAAGCTACGGTACCTCGAGTACTAAATAAATCCCTAATCATAACCCCTTCTCATCAATCAAAATCTCACACAACTCATCACTCGCCTTCTCTAAGGCCTCAATTATCAATTGATACAAAAATCATCCCTAACCTCACATCTTCAAAAGAGTTCACACAACTAACCACGATCACCAAACTACTAACCACAATCACAGGGCTACTAACCACAATCACAAGGCTGCTAACCACAATCTCTAAGGCCTCAACTCAAGTCAAGCCTACGGTCCACCACTAGCCTCCGCTAGCCACATGAATCACTATGCCAACACGCATAACCTCCCCCAAGGGTACTAAGGTATACAACAAGTACAAGGATATACGTTTCATTATACTTATTAATTATGGCATATTATCATTTTCTTCCACATTAATTACTTTCAACTGAGCATTTATAAAATATGAATTTAATTTACAATATTCATAAATAGCATGCCCCAACAACACATGTAATATAACACATATACATGTTAAACGAGATCACATAAATAATAGGCAGTGTAATGTGACTCAACACTCCCCGTGATACTCACACACAACACACCCTTCCCAAGGGTAACGGATACAAACTCTGTCCACTCATCATAGTGTAGAGTTACCACACCGACCTTTCCCAAGTGATTTTTCTCTCTATCACTTCAACAGGGAAGACGGTTGTACGAGAGCCCAACATGCAACTCCGTACGCCATGACTACCCTTGAGTCAAGAACATGAGCCTCTACCTGGACTCCTAACTCACATTTGCCGGCTTTTTAGTTCTGTAGGCGTGATACCTCCTGGCCAGTTGTTGTGATGATCCGACACAAACGTCTACTCGTGCCCCACGCACAAAGGAAGTAGACCACACCAAATGAACTCTCTCTGCCAATGGTGAAACCGTGCACTCCATGCACCAACACCCATGTGCTCACACGACATGGTGTACAATCAAATCATATCTCAATCATAAATATGTAATACATCATATTTATAAAAATACCCACATGGTAATATAAATCTCAAAATCTCTTTTCATGATTTAAAATACAATAAAGCATTTAAATCATATGAAAACAATTTCATATATAACTCATATTTTCAAAAATATATTTTCTTAATTCTTTAGAAAATATTTCAATTTCCCTTATCATTTCTTTAAAATAATTTAAACAGATAATCCACGTAATAAAAAGGAACCTAGAATAGCGTCTAAGTCTCTCATGTCCAACGTTTACAAATCTTCTAGCTCATTTAATTCTCAAAGGAATTTCTAAGTCGTCTATTCCTATTCAATTCAATTAGGAATATATTTAATCTCGTAGGAAATAATTTAATTAATTTTCTTAAATTAATTCCTAAGTCCAATTCCGATTCTAAACGAATTATAGATATTTAAATTAACGATTTAATATATCTATAATAAATTAAATAAGGGTTTGCACACCCAAAACTACTTCAATAATGTGGAGTGAGAAATAAAGTTTCCCACCTAATTTATACGTTACCGAACAGCCCGAAACAGCACAGTACCGGCGCCCGAATATGAAGCTCGCCGACCAAAATCGTCCAAAAACTATTTCGAATATATCGAAATGTCCGTCTCGACAACCTATACGATATATATGAAGCCCATTAATAATCGGTTAATTAATTGGGTTAAATCTAAAATACCCCAAACGAAATCTATAACCTATAAATGCGATTTCCGGGCAAATCGTTCATCGTAAATTCACGAAATTAATATATGACGAATACTACGTAGGTACGAAACTACTCACCGAAAATCGGCTCAAACCGATCACCGGAAGGTCGCCGGAAAATTGGCCGAAGCCCAGCCGAAGTCGCCACTACTCGCGCGAACAACACTGGTCGTCCCTGGCGCCACCATGCGCGACTGCCAGACCACCACCACCGGACCACCACGCCGTAGCCGCCGCATCGCCGCCCAGCCCGGTCGCCGCCGCTCCAGGTCGCCGACCCTGGCTCCAGCCGCAGCTGCTGCTGCGGCAACCTGTTGCCTGCACCAGCGCGACCCTCTCTCGCCGCTTCTCTCTCTCCCTTTCTCTCTCGCCTGACCGGCGAATATGGTGATGATGGAGAGCAGGAGTGAATGAAGATGTGGTCAGCTGCAGAGAAAGGAGGAGCTAGGTCGTCATGTGGAGAATGAGAAGATAACAGATATGCGTACATGTATATACCTATATATACTAATTGCATAACTAACCCTCAACTTCTCTATAATTACAAAACGAACCCCACTTCAATATATATATAATTAAATATATATATATATAATAAATCCCAATTTATTACGGACCAACCCCCAAGTGTAGTTTACGTAACTGGTAATTACACGGGACACCAATTTACCAAATTAGTCCGAAAGAATTATACCGGTTTAGAAATCCAACAACCGGAACACCAAGAAGGTAATTTAATACGCTTCACACCGGATCAGTAAAAGTACTAATACCGTGTAGTCAACAACAAGAACTCGCGTAGTTGTCAAAGAGAAACCGCAAAGTCATCCGGTCAACTTTAAAAGTAAACGCGAAAAATTTACAGGTACCAAATACTAAGAATAAACAATACGTCATAACAAGTGACGTCATTATTGAAATTAAATTAAAATTAATTTCAGGAAAAAAGGAATATAACACGGGGTGTTACAGTATAGCCTTCCAAGAATGGTTCAGGTCCCCTGTAGCATAAGCATAGCTTCGATGTACCCTTTAGGTATCTAAAAATCCACTTCACTACTTCCCAATGGTCATTGCTTAGATTTGAAGGAAATCTGCTCACAACGCCTACAACATGAACAATATCCAGTCTTGTGTAAACCATTGCATACATCAGACTGCCAACTGTTGAAGAGTAGGGAATTACTTCCATTTCTTCCTTCAAAGAGGGACACGATCGCTTGCTTAGCTTGAAGTGGTTAGCTAGTGGAGTACTGAGTGGCTTGATATTTCCCATGTTGAACTTTTTAATTACCCGTTCAACGTATTTCTCCTGTGACAGCCACAATTTCTTTGCTTTAATGTCACGAACAATCTTCATGCCCAAAATCTACTGAGCTGGGCCTATATCCTTCATGTCAAAAGACTTGGATAGTTCTTGTTTCAACCTGCTGATCATACTAGTATCCTATCCCACTATCAATATATCGTCAACATATAGAAATAGTATAACAAAGTTACCATTTGGAAATCTTCGAATATAGACGCATTGATTTGCAACAGTTCTGTTGTAACCATGACCCACCATAAATGAGTTAAAATTTTTGTACCATTGTCTCGGTGCTTGTTTAAGGCCATATAGGCTCTTCTTTAGTTTACAGACCATATGTTCTTTCCCTGTAACTTCAAAACCTTCTGGTTGTTCCATGTAAATTTCCTCCTGTAGATCTCCATAGAAAAATGTTGTCTTGACGTCCATTTGTTTAAGCTAGCTGTCAATCTGAGTATCACTCGAATTGAGTTCATTTTCACCACTGGTGAGAAAATATCGTCAAAGTCGATTCCTTTCTTCTGTTGGAATCCTTTCACGACCAATCGGGTCTTATGCTTTATTGGATTTCCATTGGCGTCTTTCTTTAGCTTGAATACCCATTTATTTTTTAATGTTTTCTTTCCTTTGGGAAGTCTCACTAACTCATAAGTCTGGTTCCTCTACAAGGAACCCATCTCTTCTTGCATTGCTTGCACCCATTAGCCTTAGTTTGAATGAGTCTGAGCTTCATGTAAGCTTTCTGGCATCCCCTCATTAGTAAGCAGAATATAGTCTAACTCTGGATATCTCCTCGACGGAATCAATATTTAGCCTCTTTCAGATCTTCTTGGATGAGGCTCTTCAACTGGAGGAGCTACTTCTAGTTCTGTAGCTGAAGGAGTTACTTTTGTGACTCCCCCTACTCAACACCCGCAGGTTCTTCCCCCTCTGCTTCTGGAATTTCATCCTACATTTCTTAAATTTTTGGGGTCAGATGTATTGGTGCAGGATCTAGGATGATGTCCGGAATGATGGGACTGGAACCACTGGACTTTGTGGTCTTTTCAGTGTCTTTGTATGTCTGGTTTTCTTGAAATATAACATCCCTGCTTCTGATAACCTTATTAATTTCTGGATCCCAAAACCTGTATCCAAATTTTTCGTCTCCATAGCCAATGAAAATAAATGGAGTTGACTTCAGGTCGAGCTTTTGTCTTTGCTCCTTGGATATGTATGCAAAGGCCTTACACCCAAACACTCTCAAGTGAGAGTATGAGGGATCTTTTCTAGTCCATACCTTCTCTGGCACTTCGAACTGTAGTGGTACTGATGGTGATTTGTTGATCAGGTAGACGGCAGCTCTAACTGCTTCACCCCAAAATGGCTTTGACAACTTAGTCATACTGATCATACTTCTGACTCTTTCCATAATGGTCCAGTTTATTCTTTCAGCTACTCCATTATGTTGTGGGGTACGTGGGACCATCTTCTCATGTTGGATATCGCGTTCAAAGCAGTATGCTCAGAACTTATTGAAAGTGTACTCGCCTCCATTGTCTGATCGGAAGCACTTCAGCTTCTTTTTTGTTTCTCATTGTACCATGGCGTGGAATGCCTTGAAATAATTGAGCACCTGGTCCTTTGTTTTCAAAAAATATACCCACACCTTTCATGAAGCATCATCAATAAATATGAGAAAATATCTATTATCGCCTAAAGACTCCATTTCTATGGGATCACAAACATCAGTGTATACTAAGCTCAACAATTCTGCTCTTCTTCTAGTGGTTGAGTTGAAAGAAACTCGGTGATGTTTTCCAAATAAACAGTGATCACATGGACTTATTGGAGTACCTTTTGACACTGCGATGAGTTTCTTCTTTTCCAGTGTGGTCAATCCTTTCTCCCATATGTGTCCGAGTTTCTTGTGCCACAAATTCTGTGAAGTCTCATCTTCAACTGCATTGAGACTGTCAGCAATCACCTTCACATGGGTTTTATACAATGTCTCGTGTATCTTTCCTCAAGCGACAACCATGACTCATTTTCTCAGCTTCCAGTTGCCATTGCTAAAAAAGTTATCGTAGTCTTCTCTAACTAAGGCTATCCTGGAGATGAGCTTGAGGCGAAGGTCGGGCACATGTCTGACATCTTTCAACACTATAGTGCAACCAATACTAGTATTGATCTTGACATCGCCGATTCCCACTATCTTAAAGAAACTCGTGTTACCCATCCTCACTATACCAAAGTCTCCAGCTTTGTATGAGGTGAAGAAATCACTATGGGGAGTGGTGTGGTAAGATGTTATTGTGTCAACCACCCAATCGGCTTCGTTGCTTCCTATGTGGAGACACGTCTCTTCATCAACTAAGCATATTGTGATGTCTCCTGTAACTGTGACCATGGAATCACCATTTTTCTTCTGTGGCTGGTGGTTGCTTTGACCTTGCTCTATTTGTAATTTGCGGCAATTCTTCTTTAAGTGTCCTGTGATGCCACAATGAAAACAAACATATTTACCTTTTTGTTGGTTTCTCATCATCGCTGGATCTACCACGGATTCGAGACCTCCCTCTACTTATGCCTCTACAAGTTTCGTAAGGTTTTCCTCGACTTTCTGTGACAAAGGCATGTAACTGGTTCATGCCTGCTTTTTTCCTTCAAGCTTCCTCGTTGTGTGTGGCATCACTTACTACCATCATGATAAGTTTTCTGTTTGGTGCTGAGTTGCCAATGGAGACCACAAGTGTCTCCCATGTGGGTGGTAAGGAGCTGAGCAACAGTAAGGCTTGAGTTTCATCGCCAAGATTCAACTTTATAGCTTCAAACGGGTTTATCATGTTCTGAAAATTACTGGTGTGCTTGGATACAGACGTTTCACTCCTAAACTTCAAATTTACGAATCGCATCATTATAAGAGCTTTATTTCGAGCGGTCTTGGCCTGATACATATCCTCAAGCTTCTTCTAGAGCTCGTATGCATTAGTCTTTTATGCATCAAGATGGAATACACTATGGTCTATCCACTATCTGATTTGACCAATTGTCTTCTTGTGCATCTTGGTCCAATCTTTTTTTGAGATCGACCCGAGTTTTGTGCCTTCATTTTTTAACATGTTCTCCAAATCCTTGCAATTAACGAGATCCTCCATCCTGGGTCTCCAAATGGTGTAATTAGAGGTTGTTAATTTAATCATGGCTCCTGACCTCGATTCCTCTATTGAATAAGGTTGGTTTTAAGCTCCACATGGATTGTTTGATATGTTAGGAGCTGGATCACCCAAAATAGACTACACCGTTTTGTCCGGAACGGTTGAAAAACTTAAGATCGTCTCTGACTAAGCCTAAATTGGACTTAAAATGAGCCGTATAAGGCCAAAATGGTGAAAAAAAGGCAAAACTATCTTCACCTTTTTAAAAAAAATATTAAATACTACTGGTGACGTGGTAGTATGATGATGTGGCAACAACAAGGCAATGATGTGGCACGATGACAAAATGAAGACATGGCAAGGGGTGATGACATGGCACTGATGTGGCACCAAGGTGGCGGGTGATGTTGCGATGACATCACGCTGATGTCAGCGTCTCATACCTTTTTCCAGTGATCGGAACTGTAATTTCGGTGACTTTGCAAAAAATTTCGGCGAGGCATATCTTGTTTGTACGACCTTCGTTTTTTATGCCATTTGAACTGTTGGCTTTGTCTCGACGAGACGAACGCAATGGTCTACTCAAAATTGAGGTTTGAGCAACTTCAAATTTTCAAAATTTCGACCGGGAGCTTAAACAGGCTCGTTTCTCTTCCGAAAATATCTCCAAGAATTCTAACCAAAGCTCTGATACCAGTTGTTAGGATTAACCGGTCAAAAATACACACAAACACGAGTAAATAAAGACACCAAATTTATATGTGGTTCGGCCCAAATTGAGACCTACGTCCACGGGAGAGAGATTTCACTATAATATGGAACAAATGGATGAGGAGGAGGATTATACAACACTTTCAACTCAACTCTACTCACAAACACTCTCTGCCTCACACACTCAAGCTCACTCTATTTATCTTCTGTGTTTCTTGCTTGATGATATACAACATATACATACCCCTATTTATAGGTGTGAGCTTATCAACCATTCATGGTTTGAATAGTTGCAAATGTCTTCAAACCTTAGTCACATACCAGCCACCATCATCCACTATTCTGATAATACCTATTAACCTACCAATCCACATGGTATGGACTCTTCAAACGGGCATTCAAAAAATAGGTGCTTAATGGATTCATGAGAAGAACAAAGATGAGATCTTCTCATTTTAATTTTCGAACTATGCCAAGTTATTTTCTTTTTGGGAAATGTTACACATAAATAATTACTAACATATGTCATACATATAAATTGTGTTGAGATAATTTTAATATTAATTTTTATAAGTTATCGCTTCTTCTTGTAAATAATTTTAATTTTAATTAGCATTTAGTCTTAGTTATTCTACTACTAAATATTATTATTATTATTATATATAATTTCAAATTTGACCGATGAGTATTTTATTTTTTATATTATTATTCTAATGTTAAATATTGCTTTTACATTAATTCAAATATATAAGTTCCGTTTTGTTCCCCACGTGCATCGCACGTGTAATATTACTAGTATATATGTATATACACATCAAAAAACACATGAGTGTGGGTTTGGGGTTTTTAGAAAGAGAAGATATGGTTTGAAGCTAGGGAGAAAGGGTTTGAGAGAGAAGGGCATTTTTGTCACATGAAAAGGTTAAAATGGGGATTAAATATTTTATAAATGTCATATGGCTTGCATGTGACATTTTCATGGCCAAGGATGGCCGTCGGTGATCGGGAGGGGGCAAAGTGCAATATTTTTAAATTCTCATGGATTTATATACAAAAAATTAAACTAATAGGTGTTTATCGCACTGCAGGAGGGTTTTTTTTCGCAAATATCGTTTTAAATTATAATATGAAAGTACATTATAGAAAAAAAGTATGTCAAAACATATAAAAGAAACAAACTATAAAAAAGTGAAATCATTTTCCTAAGGGGAAAGTAAAAAACACCCATTCACTTCATTCTTTATACAAAATACACCCATCCATTTGTCTTTCATTATAAATTCATTAAAATTTCAAAATGTTGCAGCACACCATTGTCGATTAATTTCCGATGAACCCTTGCGGTAAAAATGTCATGGGACTTGCACTTGACATTTATAAACCCTTTAATCATCTTCTTATCTTTAAGAGTGACCCCTCATATTTCTCCATCTCAAACATTATCCAAAAACATCATAACTCATAATTCATAAACCCTAATTTTCCCTCTCTCCCTGTTCACCCACCCTCTCTTCTTTCAAATTGAACATACCCATCATCATCGTTGTTACCTTCTCTCTCATCTCCCACAAGATCTCAAAACCGTTCAAATGTGAACCTATTCGTTGACAATCCAATTTTTTTCTCTGCATCAGATAAAATAACGTAAAAGTTTCCTCATACAAATCATTCATTATAAACACTAAAATAATCAACATCCAACAAATAACATTTGGTTCAAGTACTTCATCAAATAATGGGTGTGCATCACCTGACACATAATTCAGCCCATACATTTTACTTAGAGAACTAGCAATAACATGATTTGAATCCAACACACGCATAAAAACCGCTGCCCAATTTCTCCATTTTCTCCATCGTTGTTGTTCTCTTTGTTGTTGCATTCTCTCTCCTCTCCACCGCCACCATTGTTGTTGTTAGAATATATTAGGGTTTAGGCTCATCTAGATAATCCTAGCCCATTTAGTATTACCTAATTTATATTGACTTGTCTCCCACACCAAGTTTACTTATTCTCCACACCTTCTCCCCTATATATAGGTTTCACCTCTATTGTAATTGATATACAATTCAATACATAATTCAATATTAATTCTTTTTCATTATTCTCTTTATTCTCTTTGTTATATTCTCTCTGTTAACATAGTATTATAACATATTTTCTTCTAACATGGTATCAGAGCCTACCGATTATTGGTAGTTCTTTCTGCTTATTGTCGTCTTTATCGGGGATGACACTCCATCTTCCATCTCCGACGGCGATACACACTAGTATATACACCATTTCTCTTTTGCGAACGCACATGCCTTATTTTTCTCACGACCAACCGCTTCTTTTGATTTGATTATTATTTAGAATCCTACAACTCTTCTCTTCGCCAAACTCTCACACAAACCCTAGTTTCTCAGCCCTTCACAAACTCCCATTCTTCTATGCATATATATATATATATGTATATATATATCCATATCTATATACATACAATATATATCTATATTGCTCGTTCTATACAAACCATAGTCCTTCTCTAACCGACTCTTTTTCTTCATCATTCCCTCTCCACCTCAATCAACTCTCAATCCCACTCTGTTTCAATCTCTCTCTCTCACATCCGTCTCTCTAACCCGGTTTATGCCCTCTGTCCAATTTGTGTTCCACCTTTACAAACCCTACTTTTCTCTAGCTAACTCTCAGCTCTCAATATATATATGTATGGCCCTATAACTGCTTGTCTATTGCTTACCCACGTGTCCCTCAACTCGGCAAACACTCTTTCTCACAACACCTCTTTTTACTAGCCGAATAACACCATCGCTGCCCCATCCAATTACCATCATTTTCACACCCACCACCAACCATTATGATCTCCAAGCGAACCACCTCAAAACCCATCACCACTCACTGCCCCATCACCGATTGATAACCTGTGTTCTGTAACCGCCGCGCGCCATCACCACCATCCTAAAACCATGCCCCGTCATCACCATGCCTGATCCGCACCAACTCCAACAAAACCCTAGTCGGCTTTCTCTGCCTTTCTCTTGCTAGCTCTTGTTCTCAACCACTCTCTCTCGCCGGCTCTCGGTTTCAACAATCTCATCTATTGTCTTTTCAGCCACCCTCATGGCAGAATCTGACTGAAGAACACCCCTCACCACCGACCACAAGTTGTCTGTTGTTTCTCGTTATCTACACCTACTGAGTACTCGAGACATCTACCTCGAGAACTCAGGAATTTTTACCGAGAACTTGGGAATCTAATCCTCGAGAACTCAAGAATTTCAAACTGAGAACTCGAGAATTTCATATTTTAAGAACTCCAGATTTACCTCGAGAACTCGACTTTGACTGCTGGTAATTTTTCTCCTAGGACATCTTCGACATCCACAAACCACACCACCAAACTCAAATTCATCCCCACATTCTCATCCTTTTGTTAGACCCACAAACACAAATAGACCCAAACAGTATAATTCCAATTTGCGCCACCACCATAACCACTACACCACTCCATCTTCCAACATTGCCACTACCACAGTCACATTCTTATTTTCCGACCTCTGCAACATCTACCTTCAGCGAAACTTCTACTCTAGCCCAGTCCCGAATTCCATCTTTAGGCCTCACAACCTCATCAGCTTCAATCTCAATCTAACCCGTTTTGGGTACTTCTACTCAAGCCCAGTCCCAGACTCCATCTTTTCTCGATCGATTGCCATTTTTTATTAGATCGATCGCCGCCCTTCTCGATTAATCGCCGCCTTTTTTTTTTATCGATCTCCGTTTCTTATTCGATCGATCAGACCTTAAATTTTACATCACACCTTATCTAATTATTTGATGATTTAGAATCCTTCATTCAAAACCAACTTAGATCAAGTCCATTTTTCAAATACTATGGAACATTTTGAAGTCTCAATGGCCCTAATTACAATCTTTGGGCTTTAGTCATGACAAGTTTTCTCAAAAGGTCACAAACTTTACTGGAGATGTTACCACACCATGCCGAGAAACTACTGAAACTAATCTCATGATCAACCAGTTGATATTTTCACCAAAGCTCATCCGCCAGGACGATTTCAGCATAGCGATATTGTTCTTCTTTTGCATATCTCGTCTCAATATCAACAACATAGCGGTACTGTTCAATCACTATGATGATTTCAGGAATTGGTTTCCAAACTCAAGTTGGTCTCTCATCTTCCACCTTGAGTTTAAGAGGAGGGGGGGGGGGGGGGGGGGGGGTAGAATATATTTGGGCTTAGGCACATTTAGATAATCCTAGCCCATTTAGTATTACCTAATATATGTTGACTTGTCCCCCACACCAAGTTTACTTGTTCTCCATACATTTTCCCCTATATATAGGTGTTATCTTTAATGTAATTGATATACACTTTAATATACAATTCAATACATAGTTCAATATTCATTCTTCTTCATTCTTCTCTTTATTTTCTTTGTTAACATAGTATCAGAAGATCTTTTATTCTAACATGGCATCAGAGCATCTTTTCTTCCAATAGTCGTTTTCCTCTTCTTTTCTCAGTTCATGGTTAGAGATTCACCCTCCTCCTCTTCTTCTCTTAGTTCTTCTCCCCTTTCTCCACCACCGTCGTCAGTTAATAGTCGCCTTTATACACCTCCAAACACTAGGCTGCCTCTGTTATCAAATTGGAGAATTCAAGAACTATCATAAATTTTAACATAAAAAAAATGTGTATGTAAATGTGGACGTTATATATATATATGTGTGTGAGTGTGTTTTCTAAAATTGGAGATACTTGGGGCAGGAATGGAGTTTCCGAAACTTGAAGAGGCCATTGATGACTTAATAATGAAGAAATCACATAATAATAAAAAGAATATAGACGAAGAAGAAGAAATGAGAATTTATGATTTTTTTCTAGTATTGGGTGCAAGACAATAAGCGTAGTATTTCTTGCTCTCAATGGGAATTTTTATAATTTATATTTTCTTTTAAAAAAAATTATATTAAAGATATTTTAGACATTTTAGTCATTTGATAGCTGGTAAAGGTAAAATAGGGACAGTACATGCACAATTTCAAACAATAGAATAAAAAAACCGCAAGAATTGATATGCGCCATATCTATATCAGTTGGCTTAATGTGCCTGGAGCAATTTTTGCTGAAGAACTAGTGCTTCGTAAAGCTCTAAGCTTTGCTGAAGCATTAATGAAAGCTATAAGAGGTATGTGATTGCTCATTTGGTTGTAGTTACTGTGGTGAAAGCATCAGTGCTTTGATGATCATCGAAGTTAATGCACTAGCGCATAAAACAATAGTGTTAGCCATCAAATACAAATGTAATAAGGCGCTAGATGAAGACATTCTGAAAGCCGGATGTATTGAATTAATGTTTATTATTTACTTGAAGCAATAAAACTATTTCTTAATAATATGAAGGGTTCGTTTGGATACGAGAAAACAATTTTTGTTTTTTTACTGTTCATCTAGTTCAAAAAAAAAAACACGTTTGGCAAATACGTTTACTGTTCACATTTTTTTCCCCAAGAAAACTGTTTTATGTGAATAGTGTATAAAAGTGGTGAAAACACCAAATACAACTTTTAGTTGTTTTTTGAGTTTTTTCACTATTTAGGGTACCACCTCCGCCACCGCCGCCGCCGCCACCAACCACCACCACCCCCCGCCACCGGTCGCCGCTGCCGGTCCCCACCACCTCCGGTCACCGCTGGGCGCCACTGTCGCCGCCAGTCACCCACCACCACCGCCCCCCATCGCCGCCGGTCACCGCCGGCCACCAATACCATTTTATTTTTCAATACAAAATGGTATTTATTTATTTTTATTTGTTTTTAGTCTTCAAATATAAAAACTGTTTTTATATTTGTCTTTGTTTTTTTCAGCAAAAAACTAAAAATAAAAAAGCGTTTGGATGAAAATTTGTATTGAAAAATAAAATGGTATTGGTGGCCGGCGGTGACCGCCGGCGGCGGGGGGCGTTGGTGGTGGTGGGTGACTGGCGGAGGCGGCGGCGGTGGCCGGTGACTGTGGGGCCCTGCGGCGGCGACGACCGGAGGTGGTGGGGGCCGGCGGCGGCGACCGGTGGCGGGGGGTGGTGGTGGTCGGTGACCGGCCGTGGCGAGGGGCGGTGGTGGTCGGTGATTGGAGGAGGCGGCGACGGTGGGCCCTGCGGCGGCGGCGACCGGTGGCGGGGGGTGGTGGTGGGGGCCGGCGACGGCGACTGGTGACGGGGGGTGGTGGTGGTTGGTGGCGGCGGCGATGGGGGCGGTGACGGAGGTGGTACCCTAAACAGTGAAAAAATTCAAAAAACAACTAAAAGTTGTATTTGGTGTTTTCACCACTTTTATCCACTATTCACAAAAAACAGTTTTTTTGGGAAAAAAAAGAGTGAACAGTAAACGCTTTTGCCAAACGTGTTTTTATTTTTGAAATGGGTGAACAATAAAAAAAGAAAACTGTTTTCTTGTGAGCCAAACGGACCCTAAAAGTTGTATTTGGTGTTTTCACCACTCAGTTTTCTTGGGAAAAAAAAAATGAACAGTAAATACGTTTGCCAAACGTGTTTTTATTTTAGAAATGGATGAACAATAAAAAAAGAAAACTGTTATTTTCTTGTGAGCCAAACGGACCCCAAGGGTTTCAAACGTGTTTTTATTTTAGAAATGGATGAACAATAAAAAAAGAAAACTGTTATTTTCTTGTGAGCCAAACGGACCCCAAGGGTTTCCATGCTCGTTTTGTTTGCAACCCATTTATGTTTTCTCAGGGCCAAATTTGGGCCTAGCACCCCATTCAAATTGTTTCGGCCCACCATCATCTCTGATACATTCATCGTCTCATACGCTTCACACCACCACCACCCAAGCCATGAACAATCGGCGATCCATGTCGACCCTAATCCGCCGAGCCACTGCCAACCTCCGTCGTGAGTCCACCCACCACTTCCACACCTCCACCGCTCCCCAAATCAAAGCCACAGGTCTCTATGGCTTCCGCCACTTGAAGACTCCCAAAGGCTTTCAACGTTTCGTCGACGATGCCATCGAGCGGTACCCCCATTCCCTCTTGCTTCAATTTTCTCGGAAAATACCGGAAAATCAAACCGTATATTACTCCCCTGTTTGGAAACTGAGAAAAGGAAAAATTGAAGCCAAAACAAATATAAGAACCAAAATTGAACTATTCAATTTCCTTTACTAAATATTATGAATTATTTATTTGTTTAGGTCTGGTGAGCTCGTTAATTACATTTCTGCGATGCCCTCGCCCGGAGAAATAATCAGAGCCATGGATGAGATCTCAGACACAGTAGGTTTAGGGTTTATGGACTCTCTCTCTACATATATGTATATGTATTGTTTACATTTCTAGTGTTGAGCTTACACTGTGATTTTGATCTTTTTTAGATCTGTTCAGTTGTGGACTCTGCAGAACTTTGTAGACACACTCATCCAGACAGGTTGTTCTTTTCTCATGGATAAATTCGGTTGCATTTGTGTTTGTTAATGTATGGTTTGTGCTTTCATATGAATATACATTGTTGCATTCCTGAATGTTTATTACTCTCTTGAATTTTTTATTTTATTTTAGGGAATTTGTTGAGGAGGCAAACAAGGCATCCATGAGAATTGGTGAATATCTACATGTGAGGTGACCAGCAATTTATCTGCATATTTAATGTTCACTTAATTTTGTGGATATATAGATACCAGTGTTCGGACTTTGATTCTTTTGTGAGTTCAATGCACATGACAATGAATTGGAAGTCTTATCGTATTATTTCAAAGTATTCTAATGATTTATTTGCCATTTATCACAATAAAGGTCCTTGTTTTCTGTTAAATCATGTTGCCATATTGGTTTGCTTACCAACTGCATTTTAAACGTTTTTGGTGAGTTGTACTCGCAAGAAACGTAAAAATATATCCCAACTGTCAAAACTTGGTGCTTTTCCACAACTCCAAATTAATTTTTGTTATATTTATTTTTTGGATAAAAACAAATATAAGCATATACAGCTTTGCTTCCATGTATTTTCTAGTAAAATTTATTAGCATCGAGCAATGCGTGAGGATCTCACAGAGGCTTAAATTTGAGCAGAGCCTGCCAGTAGGGGATATTGTGCTTAGTTGTTCCAAATTAGTATTTTGTGTGCACGTGTTTTGTCCATATCTGATGATTGTCGACGAATATAGCTTTCCCTGATGAGTCGAGACTCGAGAGTTTGGCACATTAAAACATGCATGCTTAGACACTAAATCCACTGTTCCTTGTAATATGGAGTTGGTCCATAAGAAAGGAAGGTAATCATCAGTTTTTGATTGCCTAAAAGCATGAATATTTGCTGTTGACGAATCAAAGGCACCGAGGATTGAAGAGGCTATCCTTGTTTATAAGATACTCTTTGCATTACCACTGATGGGTCATATTTTTGTAACACGACCCAAAATACACGGCACTTGTACTTTGAATTATAAAATACTTGAAACCAATAGACGAGTTCTATTCAAATGCTTGTTCTATTACCAATAGTTATTTTGTCATTTTGGTTTGCTGGTCATAGTATCTCAATACAAATCATAATCTATATCATGCGGTGATAAAAGCTGAGCAAGATGGTATTTTGCTTACCCAAGAAGCTCAAAGAGCAGCTAATTACCTTCGCGTTGACTTCGAGAAGGGTGGAATTCATCTCTGTGCTGGTACCAATCTTCTGACCTTAACTTTTACTTGTGATGCATTGTAGGTTTTCCCTTAGAAAATGTTGTATCTGTTTTGTTTTACAGAAAAATTAGATCGAGTTAATCAGCTAAATATTGGGATTTCTCAGCTGTGTAATGAGTAAGCGAATCACATTTCTATGTTTTCAACTATTTTATGGTGATAATTTTTTATTGCTTTCTTCATGCCCTCACATGTCAATTCAAGCCTATTTCTATAAGTGATCTAAATTGAAGTTTATAGGAGAATAGCTTCACTATGGTGCAACTTTGGGGTCCTTTTATACACTCATGGTGGAAAATTCAAGTTGGAGAACTAAATGAGCAGCTGGTACATACTTTACAAGCTAATTTAGCGAAATAATAGTAATAATAGTTTACAAATTATACGTCCACTAGTAATTGATTCAGTTAATAAATCATGACACTTCTTTACCAGGACCACCTTGATGTAAAAGGGATAGCTCGAATAATTCTTTGTATTGATCATCTTTAAAGTATATAAAAGTGTCCTTGATTGTGATGGATGGTTACGTTGAGCTAGGGTGAATGTTGCTAATGTATTTATGCATTGCAATTCTTATTCTTTTATGGCATCAATGTTTTGGGTATTTTATTGGTGTTCTTTCATGTTTAGCCGTTTAGGTTGAAGTCGAAGTATTTCTTTTTAAGCTGTATCAGATGTATATTGGGTTGACCTTTTTTATTTGGTAAGAAATAAAGTCCCTCCTTTTTAGTTGCCATGCTAGCACATTTACAACTCTACTAGCACAACTTAGGCTTGACCCTGGTCAAGCTTTCCTAAGTTTTAATTCTCAAAGTCCCAATCAGAGCCTCAGACTGCTTCTTTAGGGTAACTAAATTTTTATATGGGTTGCTACAGAAGAAAGCACTTATAAAAAAAGAGGTTATTGTGAAGACTTAAATTAGTTTTGGGAATGAATTTAAGTTTGTGTATGGACATATTGCAACCCCCCACCCCCCAGTAAAAGAGGAAAAAAAAGATCAATAGAAACCCCATGCGACAACACACAAAGAGAGGGAGATTGAAAATTATTTCGTTCTGAATCATTTTGTCATTGTGTTATTCTTCTCCTCTACAACAACAAATATACTCTTTGCCCAACTCCTTGGGTTCGGGCTCTACAAATCCTATTCCTCTGTTCTACTTTATTCCACCCTTTGCACTTGCTGATTTGTTGGTACCCTCAAATAGGTAGTTCTTTGACCTTCGGCCTTCCAAGCTCTTGTTTCAGCATTCAAGAATTTTGAAGGATAAACCATTATAACATTTCAAAATGTAAAATCCACAAATCCTTATCTTTGAACCCTGTACCTAACCACTTACAATTTGTTTCTCTTCGTAAGTCAACCTATCCCCAAAGAGATGTATATATGTGCATGTGCGTTGTATACATAGGGCATGGAACATGAAATAGTTTGTTTAGTTCAAGGACTTTTTAATTAAAAGAACATGGATAATAAGTAGGCTGAGTTATTTAACCTATAAAATCAGTTTTGAAGCATATGTAGAGCTAGCTTGCTAATTGATTGCAATATTATTTTGTATGCTCATCTTTGGTCAGGTTCAATCAAAATATTACCAGTTACCCAGGTCAGGTCGATATATTCCCGGCATCACGTATCCCAAAAGTCCTGCACCATCTTGTTAAGCCCATTTATCGTTTCACATCAAGAGATAACATGAGAGAGAAAGGGTTTCAGATATTAACAGAGCAAAGTACTTTGGCCTCTGTTCTACAGTGGGCTTCAGATGCTGAGGTATCAATTGTTCTTTCTTTCTTTTTAGTTTATGTTATTTTATTTTGTTTTGCTTTATATATTTGTCTCCGAATCTGTTTACCGGTATGTCAAGTCGGCAACAAAGTCCAGAATATCCACATTAAGCAAAATTTTGCATGAGCTGAAAAGAAATATGGAAAATCAACATCTACAATTTGATACGCTGGCTGTATTACATTAAATCTTGTAACTAGACATATGCAGTCCTGGCACTTAAGTTTGCTTTGAGAAGTTAGAAGAGATTTGAATCGTTTCCTTATCTAGCTGTTATTTTTTCTTTCTCTAGTTATTCAACCACTATCTGATGTTTCATTTTTGTTTAACTATTTATTCATGTATTGTTTAATTAATCACATCCAGGTTAGGAAGATGGCGTATGTTCAAGGAAATTCTGTCCCCCGTGAGAACCTTGGTATTCTTGATAAGCTTATAGCTGCCCGCCAAGAGATTGCTCAGGTTAACTGTATTAATATATGTTTATTTGACAAGTCACATTGTAGTTTAGTTGCTATTCAAAATGCAGGACTCTTTCTAATAAAAAAACTGAAGAGCTCTTCTAGTCGAAGGTGGCTGTAGATCTAAATTTTGTAATAATTTACATTTGTGAATAAGATGCCTGTAAACCTATATTTTCTCGTATATTACCTATAGCTGTGGATATAAATTTATGTCACCCTAGTCCTTTCATCAAAAACATTTACTATCACACTTCTTCGTTATAAAATGGCCCAACTTTGATATTTCTATAAAAGTTCTTCTGATAGGAGACAATTTTGGTTGCCTTGCTTGTGTGCTTACAGTTTGTTAATAAAACAGTCATTGTAATATTCATCGTCACTTTAGCTGGACCCCTAATTGGCTTTCCTACAGAGGCCTGCCTGCTAACAGCACCATACACATGCGGCTGATGTACGTACGTGGCACTTCATCGATCTTACCTACACTGACCGCCCGTAAGCGGGGTCAACTGGGGAGTATTATTATCCCTATCCACCCACTGGAAATAGTTAGTTGCCAAGAACGGATTATGAGTTATTAAATGGTAAAATACATAAAACTATAAAATTTCAACATTCATTCAAAGAGGGAAACCTTCTTCATGGCCTAAAAAATAAATGAATGTCAGGGGTTGATCATCGAAGCCAGGGCAATAACGAGAAAGGGCTTTTGTTTATTCATTAAGAGAGTCGGAGGAGAAATTATCAAACGTATAGCATTCCCTTGATGTTGCACTTTCATTTCCCTTTTGATAATGGAAATATGGTGCTTGATCAAAGTTCCATGATCTTGCCTGATGTAGCCTTTTGAGCTTAAAATTTAATCCTCAATCATGGTCCATTTCTAAGCTTGACTACATTTCGTGGCTAAAATGGGACATTCTATATAGATTTTTTCTAGTATTTTTGATAGATGAGAACCATCAGATCTTCAATAACTAACATTATTTTCATGCTTCCTACCAAATATACCTGAAAGCTAGATATATAACTGGAAAATCTCTTTTTACATTAAAGGAATAAGCCACGACTCGTTTTACTTTCTATAATAAGCCACTAATTCATTATCTTATAGACGCATGCAGATAATGGGATACAAATCTTATGCTGAATTTGCAGTCCATCCAAATATGGCTTCATCACCAGAGATTATAATGTCCTTTTTGCTTGAGATGAGCAAAATGGTCAGGCCCAAAGCTGACGAGGTAACACGTTTTTGCATATATATTTTGAGCCTTCATGTGGTGTTCTTCTCCTTCCATCCGGGTCATGATCTATGCACTTATTTACATTGCATTCCTCTGTAGGAGTTTAAGAAAATCAGGGAATTTAAGAGAGAAAAAATTGGCCAAATAGATGTAGACTTAGAGCCATGGGATGAGGCACACTTTACGGGGTTGATGAAGTCTTCTGTTCACAACCTGGACCCGTTGGTAAGTTACGTGCTTATAATAATTATTTTCTTCAGCACCTCCCCTCTTCTTGACACACACACACATGCGCGCGCGTGCAATTCAAACAATTTTTGTTAGTAGGCTATCGTTCTTTTTTGTGATTTCATTCTCCCCTTGATCTTTTCTGCAGGTTGTAGCATCGTATTTTCCTTTACCACAATGTATTGAGGGTTTGAAAGTGTTGGTTGAGTCATTGTTTGGTGTCACATTTCAAAGAATCCCTATAGCTCCTGGTGAATCATGGCATCCAGATGTGCTTAAAATGTCTCTCCATCATCCTCAAGAGGTGGGTTTTATGAAAAGTTATTGTTCTTTTTTGTTTTTCCTCTAAAATATCTTGTCCCGCGTGATTGTATATACCTTTACCCCTCTCAAAAGAAAAAAAGGGAGAAATTCACCCACTCAGACAGGAAAATGGGAAAGCTAATAGTAAGTAAGTTACAATCTATTCATGTCTTTCCCTTTGCCCAATAATTCACACAATGTGGACTTGTCACTATGACATCAACCACCAGTGTCTTGGCTCCCTTTGTTTGATGCTCAAGAATTGTCTTTACTAGGGTGAATTTGAGATGTTGAACCTATTTGGTGATGCCTCTTCAATTCATTTGTTTTGAAAACGCCTCTTCTGAGAAATGGTGAGAAATTTGCAACACCTTCTTATTTTTTTATTTTCTTTTGGGTTAACTTCATTTACACCTCTCAGGTTTGCTTTTACTTCAATCACACCCTTTCGGGTTTGAGAATCTTCAATTACACCCCTTATTTTTTCAAATTCACATCATTTACACCCCCTCAGGCGTGACATTATCCTGAATTTAATACTTAAACTACCCTCAATGTGTTAATTAGGTATGTTTGGAAACAAGGATATAACTTTTATTAATTTGATCCCTTCCATTTCTAAAAATACAAAAATAAAAATAAAAAGATATTTAAACATAATTCTATAATTTAATTTAATATAAATTTATGAAAAAAATTAATCCTCTTTTTTATGATTTTAAATCAATTAAATTTATTATATGTAAAAATTATTCAATTACTTCACATATTCAATTTATTAATGGATTAGAACTAACGTATTCATAATAAAAATAATTGAATCTCATATATATATTTGAAAAGTTTGAATCTCATATAAAAAAATTAATATGCGTTTGGAAACTAGTTTATTCTTTTAATTTTTACAAATATATATATATATTGAAAACTAATATTTACAAACCCTAACCCCAAACCCTATGTTACATGGACTCGGCTAGGAGTGTAAGACACTGGTACGTATCTTGGTGTCGGACGTGTGAAATATCTAATGGAAGGACACATGGACACGGCAAAATAGTTATTTTATTTAATGCTTTTATTTTATTCTTTAGTGGACAACAATGATTTTATGAAATATAATGTTCAAACTAGACACTTTAGTCATTTGAGGCAATAAGATAGCATCCCGGAATCATTTGGATTGGAATTTAGATAAATGTCCTACCAAAAGTGTTGGACAAGCGTCCATACCCATGTCCGATTAATATGTGTTGGGCACTGGTACTTCACCTACTTTAGAAGAATCCATATAACATAGCCCAAACCCTCCCACCACCCACGGCCACCACCACCACCACCACCCAAGGCCGCCTCCACAACCACCCCCACCATCACCATCACCAACTTCACACACACACTGCACAGACACACACACAAATCAAAATTCTGAGACTAATAAGGAATTACAAATTGAATCAACTTAGAAACCTAAACTCGAATACATATATATATATATACATGTATGTACGAACAAATTACAACATCAATCTAACAAATTAGATACAACAATATATAGAATAAAGTGTTGATAGTTCAAACCTTATCCCAAGAAGCCTCTGGATCGAGCAATTTGGCGATTTTGAACAGAGAGAAGAGACCGTTCTGGTGATAATCCTCTTGCTGTTGAAGATTGAGATTCGCTGATTTTCTCTCTTTCACACCCATTAATCCACGAAGCTTCATAGATCAACCACCAACAATTTTGAAAAACGAAAATAAATTTATGATAAAATCGTCAAATCGAGATGGCAAATATGAGAGCGCGTTGAGATTGCAGTTTAGGGCAAGAAAGTGAAAATATAGGTCTAAGCAGACTGTGTGGTTGAGGTGTTTGGTTTAAGGATTAAATTGATTTAAGGGGGTGTTCGGTTTGGGGATTAAATTGATTTAAAGGGTGTTTGGTTTAAGGGTGTTTTAGACATTTCATACCATGAGGGGGTGTAATTGAAGATTCTCAAACCTGAGGGGGTGTGATTGAAGTAAAAACATACCTGAGGGGGTGTAAATGAAGTTAACCCTTTTCTTTTTGAACCTTATGAATGTGTTATATTCGTTTTATCCTAGAGTGACTCCTAGAACCCTGCACTTGTGATGTTTCGTGCTCTTACCCAAAAGTGTGCTATATTTTTCCTACAAATGCTCTTCTGTCAAACTTTGTTATGTATTGATATCAAATTTAAGAGCTTGCATGAAGGGTAAAATGTCAAACATCTATAGTTGACATATTTTTCAGTGCCGTCACAAGTTTGACAATTTCTTTCCTCTTGGCTGATGTTGCATGCAATAATATGGTGGTAACCTTATTGATCTCATGCTCTCTGGAATATTTGAACTCACAGTTAGTGATTTTTTTGGGGGGACACTAACTTAAAGGGATAATACATAGACTGAAAAACATGTTCAACGCCTTCATTCCTACTCTGAATTTTCACGGATGCAAGTGCTACCAACTTGCACCTTCTTAATTTTTAACATTGTTGCTGGTTCTTAACAGGTTCAAATTAGTAAGTATATGAGCTGCACTTTTGGCTACTGCCATTTTTGCTTAATTTTGCTTGCATATATCTGAAAAGCTCTAATTTACTTCAGCTAATGCAACATCTTTTTATCCTTTTATTAAGGCATTATGCTTTTATTTCAGGGTGACTTGGGCTACTTATACCTTGATTTACATTCAAGAAAGGGCAAGTATCCTGGATGTGCTCATTTTGCCATTAAAGGGGGACGCCGTCTTTCCCAAACAGAATACCAACTTCCTGTATGTTAATCAATGGTTTTTTTTCTATATCATTTTGTCGTCTATTTTGTTTTCACCAAGCCCATACAACTTAATTATTCGTCCCATTGGCATTTTATTGTCAAATCTACGACCTAGAGGATCCCTATAGTAACACAAGTGCTTTCTAAAGTTGAAAAGTCAGCTCACTATTTTCCAACATGGAGCTTGGGTGGTAGGTGCTCCATTTATACTTCCTCAAGCCTCCATCTTGACTTGGAGAAAATTGAAGCTTCAGATTGTGTAAGGATCCAATTTTGTTTGCCAATATTAAGCAATCTGAAGTTTAGTTATCCTTACTAGGTGCAGTTGGTCAATCCTTTGCAAAAGAGTAGGATGATGAGAAAATTACAATCAAGGCCCCTTGTGTTATTAGACCTAACCAGCGTGTTATTCCTCGAATCATTAGTACTTGCATGATATTACCATGCTGGCTTAATGCTCCTTTAAACAAAATTTATTACTATGGCCAATATTGGATATACTGAAATCATCAGTTCTCTTTTTGAACGTGAACCAAACAAAGCCATCAAGTCTCTTGAAAGCCTTTCGTGTGTACATCATTCATACTCCAACTTTTTGGCATGATATCCTAGAGTCTTTGATTAATCTTCTGCAGTGCTGCAAAATCCGATGCATTTTATAAAATAATTGGGTTTTTGGTATTTCTGAGGTAATTGGTCCTTGAACAAAAAACTTGTTTGTCGCATGGGAATAAAGATTTAAGCAAAAGGGACAATGGCGGATAAATGTGATCTCCTCTGAAATACTTGACTTGGAACAAAGCTCTTAAGATCTGCCGCATTCCAAATATGCCTTACTTCAAAATATGCACTAGTATGGCCAGTTGATTATGATGATTGTTTGTTTGGGATTGTATTAATATTTCAATTGGTTGTGACAATTGTTTGAAATTGGACTAATACTTCTTCTTGATCTTAAGTATTGAAACCTCTACAGGGTAATAGCTATCCTCTGGTCTTAACTATTGACCTTCATTGACTCCTTATCA
This sequence comes from Cornus suecica, assembly GCA_963922005.1. Classification (NCBI taxonomy): domain Eukaryota; kingdom Viridiplantae; phylum Streptophyta; class Magnoliopsida; order Cornales; family Cornaceae; genus Cornus; species Cornus suecica. The sequence continues at coordinate 53,165,507 of OY998244.1, forward strand.
GTATGATTCTGTTTTTTATAATAAAAGTTGTTGGAGTAATTTTTCTTGGAGTTGTTTGTAAGTTACACAGTTTTTCTAAATGTACTCTTTTTTTTTTTTTTTTTTTCTGAAATAAGACAGGTTGTAGCCCTTGTCTGCAATTTTTCGGGATCACTCCATTCATCTACTGCGAGGTTTAACCACTGGGAACTAGAAACACTTCTTCATGAATTTGGACATGCTCTTCATTCATTGCTTTCAAGAACGGTAATCTATTGACACCTTGCTCTAAAAGGCGATGTACCCTTGTTTTCACTATAGTAATCCATGCTGGCGGTGTGCAGGATTACCAACACTTTTCTGGTACCAGGGTGGTTCTTGATTTAGCTGAAACGCCTTCAAACCTATTTGAGTGAGTAGAGTGCTGAATATCATTTGTTTTGTTCAACTGTGAAGTACTTGTATGTATCTGTGAATGTAAAATTTAAATTAGTAGGTCTCATTTATTATGGCCTATTACAGAATATGTTCTGATAGCTAAAATCTGATTGGCGCAATATTGTTTTCTTATTGTAATCTAATGGTAGGATCCATAATGTGGGTTCCCATAGTTGGATATGTTGTGTGCACGAAAGCAGTAGAGAAGTTGGATGTCTGTTTTCCTAGGTATAAAGTTGGAGTTTCTTCTACTTGATGCAATGTGCTGAGATTTATATTGTAGTTAATCGGTGCTTTTTGTGCAAGAAGGACGGGGAATCCATGGATCACCTCCTTTTGCATTGCCCGGTTGCCTATGATTGTTGGTGTCTTCTCCTTTGTCTTTTCGGGATTCAGTAGGTGATGCCGATTTCGGTCCGTGATGTCTTGGCAGTTTGGAGGAGTGTGCGGGTTGGCTCTCACGCTCGGCCTTTTTGGAGGGCGGCCTATGCCTTTGGTGGAGCATTTGGTTGGAGCATAATAGACATTGTTGGGTTCTCTTGGCCCTTAAGGGCTTTCTTTTGTATTTGGGACGCACTCCCCGTTTGAGTGCTTTTTATGTTATACTTATCAAAAAAAAAATTTATATTTGTTGTAAGGGTTTAACGGCTTCTCTTCTCTTCGTGGTTCAGTAGCAACTAGCAAGGCAGACTGTATTCCCTTCATTTCGGTGGCATCATTCCACATTGGCAGTGTGTGAAGTCCCACAATCCCATTCATCCTGGAAGGATGGAGGCTGAGGCAGGGGAAGCTAAAGCCATGCAAACCCATAGTAATATGTCTTCTACGACCCTTAGCTTATTGCTATTATATTTTACTGGAAAACCAGGGTTTTGAACATACATAGGACATTGACCTTCCTTGGCATTGTTTATATGCCCCTCCCAAAGTGCTTTAGCATCGGTCCTCGCCCATTTACTAACTAGTACAAGGGAAGCGAGAGACTTGGTTCGCAATCCCGGCTAAACCCGTCCGTTGAACGAGTTAGATAGCCCATTCCTTGCTTCTCCTGCCCCAGAGAGCTTTCAGGTTCCCATCACAAATAAAATTTTGTCCAGTGGCACAAAATTGATTGAGAAATTGGATGTGTACTTCTTAAGGGGTTCAATTGGTGATCAAGTGTCTGGAGGCCAGTTTGATTACGAAAATCTAATCATATAATTGTAGTTGTTTTCCTAGGATGGTGGAAAAATCTTGAGCCATCGAGTTGATTTCTGGCAAATGGTACACTTGAGAACTGTCCTGTTCTGTATGCTAACAGGATGGAATTTTACTGGTTGGTGTACTAAACACATAATTTTTGAGCAGCAACCAAAGCCTTAGGATGGTTAGTGCTGAGGGTGACTGCATAAATAAGGGTGGTAGGGAAATTAGGAGCTGTCTTCTTGCAGCAGTATGCAACCATAGGAATTTGAAGTCCTCAAGGTATCATTGGAAAAACCCCTACAAAAACAGAAATTTCATATGGGACAATCACCTTGATGTGGCAACATGTTCTTTCTATAGGGGTGGGTCAGGGCATCTGTTTCTTGTATGATACCTGGACCTCAAGGTTGTTATGATAGACATCAGCTTTTACTTTATCATCATTAACATCCTAACTTCAACTGCATCACAGTTAGCATCACCACTAAGCCAAAATCTCTAATTTCACATCTAATTATCTAAATGTTGAATCAGTGTAAGAAACTGCAGTTAAAACTCGTAGCTTCATTCTCACAAGCTTTCTTCCTACTTTAACACATGGCCCTCGAGTAGGGATGAGCAAAAAACCCGCCCTGCCGGGGAACCGCCCCCATTTTTTACGGATTTTAAACGCACCATTTAAAAATGGGGTGGTTATGGGGTTGAAAAAATAAAAACCAATGGTTATGGGGCGGGGGACGGTTTGAGGGGCTCCCCCAAGGGGATCCGCCCCGCCCCAAACCGCATAATATAATTATAATTTTTAATAAATTTTTTTTATTAAAGTTATATCATTATATGTATTTTTAGAACTTTTTATACTGAAATTACCTTGTACTCCTTTAATAAAATACCTATATTGTGGATTTGTCTTTGTTGGAAACTTAGAATTGGAAACTTTCATTAAAGTTTGTTTATCTAAATATTGTTAGTTGATTTCAATTGAATGTGTGATTCAAGTTATTATATTTGTTTTTGTGGTAGAAATGATTAGGAGTAAATCGAACCTTTATTGTTTTTTATATAGGTCAAAATGTTATAATTAATTTGCTTAATTTTTATTTGCTCTTAAAAATAGGGTTTATTGGTGCGGTTTTTGGCGGTTTTGGGGGAAGGGTGCGGGTATGGGGGATAAAAATTTTCACGGTTTTGGTTATGGGTTTTGAGAAAACCGCCCCAAACTGCTCCATGCTCATCCCACACCTGAGACTTGTGTCTTGGTTTATTAGTGATACACTTGCTAAACTCAAGCAAGAAGTCTTGCCACCTGGCTTACTTAGGGTTGAAATATACGAGCAACTAGCAAAAGAAACGAGAACTTTCCTCTCAGAACCCTCAACGCTTGATTCCCATTCTTTGAAGTCTCCATCATTTCTTAGTTTCGTTGGCTGTTTGTTTGTCGTGTTCTTGCTATTTTGTCCTTTGAATTCGTCATATTTTAACCCACAAAGCGCCATAGGTATGTGATGATATTTTGGTTTAGAGCTACTTGCAAAAGTATCGGAGTACAGTTACGATTCTTAAAGAATAATTGGAATTTGGAAAGGCTCTGCTATATAGATGCATCTTTTTGGAGCTGGAAATCACTGGTGACTTAGATTAGCCATTTTAATGCTGATCTTGTTGTTTTACCTAGGTACTATGCATGGGATTACCGTTTTCTGAAGACATTCGCTAAACACTATTCAACTGGTGAAGTAATACCGGAGCAATTGGTGAATTCAATGATGGGGGCAAAAAAAATGTTTGCTGCAACAGAGATGCAACGTCAGGTTTGTTCTCTTAAGGCATTGAATCAATTCGCGTACAGTTTTTTATTTGCAGTTCTTAATATATTTGATTGTAGACAGAGAAAGAAATATGAATGTGATCTACCTTGCTTGTTTCCTTCATCAGATCTTGTATGCCTTGATAGACCAAACTCTTTTTGGGGAACAGTCATCTTCACCAAGAGAGACAATTTCTGTTGTCGCGGATTTGAGGACACAACATACCAGTTGGAAACATGTGGAGGGTACACATTGGCACACTCGGTTTAGTCACCTTCTTAGTTATGGTGCAGGTACCTTTGCAACCCTGAATCAACGATTGAAATTGCAGATAATAAAATAGCATGCACTTATATGGCAAATGGATATTGGCATGCCATCAATTGACACATACATGCTAAATGAAGACTTGAACATACAGCTATCTGCATGCTGTATATGGAAACAAACCTGTGTGTTATGTGGAGTGTAATTATATTGGTTTCTGTCAAAATTTATATTTATTGCGATTATATAAACATTACAACAAGTTCGGATGATAATTTTCCCTGCCCTCTAGGTCCCCATCCTGTCCCTAATTGGACAGATTTGGAGGTAGAAAGAAAACCTGCTACCCCTTGGAATAAGGGGTGGGCCTTGTTTATGGATGAAATTTACAATAGTACCATTATGCTGTTATAATTACCCAAAATATCATGAATATAATTCCTAATCTTCCAATTGCTCTGTTTTTATACAGGAGAATTTTTCCCATCAGTCGACTTCCATTAGATATGAATAATTTCACAAGCTTATTTAGCTCTGGAGTTCCATAAATTTGTTTTTTTTAATGCTTTTAATTAATTTGTGGAACTTATTCATAGTGGTGGTAAGATGGTTTATAACCTGACAATTCGTCCATTTATGTAGCTCTAGCACATTACATTATCCCTCTAGGTTAGATTTATCTTCACATTGGCATCAAGAACCATTCATAACTTGTACTCACTTTATAGTTGTGCTTCCATTCAATCCTTTTGCTAGTCACATTAATTGATATATAACAACACTTTCTACTTCTATATATTGTCATTTGGTCAGGTGGGGCAGTATGACATTGTAACAGCAACCATTCTTCTTAATTTCAACAGAACTGCTACGTTTTCTGAGTTGTCCAATATTCCTGTAAAATCCATGACCTAATATTCCTGTAAAATCCATGACCTAGATCGAACTCATACAATTTGTTTCATTCTAAAGGTGAATGATTTAAAAATTGATGAATTGTTCGGATCAGTTTTCTTGTGCTCCCTAAAACTAAAATGAATCTGTCAAACTTGTGCAAGTTTTTTCATTGAATTGGTTGGTATCAAAAGCTTTAATTAGCTCCAAGATTTTAGTTACCAAAATTGTGAATAGAATATTTTATGTTTGGTTAAAATTGCCTCTGAATTATGAAATTTTCTAATTTTGAGATAGGCCATAGTTAGAAGTGGATGGGCTTCGCAAAGCCTCGTATGCCCAGGTCTGGGGGGAAAAATAATTGGGATGTTGGTTCCGAGTATTTGAGTAATGATTTTTTATTTCAGTTCTAGTTTCTTCTCTAATCATACTGAACCAAACCTTGTGAGCTGTTAGTTCATATTGGGTCCACCGCCGTTGATAGTATAACATAATCATATTTATAATTGACTTCGGCTGATATTAGAAACAATAGTGCAGAAACATTATATTTACTGAAGCAGCATTCTTGGGTCTTCCAAGAGTGCAGAAAATTTTCCCCCAAGTCGGGTGGGGATCAAAATTGTCGTATATAGTTATATTTTCCCCTTAATTTCTGTTTATTGTTATTTAGTCATTAACCATTACTACTATATATTTACATGACTTTCTTTCTATGTTTGATGTTTGCCTGTATATAGGTTACTATAGCTATTTGTATGCCAAGTGCTTTGCAGCAACCATATGGCACAAGATATGCGAGGAGGATCCATTATCATTATCCACGGGATCTGCTCTTAGGATGAATTTTTTGCAGCATGGGGGAGCTAAAGACCCGGCCACTCTGTTGGCCGATCTAGTAGGGAATGGGGTTTTGAAGTATCGTGATGGAGGTATAATTCCCGACATTACATGCCTTTGCGGTGAAATGGAGCTTTTTAAAGATTAGCAACAGCTGCTCCGTTCTAGCTGATTGGGAAGAGGGAGAGGAGGGGACAAAAAAAAAAATGACTGAGGATGAGGAAGAACAGATTCGGAGAAATTATTTGGGAGTTGCTTAGGTGTTTTACCTTCGGACTATCGAGAAAATACATAACTCTAACTCAACAAAGTTGTCGAGCGAGACAAGTTCTTTGGAAGAATAGGCAACTATAGTTGTAGTATCAGACACAAGAAATATCTTCCGAAGAACAGGACCATCATTTTCGTGCAAGTTAATTCATTCAGGATCGTAGAGATCTACATTTTCCCCTAATCCTTGCCCAAGGTTCCTTGAGGCCTTCTCATGTCATTTTGATAAAGGAGTTCATATCAATAGGTTACATGTCTTTGTGATACTTACAAATTACAAGATTAAGTCTGTGACAGTGTAATTGAGGCATTCAATGTCATAAGCTGATCTGCTCAATATATTTAGTTAGGAAGATATCATGGGGTCCCTCTGAGCTAGCTGCTTATGCATCACTAGCAAATTTACATTCACTGTTGAATAATTTTTATTTTTATATGTTTGTTATTATTATTATTATTATTATTATCATTTTGGCCTACATTCCCACTTACTTGAAGGATGAAACTGGTTACATTTTTTATTACATTACCCACCACGACATACCTCTATAAGAATGTAGTCGGTTACAGTGCAACACTTGCATTAACCTGGCGATAGTGGGCTAATTTTATTTCTAATTATTTTAATAAATTATCCGACAAAGAAAATAACACATTATTCGTCACCTTTATTTTTTTATTATTGACGAATATCTCATAATTTTTTTTTTCCAATGTTCAAATATAACTATTTTCTAATTATTTTAATAAGTTATCCAACAAAGAAAATAACACTCATCATTCGTCACCTTTTTTTATTATTATTGACAAATATCTCATAATATTTTTTTCCAATGTTCAAATGTAACCATTTTTAACATGACTAATGTTTAATTCTTAGTTAAAGAAATATATATATATATATATATAAAAAATTAATAAGACTTAGAAAAGAGCTAAATGAGTAAATTGAAATTAACATGAAAAATAGTGTAAATAATGTATTTTTGTAAAACAATTAAGCTTGATTCGTAACTATTTATGTTTATCGTTTATTGTTTCAATGGTATAACATCATCCTCCAATTATACCATTTTTATGTTTTTGACGTTTTCATAAATAATAAACACAATCATGTATGTTATAAATTTTTATTTATGTTAATGATAATGGCCAGCGGCGTCAAGATGTGGAAGCAATGGCCGTTGGAGGTGGGCGGTGGCCGATAGTGGTGGTTGACGGTGGCTAGTGGTGGCAGGTGTTGGAGGTAGTGGTCGGTGGTGGTGGGCGGTAGCCGATAGTGGTGGTTGACGGTTGTCAGTGGCCCGTGGTGGTGCTTGATGGTCGATAATGGTGGTTGGTGGTGGTGGGCGTTGACCGATAGTGGTGGTGGGTGGTGGAGGCGGCGGTCGATAGTGGTGGTTGACTGTGATCAATGGCCGGTGGTGGTGGCCGATAGTGATGGTGGTCGGTGGCCAGTGGAAGAGATGATCGATAATGGTAGGCAAAGTTCGATAGTGGTGGTTGATGGTGGTTGGTGATAGTCGTCGATGGTGGTGGGTGGTGGAGGTAATTGGCGGCTGTGGTGGAAAATTGTGATGGATATAATAAATAAGAAAATATATTAGAGTTTTCCTACGTGGAAGCAGTAACAAAGAAGAAAATAATATGCCCAAGAGATGTGGGACAAACTTGCAACACCCTTATTGTGGTGGCTCCACTCTCCTTACCGTAAATAAAGGGGGTAGAACACCAAAGAAACCTCTCAATAAAGCCCCAATTATAATTCCTATTATGCATAAATAAACTATAGTAAAGTACCCGGATAAACTCTGTACACAGGCCAGGTTTCTCAGGGCCTTCAGAGCTCATGAAAACTATGTACACAGGCCAGGTTTCATGTGCTCTGAAGGCCCTGATAAAACTCTGTACAAAGGGCAGGGTTCATGTGCTCTGATAAACTTTCTACATAGGGCAGCCTTCATATCAAACGCTCTAAACACTTGTCGGATTCTTTTTGATGCAACATCTACATCCATCTTTCTAAACATATAATTGCCTCCCAATCAATAAACTGGCCTGGGTGAATTATTTTTTCGCTTCCCTATCAATAAATTTAATTCCAAATGTATTAGACAAAATAAAACCACCGATAATTCTACAACCCCGTCCGTCATTATCACAAAAGAGATAGCCACCTATTGATCATATATTTCATAATAAGTAAGACGGAAACCTCTTAGTCTAGGACTCCATTACAGATGTCAATGATATACCCCAAGTCAAAAGTTTATTACAGTACTAATTTCAAACAGTAGAATCCTTAAGCTCAAATTCAAGAAACTAACCAACTACTAAGTTTGGTTTCCCCAACATTTTCTTTCAAATCAAAATCACCCTCTCAGAGTTTCCAATACACATTTACCAATCTGATAATCATGGATTCTGGACTACCTATCAGATTAGGTCACCCTTGTTGCTTACATACTCTGGAAAATGACTGCACATTACCTCGTTTCAATATGTGCTCCTTTTGTATACAAGTCTAATTATCTGCCCTATTCAAACATGTTAGCTTGGTCCCATCCATAAGGTAAACACTTCACTTCTTCCTAGGTTTCAACATGCTAATCCACCAATAGCTACCATAGAATTAAACACTCACTAAGGCCATGGTCATGGTCATTCGGAGATGAATTTTCAGCGTATAACTTCAACCTCATTCCATGGTACAACAAGATTTCAAATATTATAAATATTTTTTGGATCACTGGTTCGTTAAAGCAAATGATCTTTTCTTGCAAATAATTGATTGAAAAGTTAACGAAATATTAACCGTACATCTCCTCATAAAGACACTGTTAAGAAAGCCCTGTATGATCGTAAATTTGGTACACAGAGTGAGGCTAAAGGAATGTGTGCTGTAGTGACTTAAGCATGTATGATGATATGATTGCTAATCCCTAAACTGGATTTAGTTACTATCAAAATGACGAGTGAATGTCAAACATGCTTTAATCAATACTTGGAAGATCAATAGTTATTGACAATAAAACATTCAAACAATATTGAAATGTCCAATTTACAGGTAATACAAAGATGATACAAAAGCAACTAGTTGAACAATTGCAGAAACTAACTTCAACTGAGAAACAGAAACTTGAATATGAAACCCTAAATTCAATTTGCTAAGATTTTGTATGTAATAAAACTGAAAATGCTCAATTAACTGGTAAAATAAACATGAAATGATATCTCTCAAACGCTACTGAAGATCGTACCAATCCATACAAAAGTAACTAGTTCAAACAATTGCAGGAATTAACTTCAAATTCAGAAACAGATCATCGTATCCGCAAACCTAAATTCAGTTTGAAAAAACTAAAAACTCTAAAATCTTGTATATAATAGAAATGAAAATACTCAATTAACTAGTAATATAAACATGAAATGATATCTCTCAAACACTAATGAATCATCCAGCAGAAGATCATAATACCAATCCATAAGAAAGTAATTGCAGAAATTAACTCCACATTCAGAAACAGAACTTCAGATCAGAAAACCTAAATTCAAATTCACAAACATAAGCAATTATTTCTTCTTCAAATATGTGAACAATCTCAGAGTATTAACATCAGATTCAGGAACTGTAATGTTCCATACCATGCATGCAAGGAGTCAACAAAGGAAGCTTGGACAAGGAATTCCATGGGAGGTGCCTAACCTACTTTGACTTTGGAATTGTTCCTAACTTGCCTAACCTTGCCAACCATGCCAAACTTAGGCATGGTTTATTGTTGTTTAGTTTCTTCTCCACCCTATAAATAGGGGAGTTTGTTGTTGTATCAAATATAACAAGCACAACAAGTGCAAGAGAGAAAAGCCACAAGTGAGTTCTTGTGAGGAAGAGAGAGTAAATCACAGAGTTGTTCTGTGATGTTGTAAGAGAGAGTATTAGGTTGAATAGAGCGATTGTATCCTCCTCCCAATTCTCAGTTATTCTTCAAACCGAATATAGTGAAACCTCTCAAAGTGGACGTACCCGATTATTTGGGGAACCACTATAAATTTGGTGTCTATTGTGTGTGTGTGTTTGAGTTTGATACTGGTTTGGACCCAACAAAGTGGTATCAGAGCTCGGGTTTACAATCATTCCGCACTTTCGAGCCTATTTCGAACCTGTAAACTCATTCACAATACAACGTATAATATATCTTTGGAAAGCTCGTTCAAAGACGAACGCGTCGGTATAAAATTCAGTCCATTCTGACGACTGACGCGCTCTCACGCGCCCTCTGAAGCTGCTGCCACGTCATCATCAACTTTGCAAAATTACAGTTTTGCCCCTCGCCGTTGTTTTGACTATTCCGGACTCATCGTAAGTCGGAATTGAGCCCAGTCAGAGGCGATCTTAAGGTTTTCGACCGTTCCGGACGCAACGGTGCACTCTGTTTCACGTGATTCCACTCCGAATATATCAAACAAGCTAGGAGGGCTTAAAATTGAACCGATTCGATGGAAGATTCAAGATCCGGCAGCATGATCAGATTGACCGCAACAAACTATTCATTGTGGAAGTCAAATATGGAGGATCTTTTGTATATTAAAGATCTGTGGAAGCCGTTCAAAAAGACCGATGATGCACCTGACGGCAAACTAAAGGACATGACCGACGGAGACTGGACGATACTCAACCGAAAATGTGTCGCCCAAATCAGACAATGGATTGACAAAAGCATTTACCAAAATTTTGCCAACGACAATGATGCTTATGCTCTTTGGCAAAAATTGGAGAAGATGTACGCATGGAAAACATCTCAGAACAAGGTAAATCTTTTGAGTCGTATTGTAAACCTTAAATACAAAGACGGAAAAAGTGTGTCAGAACACATGAGCGAATTCCAGGGGTTGTTGAACCAATTCAACTCTATGAAAATGGTTTTAGAAGATGAGATGCAAGCAGTATTCCTATTACACTCTTCCGAAAAGTTGGGATACGCTAGTTGTCTCGGTAAGCAACTCAGCTCCAAATGGAATAATTAACATGGAAATGGCGAAAGATAGAATGCTGAACGAGGAAGCCAGAAGAAAGGAAGAAGGATATAATCCGGAGTCAGAAGCCCTTGTCACTGAAAGACGAGAAAGAAAAGAATGACGCGGTAGAAACAAAAACAGAAACCATCGAAATCAGACACAGCATCGTGGGCGATCAAAGTCCACTTTCAGAAGAGACAAAACCTGTCATCACTGCGGCAAGCCAGGCCATTTTATCAGAGAATGCAGGAAGCTAAAAGCCGAACAATCGGGACAACAGACCAGAAACAGGGATGAAGAAAGTACCTCAGAAGCAGCAGCAACAGCCGGAAAAGAGATGGTCATCGTTCAAGATGATTGTGTCCACTTCACACCCGAAGATTCTACCTGGGTTATTGACTCAGGTGCTTCCTGTCACGTCACTTCAAGGAAGGATATGTTCACATCCTACACCAGTGGTGACTTCGGACTTATGAAGATGGGAAATCACGGAGCATCCAAAATTACCGACAGAGGCGATATTCTTTTGGAAAGCAGCAATGGATGCAAACTACTCTTCAAAGATGTGAGACATGTCCCAGATATTCGTCTCAACCTGATCTCCACCGGCAAGCTCGATGATGAAGGCTACAACAGTCACTTTGGTGATGGTAAGTGGAAGCTCACCAAAAATAATCTTGTGGTGGCCAGAGGAAAGAAGACCAGCTCTCTCTACACAACGCAAGCAAAACTGTGTAGAGTTAAGGTGAATATGATGGAGAAATAAATCCCCACCGAGTTATGGTACAAAAGACTCGGTCATATGAGTGAGAAAGGACTCAAGATACTTGCCATATAAAAACTCTTACCTGGAATGAAAGGTACTCCATTACACACTTGTGTCGACTGCATCATGGGGAAACAACACAGAGTTGCATTCCGCAGTTCCCCTCCATCTAGAAAACCAGACATTCTAGATCTTGTACACACGGATGTTTGCACCATGCAAACCAGAACTCATGGAGGTGCCCTCTATTTTATCACATTCATTGATGATCATTCCAGGAAATTATGGACCTTTGCCTTGAAAACTAAAGACCAGGTGCTGGAAGTGTTCAAGCAGTTCCATGTAAAGGTTGAAAAATAAACTGGGAAAAGGCTGGAGTGTGTACGTGCAGACAATGGTGGCGAGTACAGAGGACCATTCGAGGAGTATTGCAGAAGCTTCGGCATCAGACTCGAAAAATCAGTGCCAAAAACTCCTCAACATAACAGCCTTGCAGAAAGAATGAACAGAACGATCTGCGAAAGGATCAAGTGCGTGTTATCTAATGGCAAGTTGTCAAATCCTTTCTGGGGTGAAGCAATGAGAACAGCAGTTGACTTAATCAACCTATCTCCCTCAGTTCCATTAAACGGTGATGTTCCAGAGAAAATATGGAGATGGAAAGATGTTTCCTACAAACACTTGAAGGTGTTTGGCTACAGAGCATTTGTCCACATTCCCAGAGATGAAAGATCCAAGCTTGACGGAAAGGCCAAACAGTGCATCTTCCTGGGATATGCCCATGAAGAGTTTGGTTACAGACTCTGGGATCCTATCAACAAAAAGGTCATCAGAAGCAGAGATGTGGTATTTTTCGAAGATCAGACCATTGAAGATCTTGAAAAACAAAAGAAATCAGATCCACCTGAAGAGTTACCAGCTAATCTAGACCCGGTTCCTTCACCGAGAGCACAAAATGATGGGGGAGCTATTCAAGGAGATCCAGCTGATGACGGTGCAGAACCAGAACCAGTTGCAGAAGAAAATCCTGTTGATCCTCAAACAAGGAGATCTTCCAGAGAGCGACAACCGAATCGCAAATATTCCTCCACAGAGTACGTGATGCTTAGTGATGGGGGAGAACCAGAGAGCTAGCAGGAAGCTGTTGCAGATAGTAAAAAGGCGGAGTGGATGAAAGCTATGCAGGAAGAGATGAAATCATTGCATGAGAACCACACATATGACTTGGTCAAGTTACTGCAAAAAAGGAAAGCTCACGAATAAATGGGTATTCAAACTGAAGTCTGAAGAAAATAATCCACAACCAATGTACAAGGCAAGATTGGTTGTGAGAGGATTCGGTCAGAAGAAGGGAATTGATTTTGAAGAAATATTTTCACCTGTGGTGAAAATGTCCTCCATCCGAGTTGTTCTTGGTTTGGCAGCCAGCTTAAACCTAGAGATCGAACAACTGGATGTAAAGACCGCGTTTCTACATGGTGATCTGGATGAAGAAATCTACATGGAACAACCTGAAGGATTCAGAACCAAAGGAAAAGAAAATCTTGTGTGCAGATTGAGGAAGAGTCTTTATGGGCTCAAACAAGCACCAAGACAGTGGTACAAAAAGTTCGATTCATTCATGGATCAGAATGGGTACAACAGAACCACTGCAGATCACTGTGTATTTGTCAAGAAATTTCCTGACGGAGATTTTATCATCCTCTTGCTATATGTCGATGATATGTTGATCGTTGGCCATGACAACAACAAGATTAACAAGTTGAAGAAGGAATTGAGCAAGTCATTTGCTATGAAGGATTTGGGACCGGCAAAACAAATTTTGGGAATGCAGATCTCTCGAGACAGACAGAAACACAAGCTCTGGTTATCTCAAGAAAGATATATCGGCAAAGTTCTTGAAAGATTTAACATGAGCAAAGCAAAACCAGTCAGTGCTTCACTTGCAAGCCACTTCAAGTTGAATATGAAGCAGTGTCCTTCAAGTGAGACGGAAAAAGCAGAAATGAAGAAAGTGCCTTATGCGTCAACGGTTGGCAGCTTGATGTACGCCATGGTATGCACGAGGCCTGATATTGCTCATGCAGTTGGAGTTGTTAGTTAGTATCTGTCAAATCCTGGCAAGGACTATTAGGCAGCAGTAAAATGGATCCTCAGGTATCTTAGAGGAACTACCAATATTTGTTTATGCTTTGGTAGTGGTAAACCTGTATTGGAAGGTTGCACAGATGCAGACATGGCAGGTGACAGTAACTCGAGAAAATCCACATCAGGATACCTAATCACTTTTGCAGGGGAGCAGTTTCATGGCAATCCCGATTACAAAAGTGTGTTGCCTTATCCACCACAGAAGCTGAATACATTGCAGTAACAGAATGATGCAAAGAGATCTTGTGGATGAAGAAGTTTCTTCAAGAATTAGGACAAGAGCAGGAAAAGTATGTCATATATTGTGACAGTCAAAGTGTTATTCATCTTAGCCAAAATTCAACCTTCCACTCAAGGTCCAAACACATTGACGTCAGGTATCACTGGATCCGTGACATGCTAGAAAATAAACTTCTACAGTTAGAGAAGATTCACACAGATGATAATGGATCAGATATGATGACCAAGAACCTATCCAGAGAAAAGCTAGAAGTTTGCAGAGAAGAAGCTGGTTTAACAGCAGCCCCAAATTGGCACTGAGGGGGAGATCAGCAGAAGACGTTCTCATCTGATTGGTATGGAGGGGGAGAATTGTAATGTTCCATACCATACATGCAAGGAGTCAACAAAGGAAGCTTGGACAAGGAATTCCATGGGAGGTGCCTAACCTACTTTGACTTTGGAATTGTTCCTAACTTGCCTAACCTTGCCAACCATGCCAAACTTAGGCATGGTTTATTGTTGTTTAGTTTCTTCTCCACCCTATAAATAGGGGAGTTTGTTGTTGTATCAAATATAACAAGCACAACAAGTGCAAGAGAGAAAAGCCACAAGTGAGTTCTTGTGGGGAAGAGAGAGTAAACCACAGAGCTGTTCTGTGATGTTGTAAGAGAGAGTATTAGGTTGAGTAGAGCGATTGTATCCTCCTCCCAATTCTCGGTTATTCTTCAAACCGAAGATAGTGAAACCTCTCAAAGTGGACGTACCAATTATTTGGGGAAACACTATAAATTTGGTATCTATTATGTGTGTGTGTTTGAGTTTGATACTGGTTTGTGTGTGTGAACAAACCTGACTCCATATTCACTTGAAATTCAGAAACAGAACTTGAAATCAGGAAAACCTAAGCAACTATATGTGTGTGTGTTTGAGTTTGATACTGGTTTGTGTGTGTGAACAAACCTGACTCCATATTCACTTGAAATTCAGAAACAGAACTTGAAATCAGGAAAACCTAAGCAACTATTTCTTCTTCTTCTTCTTCTTCTTCTTCTTCTTCTTCTTCTTCTTCTTCTTCTTCTTCTTCTTCTTCTTCTTCTTCTTCTTCTTCTTCTTCTTCTTCTTCTTCTATGAACAGTTTTAGAACATTAACATCAAATTTTGAAACCTAAATTCACATTCACTTGAAATTTCAGAAACACAAGTTTGAAATCAGAAGGACCTATACCGAGATTCATCACAACCCTAATCAACTACTACTTCTTCTTCTTGAGAGACGAAGAAGAAGCAGCGGAGAACATATCAAAGCCAGTCGAGAAACAGAGAGAGCAGTGTACGGTAGAGGACTTTACCTTCTCTTCGGTCAACGTCAACCAAGCCCTGGTCCTCCTCTCGAACCACTTGTAGCTCTTCAGCTCCAGACTCTACAGATTCTCGATCACCTCCTCATCGGAAATCTCCACGGTATTCGCGATCTTCAGGCCGTACTGCTCGTCCAGCTCCTTCGCTATTCCCGCCATTCCGACTCCGACGAGCTTGACGCGGCGGTTCTCCAAGAAGTTCTGCAGAGCCCTCGGTGTTCCTGGCCACTGGTAGAGGAGGCAATCGGAGCCGAAGCAGAACTCGAGGACATTGAAGGGAGATTTATTCAGACCACCTTTCTCGTAGATCGGCTGGCACACAGCGGCGTTGAAGCCGACGACGACGGTGGCGTTCTTGCAGCTGCGCTTGAGGACCTGGTTGAACCACTTGGAGGCGGTGAGGTCGTCGAGGGTTGCGACGGTGATGATGCGGTTCTTCTTGCCGATCCTCACCGTGTACGCCTCGTAGTCCTTCGTGTCTTCGAATTTCTCCACTGTTGGGTCCTCCATTGTTGCAGAAGAGAGAGAGAATCTGTAGAGAGAGAAAATCAGAGAGTCTAGAGAGAGAAAGAGAGAGGAGAGAAAGAGAATCAGAGTGTATATGTATATCTATATATATATATATAGAGAGAGAGAGAGAGAAAGAGAGAGAGGTTGTTTTCTTATGTCGTCGTGGTATGGATTTGACGGTTAATGACTTACCTCTATGTACGATCTGATTCGATCGGACGGTGTATAATTGTTTACAGTCTGATGGTACGAATGGGTATTATGCTGAGATGACGACACGTGGTCGGGCCAGATGAGGAATTTTAATTTCGCGGGAGAGTTGAAACTGAATTTCAGGGTATGGGTACCGCTTGATTTGGACTGGCCCGTTTGAAGTTGGTCTTCTTTTTGTTGTTATCTTTTGAATTTATATTGACTATGGTCAAAGTTACTGGGACCTTGGTGGTGATATTTTGGGCTCCATTGGAATGTTGCAAAACTTGACAGGTTTGGTGATTCGAGACAAAACTTAAATTTTATTTTTTATTTGATTTTCATTTGTAACAAACTTTATACATTTATCTATGAGATAATTTCAGTAAACAGTAAACCACCTATGGTCTCAAAAAATATTATTTTATCTTTTTTTATACAATTTGTTTTTTGATATTTATCAAATTGTATCAGTTTGTCTCATTTCTTATAATTTTGGACCAAAATACTCCTGAGATTTAATAAAAAATAATTTAAAATTAAACAATATATATAAAATTTGAAAAATATATATAAAACTCGTAAAAAATATATATAAATTCGAAATATATATATATAAATTAAAATTATATATAAAATTGGAAAAAAAAACATATAAAATTAGAAAATATATATATAATTCGAAAAAAACATAAAATTCGAAAAAACATATAAAATTCGAAAAATATATATAAAATTTGAAAAAATATATTAAATTCGAAACAAAACATATAAAATTATAAAAATATATATAAAATTCATAAAAATATATATAATTCAAAAAACAATATATAAAATTCAAAAAAACAAATAAAATTTGAAAAAACAAGTAAGAAAATGTAAAAACAAGATAATATATTAAGGTTACAAGAGAATATCAGTAAGAATATATAAATTTTGAATTTTATATATTTGTTTCGAATTTTATATATTTTTTACGAATTATATATATATTTTTTATGAATTATATATATATTATCTAATTTTATATGTTTTTTCTAATTTTATATGTTTTTTTAAAATTTTATATATTTTTTAAAATTTTATATATATTTTTCGAATTTTCTATATGTGTTTCGAATTTTATATTTTTTTTTGAATTTTCTATGTTTTTTGAATTTTAAATCATTTTTCTTTAAATCCCATGGGTATTTTAAATCATTAAATCATTTTTCGAATTTTAAATCATTTTTACAAATTTTATATATATTGTTTCAAATTTTATATTGTTTTTTCAAATTTTATATGTTTTTCGAATTTTATATATTATTTTATGAATTTTATATTTTTTTACAAATTATATATATATATATATATATATTTATGAATTATATATATATATATTTATAATTTTATATGTTTTTTTCAATTTTGTTTTTTGAATTTTATATTTTATTTCGAATTTTATATTTTTTTTCAAAATTTATATGTTTTTTTCGAATTTTATATTTCTTTTTAGAATTTTATATGTTTTTTTTAATTTTAAATTATTTTTTATTAAATCTCAGGGGTATTTTGGTCCAAAATTATAGAAAATGGGACAAACTGATATAATTTGATAAGTATATGTGATTTTCTGTATAAAAAGGGGGCAAAGTGATCTTTTTTGAAAACACAGGAGAGTTTACTGAAATTAACCCTTTATCTATACTTATTTTAGGAGAGTTCACTATTTGGATTGGAACGAATAAAAAAAAATTAGAACGAAATCGATATGAACAATTTTAAAAATTCTGAAATCACTCTTGACAATTTGTCTAGTGGATTCAGACTAAACCAAACTACAAAGAACCAAATTGATTTGATTTAATTTCGTGATTTCAGTTTTCTGTTCTTTTACTCCTTACTTCAATCTTTTATTTTGTATGTGAGAAAAAAGTTTTCCTAATGCAATATTCACAAAAAAATATTGGTTTCAGTTGTACCATGCGAAAAAAAAATACGTGCTGAGACGCCTTCTTTATTTTTTGTTTTGTTTGTTCACCGCGGCACAAAATCATGAAAAAATTGGAATAAGCCAGAAAGAGAGTGGTGCCTAGCTGTTGAGAGCATATGTAGTCTTTATAGAAGAACCGTACGATCTTAGACTGGCCCCCGCTGGAATGTGGGAATTCGAAGTCTCATGAACTACTACCAAAAATGTACTTTATTTTTTCTTGTGGATAATGATATCCCGTCAGACCTATGGATCCTTTTAAATCTACAGGCCGCCCGACCTCGACTATTCACATAAGTATAGGGAATCTATACTTGAGCGTTCAAGTGACTTTTTTTAGTATCCTTTCGTAGGGTTGCACATGGTACGGTACGATACCGGTTCTTACTGGAACCGGAACCGTACCGAAAATTTTGGTTCCTTTAAATATGGAACCGGTTCCTAGTGCTTTAAAATAAAATTCATGTTCAATTCTCAAGTATATTTCACACACCAGAACTTCTATTCTAGCAGACCTATTGTAAACTCTAAGTATCATAACTTCTATTAGACAATGTTAATTTATACATAAGCGATCAGTGTTTAATTGAAAATAAAACTTAGACTTAAAAAAATGAACCAAAACCTTTTAGTAAGAGAAACTAAAAGACAGAAATAAAACTTAGCAATTGACCTTTACTTTAAAAAATAAAACATAGACTTTGAAGGAGAAAAGACAGAAAAAAAGAAAGAGAAACTTTTAGTAATTAACCTTTAGTTAGCTGAGAACCAGAACCTATAACAAAAATTTGATATATACCAAGTTACTAACAATTTAGTAATTGACCTTTAGTAACTTAGACCGTAAATTTGATATATACAAATCAGTGATATATATCAATCTGTATGAGGTTCCTTAAAAATATTTTTTATTTGTTTTACAATTTTTTATACCAACAGTTTTCCTAAATTCCAAAATATGAAATCTATAACAAAAATTCCAGATTAATAAGATTAAATTCATCAAAATCCAAAAATTTAATTCCAGCGAGATTTTTGGCCATAGATTTTTGGGTTTATTACCTTGATTGAAGAAGATGATAAATCTGACAAGGTCATAATTGATTTGAAACTCATAGAGAGAAACACAGAGAGAGATAGAGAAACACCGAACCGAGTCGCCGATCTGAGATAAGAGCTCCAAGAGACGACGAATGGAAGCTTAGCTAGGCATGAACCATGAGACGATACGAGACAATGATGAGAGTTTGAGAGAGAGGGGTAACAAAAATTGTGTATGAGAGAGAGACAGATGTAGTCATCTAGGGCTTCAAGAGATTGACTAGAGAGTATATATAATGAGAACCTTATATTATATATATAATGCAGCTCTTTATGTCTTCCACTTAGTGAACCAACCTTGTTTGACTCTTCTTTTCCAATAAAGGCTTATAAATATATATATATATATAATATATATATATATATATATTATATATATATATATTATATTATAAAGAACCGGTTCCGATTTCAAAGAGACGAGAACCAGAATCTTACCGAAATTTACGGTTCTTGAAAATTGAGAACTAGAACCGTACCATTTGTCTTTGGAACCGAACCAAACCGCCGGTTCCGGTTTGGTTCTACCGATTCTTTTGTGCACCCCTATCCTTAAGTAAAGGGAGGGGTTTCCCCAAAACTAGTTGTTATAAAAAGGGCTAGCGAAACAAACATCTTTAGTGGTACCGTTATTCTAACCAAACCATAGAAAGGAATAGTCATTAAAGCCAAGTTAAGATAGTCTTACTATATCAAATGAACTTAAGTTCACCATGTTGCAAATTACGAGTACAATTATAGTAGAGACTGAAATTGTTTGAGAACTAAATGCAAGAAATGAAAGGTGAATATCTAAGGAAAACTGCATTGGCCTGGCTTTTGAGGTTAACTTTTTTAAACGTGGATGGTTAGTTTTATAGTAGAAAGAGGTATATTTATAGTATGGGGTAATATTACAAACCTCCCATGAACTTTGACATAATTGTAGAAGATACCCCTAAGGTTTCAATAATATCATAAACCACCATTCAATTTAACTCTGGCGTAACAGTTACCCCCCTCCGTCCATAGTCAACGACTGAAAGTAACTTTTTTGGTCAATAAAGTAATTTTTGAACTAAAATCCCTAATTTACCCTTGGTATCCTTGCAATTACATATTAACTCTTACTTTTGCAATCTAAATTACTAGAATACCCTTAGTTATTTGACCAAATTGCCCCATATGTATTTTATATAAACAACCCACTTAGTGTTGATTCATACCTCATTTCTCTCTAAAATCACTCATTCTCTCTCTACCCTCTCTTCTTTGGAAGCCTTACAGGATATTCAAAGCAAATCTCTCTCAAACAAAGAAAGGAGGAAAGAAGATAATAATTATCATGAAGTTATATTAGTTTATATGGACTGCAGAACTATTGTATTCCACTAGATGTGATGTCACGCCCCAAATTCCTAGGACTCTGAAACCCGAGCCTAAGAGCTAAGGGAGTGAATGCGGAAGTAAAAAGAAACGAGAACCAACGACATTCAATCATCAAATACCCACGAAAGGGTAAAATGATCTGATACCACGCTGTCACACCCCTAAGATTCCCGAAACTCATATCTAGAGAATCAGCGAATCTCCAAGGGATGACGCTAGTCAAGCGACTACTAGAGTCGACAACAACGAAGAGACACATGGAATAACAATAAAAATATACTCCATGTCAAGTAGAATGCTAGAAACTCACTAGCATCCTTCAATACCAACTGACACGCTCCTAAATTCCTAAGACTCCCGAACAGGGACATCCAAGGAATCCAAGATGTGATCCTTAATATGAATGACCAACTAAGACATCATTAACGGTGAAAACATATGGGTTAATGATAGATATGGTATATTTCATACCCAAATGGATAATAAACTAAGCAGCGGAATCTAACGAAAATCCGGCAGAGTTCCGTTTGTAAATAGAACATCAGGACAACAACCACAACACAAGAACCTGCCAATAGCAATTCAATAATCACAATGGCTTCCAAGCCCCACATTCATCAATCCTACTAGGGCCAAGATAATGGAAAGAAACCAAAACCCCTCCAAACCCTCTAATAATCAACAGAGCCACAAATGCTCGAATAAGATACAGTAAAGCACCTAGCCGTGCAGAATATATACAATAACCATCAGAAAGAATAAATACAGGAACTAAAGAATACATCAACAGGGATATGCCAACAGACTGGCTCCCAAAAGAAAATACATAACAATCCCATAACAATGGGTAGAGAAACTAAAAGTGGATACCTATCGTCCCCAAACCCAGTCGTGTTGCAACCGTAACCGCATCACCCAACGCAACTCCAAAACCTGTAACAAGGAAACAAAAGAAAGATGTCGTTGCACTGCATCCTGCTCATAGCCGTATATTTCCTGCAACCTGGCGTGGAATACCAGGGGGCGAATGAAATTCCCCTGTGAGCAAATAAGCTCAGTGGGAAAAGATACTCTAACTACCACATCCTCTGGCAGTTTAGGTAATGCTAAACTATCTAGCAAGATATATATATAGCCCAACTAATCCCATCCACGCAAAACTCAAGGCACGCTCATATACTACCGTACATAAGTATATAACGGGGATATATATATATATACACGTATATATATATAAGTATAAATACACAACAAGATTCTACAAGGTACGACTAAGACTCGTACTCTAAGTACTCATACCGGTAGTCTACACTACTCTCACCAACGTACACTAGGTGCACGACACCCAGGTCAAATCTAACAAGTTCTCAAGCACTCACGACGCTAACCAGAAATCTAAATAGAGGGGAAACACACTCACCTCTAATATCCACAGGGATCAAAATCCATCACTAGTACCAAGGAATACTCATAACTCACTCCCCGATAACATAGGAGGAAAAGTACTCACGTCCTTGCGTACTAACACAACCGTCATCCATATATATATATATATATATATATATATATATATATATTGTAAATGTACAATATATATATATATATAACAAACCTCATCCCATTCCTAAGGAAAATCTACCTCTCAAAGGCTAGATCACCTCAATCATATCACCATACCATAAATCATATCGACCTCATGATACTATCATCAATAGGGTCAATCACATCACTAACACTCTCACCTTAGGCGAGGAAAACCACCCAATCAAATCACTAAGAGTACACGAACTCAACTCACAAGAACGACCACCTCAGGGTCACCAAAGCAAGGCGAAGGAAAAGACTTCCCCATGCTAAACCAACAGATAACCGAGACAACAATGTCAAGGTTAAAGAACACCACAAGTGTTTAGTGAAAACACCCGAACAAGGAAACCAAAGCTAGGGGAAAGAAGTCCTAACGCTAAACCAACAGATAACCGAGACAACAATGTCAAGGTTAAAACACCACAAGTGTTTAGTGAGAACACCCGGACAAGGAACCCAATCCACTCGGTATTCATGCCCACAACATGTGGAACAACTCGAATCACCTAAGTGGTGACGTCAAAAAACCAAGAAGAAAGGAAGGGCAACACTATATGTGTGCACTGAACAACACCAAGCCTCATACCCGAGACTTAGAAATGATAGGAAGCAAAGGTGAAACAATGGAACACCTTTCAAAACTCGACAGGATGAGATATTGAGAAAGAAGTCTCGAAATCTCAGAATCCCAAGAAAAGTAATAAAATAGTTTTTCTTTAAGAAACCATATAGTAAAAATGACCGTCTTGCCCCCGGTCTCCGTCAGTTGCCATCACCGGCTTTTAAAAGTTGAAAACCTTTTCAAAAAAGATCCTAAGATCAGTTTATAAATATTAAAACTTTTCATTTTACGGGGGTAGGCGAAAACGAGTTTTTCCTTTTAAATATAAAGAGTTTGTTTCAAGGTTTAGAAAACACCGTTTTCGAAATGACGGCCACATAAGAATGAACAACTCCACGGATTCCTATAATGCCCAAAAGGACAGTAAAGGAAGAACAACACGTTGGACTCACGGAAGACAACCATCCGTTTCCAACTCCACCAAATCAAATGACAACACATGGAAGAGGTTCGGCACCACGCCGTAACCGACAACTCAAGGAATGACATAGAAGTCAACGACTACGTACTAGCGTACAAAACACAGTACAAGGAATGCTTAAGGGAAGGGACTAAGCATAAGAATCAAGACTGTCAGACTACAGTACCTCGAGTACTTAATGAATCCCTAATCATAACCTCTTCTCATCAATCAAATCTCACACAACTCATCACTCGCCTTCTCTAAGGCCTCAATTATCAATTGACACAAAAATCATCCCTAACCTCAAATCTTCAAAAGAGTTCACACAACTAACCACGATCACCAAACTACTAACCACAATCACATGGCTACTAACCACAATCACAAGGCTGCTAACCACAATCTCTAAGACCTCAACTCAAGTCAAGCCTACGGTCCACCACTAGCCTCCGCTAGCCACATGAATCACTATGCCAACACGCATAACCTCCCCCAAGGGTACTAAGGTATACAACAACAAGTATAAATATATTCGTTTCATTTATACTTATTAATAATTACCACATTTAAAGTCTTGTTTCACATTATTCATTTTCAACTGAGCATTTATAAAATATGAATTTAATTTACAATATATTCATAAATAACATGATCCAACATTACATGTAATATAGCACATATACATGTTAAACGAGATCACATAAATAGTGTGCAGTGTAATGTGACTCGACACTCCCCGTGATACTCACACACAACACACCCTTCCCAAGGGTAACGGATACAAACTCTGCCCACATACTTATGAGGATACAACTCATCAAGTAGTGTAGAGTTACCACACCGACCCTTCCCAAGTGATTTTTCTCTCTATCACTTCAACAGGGAAGACGGTTGTACGAGAGCCCAACTTGCAACTCCGTACGCCATGACTACCATAAAGTCAAGAACATGAGCCTCTACCTGGACTCCTAACTCACATTTGTCGGCTTTTTAGTTCCGTAGGCGTGATACCTCCTGGCCAGTTGTTGTGATGATCCGACACAAACGTCTACTCGTGCCCCATGCATAGAGGAAGTAGACCACACCAAATGAACTCTCTCTGCCAATGGTGAAACCGTGCACTACATGCACCAACACCCATGTGCTCACACGACATGGTGTACAATCAAATCATATCTCAATCATAAATATGTAATACATCATATTTATAAAAATACTCACATGGTGATATATGTCTCAAAATCTCTTTTCATGCTTTAAAAATACAATAAAACAATTAAATCATATGAAAACAGTTTCATATACATTTCATGTTTTCAAAATATATTTTCTTTAATTCCTTAGAAAATATTTCAATTTCAAGTAACATGTCTTTTTAAAATAATTTAAACAATTATTTCACGTATACCAAAAGGAACCTAGCATGTCGTCTAAGCTTTACGAATCTCTACTAACCCATTTAAATTCGTAAGGGTTTCTAAGCCGTCTATTCTTATTTAATTTAAATAAGAATATTATTTAATCACATAGGAATAATTTAATAAATTTTCTTAAATTAATTCCTAAGCCCCATTCTGATCCTAAACAATTTATAGATATTTAAACTAGTAATTTAATATATCTATAATAAATTAAATAAGGGTTTTGCACCCCTAAACTACTTCAATAATTCGGAGTGAGAAATATAATTTCCCACCTAATTATACTTTACCAAACGGTCCAAAACAGTACCGGCGCCCGAATATGAAGCCCGCCGACCAAAATCGTCCAAAAACTATTTCGAATATATCGAAATGTCCGTCCCGACAACCTATACGATATATATGAAGCCCATTAATAATAGGTTAATTAATTGGGTTAAATCTAAAATACCCCAAACAAAAACTATAACCTATAAATGCGAATTCCGGGCAAATCGTTCATCGTAAATTCACGAAATTAATATATGATGAATACTACGTAGGTACGAAACTACTCACCGAAAATCGGCTCAAACCGATCACCGGAAGGTCGCCGAAAAATTGGCCGAAGCTCAGCCGAGTTCGCCCCTGCTGCGTGAACCAGCCACAGCTACTCGCTCCTCCGTGCAAGCCGCCGCCAGCCACGGTCGCCGCCGCCTCAAACCACCGTGATCCGCCATCGCCACCTGTCCTAGCCGCACCCACAGTCCGGCGAAACCATCGCTTCTCTCTCTCAATCGTGGTCAGCCTCACACGGTCTCTTTCTCTCTCTCTCTCTCTCTCTCGCCATGACCGGCGAACATGGTGAATGGAGAAGGAAGAAATGGCGGTCGTCTGCAGAGAAGGAGAAAGGAAGGAGATGGCCTGGTCTTTCGCAAAGCTGAAGACGTCTCCTCTCTGACCTATACATTCGCATATACATATATATGCTTAAATTGTGAAAGTGCCCCTTCAAATATCCAAAATCGCAAAAGTAACCCTCGACTTATCCATAATTACAAAATGACCCCACTTCAATATATATATAATTAAATATATATATATATACAGTAAACCCCAATAATTATCAGGAACGTCCGAACATAATCTCGTAAGCCCGAATTAATAACGGGACGCCCAATTAAATACATCGGGGTAGAAACCCAAATGTCGGAACACTTAAACAAGCCCGACCAATTAAAATGTGTCGTCATCCAATCGAAACACTAATCATTAAACGTCGAATAAACTAACGTCGAAACGAGATCGTGTAATTGACCACAAGAATTCGCGTAGTCGCCAAAGAGAAACCGTAAAGTCATCCAGTCGACTTTAAACTAAACGTGAAAAATTTACAGGTGAAATACCAAGAATAAATAATACGTCATGAACAAGTGACGTCATTACCGAAATTAAATTATACTTAATTTCAGGAAAATAGGAAAATAACACGGGGTGTTACATGTGATAACTATATGCAGTAAAATATGCAAAAAAAAATTCAAAGCATTCATCTCATAACTTAGTAGCACACCTAATTGAAAACAGAAATCAAGTCCATAAAATTAGATATTTCATCAGTCAAATGTTTGAATATCATTACATCCCAAGACAAAAGAAAACAGAACTACAAAAATCTGCTATGTCATGGAAATAACCTTTCAGCTGCCCAAAATATCTTCATAGAACCCAAAAGAAAGACCAAGCTTGGAACCAAGTAAATCAGACAAGTATCCCCCTTGGCCTATGATAAACATTGATCCCAAAAAATCAATCACCCTTAACAACCTTGTCCAATGCATCTAAGTAACATAATAATGCATGAACTGGATTCTAAAATAGTGGTGATTGAACCAAATCAAAGCTTGTCATCAAAAAATGTACCCAATAGCAAATTAACAGAAATTTGATTCCATGAATACCCAGTAGCAGATGATATGACAGCTTAGGGTTAGGTAGACTTGTTTTCCGCTTAAATGGATTGAGGGTAAAGTGGTAAATTCAACAGGCTTTAGAATATTCACAAAATATCTGAAAATATATGGGGGTATATTAGTCATTTCCCTACTTATTCTGGCCGGATCACTATTTCGATAAACTGAAGGGTGGTTTCTAATATTATTGAAACTTTAGGGGTACCGTCTGCAATTATATCAAAGTTTAGGGGAGGTTTGTAATATTACCCCTTTATAGTATTTGTATGTTAGTACAATATTCTAGTATTGATAATATATTAGTGCATAAATATTATCTATATATACACATTTGGCCCGATTCAAACTTGTTCATTAAGAATTGAAATCGGAACCAATCCGTAAAATAGCGTTTTCAAAGTTTTTAGAAATCATGTCATTCGTGTCAAACCAATCCACAATGGAATCGGTCTGATTTGTCCGGTATGATTTGGGGTGTTTGAAACAATCTTGTCTTCTCTTCATATATATATATTCCTATATCTTTAGAGGAATCACAAATATCATATAAAATCGCGAAATTACTTTCAAATAAAAAATTATATAATAGAGATTTGTTGGTTTTTTTGCACACCCGTACTTAACTTGACTAGAGATTTGAGATATCTCTGAATCGAGTGCTTGACGAGTTAACCTGAAATGTGATAAAAGACTCAATCTCAGTTTATTACTCCTTTCATCTCATATTAGTCGTCCACTTTGGCAATTTTACTTGTCCCAATGTGCGGTTTTAAATTTCAATACAAAATAATTTTTCATTTATTCCAACAACCATTCTTCCATTAATTTTAAACAAGTATTGGATCCCACTAACTTTTGTCTTTTTTCATTTTACAAGGATAAAAATGAAAAGTTCATTAATATCACTACAATAAAATATAATCTCTAAAAAGGTCAAAAAATCCAACTTGAACAACTAATTTGGGACAGGCTATGAGTTCGTGATAAATTTAAGAATGACAAAATTTTTCGCCTCGGTAGAAAAATTTCGCAAATGGTCTTATTTAAAACAGTTTTGGAAAATCATTTATCTAAATAGGACGTGAATAGAGGTTGAAAAATAAAGTCCGATCCGTATCAGGTCGAGGTTGAACTTCTCAACGGAAAATGGCCCTATCCTTCGGATTCGATTATCTTAGGATTAATTTCAAGAAACCCCCCTATACTATCCAGTTTAATCAACTAATCCCCACTGTGTCCACTTTGCCCCCTATACTATTCAATTTCATCATTATGACCCATCACCTCACATTTTGAGTCAAAATGCCTAAACTACCCTCAATAGTATAAGGGGGTTTGGTGAAATCAACCATTTAAAAAAATATTTTTCGAAAATCAATTATATTTTTCGCAAAAATTATAAATTCAAAACAATATATATATATTTTTCGCAAAATAATTATTTTTCAGAGGGAGTATATTATTTTCCAAAATATGAATTATTCCAGAAAAAAATAATATATATTTTTTGCAAAAAAAATATTTTTCGGAAAAAAATCATATTTTGGAACATAATAGTATATATTTTTCGCAAAAAAAATTATTTTTCGGAAAAGATCATATTTTGGAACATAATAGTATATATTTTTCGCAAAAAAAATATTTTTCGCAAAAAATCATATTTTGGAACACAATATATATTTTTCACAAATAAATTATTTTTCGGGAAAAAAAATCATATTTTGGAACATAATATATATTTTTTCGGAAAAAATTCATATTTTGGAACATAATATTTACTTTTTCGCAACAAAAATATTTTTCGGAAAAAAAATCATATTTTGGAACATAATATATACTTTTTCGCAAAACAATTATTTTTTTGGAAAAAAAATCATATTTTGGAACATAATATATATTTTTTGCAAAAAAATTATTTTTCGGAAAAAATCATATTTTCCGAAATATATATATATATATTTTGAAATTTATAGTTTTTACAAAAAATATAATTTATTTTCGAAAAATAATTTTTTAAGGGTTGATTTCACTAAACCCCCTTATAGTATTAAAGGAGGGTAGTTTAGACATTTTGACTCAAAATGTAAGGAGGATGGGGCATAATGATGAAATTAGATAGTATGGGGGTAAAGTGAACACAGTTGAGGTTAGTTGATTAAATTGAATACAACTTCTTGAAATTTCTTGAAATAAACCCATTATCTTATAATTACTTAATACATATTACGAATACAACTTATTCATTGTGAGACTATACTGTTAATCTTAATTTATTGTGTTGATCGCCACTTGAAATTTGGAGAATGTTATTTTTAGCCTCGTATGATTGGTTCCATATTTTTGTTGAATTATTTTAATATAAAAAAATAAGGAGAAAATGCTAATTTTTAATTTTATTTTATTAAAATTCTAATTGTGACCCATTTGAACGAGTATATATGCTTGAGTTTTCATAATAAGGAAAAAATATAAGCATCTAAACAGGAGCTTGAAGAGTTGATAATTAGGAAACAAAAGATCATCTGCCGTCCTACCAATAGAAATATTTTTTAAAATACAAACTGTAGTGTTCCAAGCCTGTCAGAAACTTGATTCAATAAGTCTCGATATACATATTTGTTAATAAAGAATAAAGAATTAAACAAATTGAAGATATGAACCTATATTTAAAACTATAACAAAAATCTCAGTAAAAATTAAAACCATCATGAAAAGTAAAAATAAAATAAATATTATAACTAATTAAAAAAATATTTAGTTCTATGTTGATGGTTAGTCAGGAGTCAGGACTAGTGTGACTTTGATCTATCAAAATATTTGGGCCTGTGTACGGGTCGCTCTGCTAATGCAACTCACTCAAATTGACAGCATACACACACACATTCATAACTGTCTTTGCACTAGATTTTTACCCCACTAGCCTTTATCATACAAACTCATTCGTAACATCCGTATTAAAAATATATATATATATAAAAATCACCAAAGAATCAGATCTTTACATTGATCAATCAGAATTAAGCCCATTTGCTTTCTAACAATTTGTCAACACAGAATTTTATTTTCAACAGTCACTAACCATTCCCCGATGATTGAATTCACTTCTTCCGGCCGCTCATCTTGAGGGCAATGGCCTGTGAGTTTCAAAAACTGCCTTAGAAAAGCCAATATTTGAACTAGAAATAAGATGCGATATTCTGTTGCAGATATAAACCGAATTCAAGTGATAAATCTAAAGTGGAAGAATCATACTAACCGGCATCTAATTCTCTGATTACGATTCCTTTTAAGTGCTCCCTAAGCATAGCCAGCTTGGACTTGGAGTCCGTAAGTGGATCTTTCATTCCCTAATAGAACAAAAATTCAGTTGACAAAAAAAACGAAATATGAAGCTTTCGCCAAAATCCAAATTGTGTGCAGCAGCTGGAGATCTAACCTGTATAACTAGAACCTTTTGCTCAAATCCTTTCAGAAGATAGTTAAGAGGAATTGAAAGGTTGAAGCTAAAGAGGCTTTCCAGAATCACTACCACACCAGGATCATATGACTAATAATTGTTAAGGTAACAAGTGTAAAACCGAATCTTGAACCATGTAGAGATCTTAGATTGATTAATGTAGTTAAATAATAATCATGGCAATAACAAGAAGGATACTCCTCTTATCATTTCATTAATTAGCCAATCATCAACTCGCTCCCTTTTCTGAGGAACATAATGTAGTCAAAATCGAGCAATATATGACCAATACCAATTAAAGTGGCCATTACTAAGCACTTACAACGGGGTAGAAGTCCTTCACTGTGTTACTGATTATCAACCTCAAGTAGAACAAAAGGAGTCTAGCACCCAGCCATGCAGGTCCTGCACTTTTCCTTTCCTTCAAAACCACCGAAAAATTGACTTTTAACTGATGAAGGTAGAGGTTCAGAAGATAAGAAACTATTAACAGAATGTCATTGTTCAGAGAAAGAGATTATGGGAAGCAAAATAGATTGTTAGATATGAAACATTCCGAGTACAAGTACCAAGTCTCGCGGGTGGCTTTCCGTTCTTTGGAGTATTATATCTTGATAATGTATGGAAAATCTTCTATCACTACAAGCTTGGGTGAAAATGGAGAAGCAACTATGAACTCTGATACTAATTTCAAACAATTCTCTAGAAATGCAAGCCACGCACACCTCATCCATCTCATATGCTCATTCATCGACAAATGCATGCTTCAAACAATAGAATTTAAAACTCATGTTTCTTGATTTACTGTCATTTGATAAACATATCAAACCATCAGTACATAAAATATTTTAGAAACAGAGAAAAAAGAAAAAAAAAAAGTAACATGAGAATTCAGATGTTTCACATTTAAGTTATCTTTATGCTAGAACGTTCCAAAAAGCGTATCCACGATGCCAGAAAAAACTTTAAAAAGAAAAAGAATCGAGCTGTCAACTTGAATTCTTAGTCACATGTCATATTTCATCCCTAGCTATTTCATTAACTAACAGGGATCCGGACTGGTGACCAGTGAAAATGACAAGGAACCAAAATGCTTAAAAAAGGAAGATTTCTTTCATATAACAGTGAAAATACAGCCATAAATATAATCAAATAGATTGTCAAGACCCAATAAATCCAGTTAAGAAACCTACTCAAAAGACATGAATACTGGTAACAGCTGGATATAGAAGCTATTAAGGACACATGCAGTTTATTTTAGAGGGATACTGTAGGTGTCAAGGGCATTTGCATAGTTTTTAAGTTCTTACTTGAGAGACCGGCACAGGAGAATAGTCTGGGACAACGTTACCAGCGCTGTTGATTAGGACAACAGACTTTGCTACAGCAGGCCAAAGACCAGCAACAATAGCAACGAAATATCCTGGGGATAAAAGATAACAAATTAGGTAACTGAAATCAATAATAATAAATTAGTTAAAGAAATCTTTGTAAAGTTGTGCATAAGAAAAGGGTGTGTGCATAAAGATGATGAAAGATGCAACTCAGAAATTGAACATACCACCGAGTGAGTTGCCAGCAAGATGAACTGGTTCTCTCACAACTTCAATGATGAAATCTCTGAGTAATTCCGCCCACATGAGCTCAGTGTACACAACATTTGGCTTTTCTGATTTGCCAAAGCCTAGAAGAGTGATGGCCCAAACACGATTTCCACCTTCAGCTATACCATTTATATTATCACGATAATGCTCCAAAAAAGCACCAAAACCATGCACAAGAAGTACAGGAGGACCTTCATGACCAGCAACTGTATACTGGAGAATAAATATAAATAACCAAGTGGACTTTACAATAGGAACAATAGAACTTAAGCTTTGCTAAACCTGGTTAGACTAATGATGCACTCATATAACAGACTCACACCAGCTCTCAATCACTCACCTGAATCAGACTTCCTTTCCATCTCCATACCCGAATAGGGTATGTTCCTTCAACAACTATTTTACATTTCGAAGCCATTAGCCAATACCACTGCCAAAGAAGAAGAAAAAAAAAAGCTAAATGATGAAAGTATAATATTCATATCATATCAACCCGTCTCCACGCGTGGCTTTGTCGGAACCTTGTGGTTTGGAGGTGGTTACAAGTATTTGAAGGAAAAATCCTGCCCACAAAGGGGTGGGAACACCCTCCGTTGCACACGCACAAATAAAACTTGTTCATCACCAATATGAAGGAGCTACTGATAAAATCTTATACCTCCATTGAGCAAATAGTATTAACAGCTGCAGCAACAGTGGCTGTTGAATAGCCAAACGGTGACAAAAATCCAGCATTTCGTTCTTTCTCATACTTGATAGCTTCATAATGCACTCTCCTTCTAGAGATTATCCCAAGACAAAGTGCAGGACCAAAGAGGGTACCAAATGAAGCTCCTTCTCGGCTTTCAGCACTGCATAACTTTTCATGTACCCTGTAATGGAATCACCCAAAATAGCACCGTTTCAAATGCTTAATTTAAATAACTATTCAAATTTCGATATTTCAAAGAACCAAGACAATAGTTACTATATAGCATGAGAGTATAAAGAAGTAGTAAAGAAAAAGGATAATCCACCCCTCCCTTGAGTGACGAAAGGGGAAAGAAAAAAGAAGGGAAAATTACCACAAAGTCCTACTTTTCTCACCGAAGGACAAGCAAGTCCTAAAATTTCTTTTTCAGACCAATAAGTCCTTGAAACCAATTTTCATCCAAGTCCTAAATCACTAAATCTTCCATGTATCTTGTTGTTAAATCAAATATTTTGTCATTAAATTTGATACAACTTTTGAGCTCAAACTTTTCATATGAATATTTGGAAATAAACTCTACTATTTAAACAAAAACTTATTATTGTTATTTAAAAGATAAAGTTATTTACAGAAGAATTTTCAAACTAGATTCAATTGAATTATTAGTTTAAACTCAAAGCACAATATTATTAAGTAACTAAAAACTATAAAAGTATTCATTATATTACAATTCGTATATGAATTTATTTTTTAAAAACTATACTTCTATTTAGAAAGAGCATAAATGGATGATTTTGTGATTTAGAACCTAAATGGAAGAAAATTTCAAAAGTATGACTTATTGGTTCTTAGATAAATTATTTTGTACTTAATTGTCGTTCGGTCAGAAAAGTAGTACTCATAAGTAATTTCCCCCCCAAAAGAACAAACCCACTTCTTTTGCCTTGAACCCTAAAAGATGGACTCTGCGAGACAATTTGCCACTGTGGTTCTAGTACCTATCACAACAACTAAACTATTGGTCACTTAAATAGCCAAGAAAGATGACCCATGTGATATAATAATTCCAATTACTAAGAAAATGTCATTCTATAATCTTTTTCAGCCCAAGGATGAAAAATTGCAGCTTCTCACAATGCAGACCTGCCAACCAAAGTAATAAGCTTAACAAACATTTTCGACTGAAACCCTTCCAAAAATATAAAGCACGATGATTTAATAGTTTGATATCAGAAGAACATGAACAGTAAGTAATCACTGTAACAGAAATATACTGCAATTATATGGACTACAAGTGTCAGCAACCTTATTTTTGCATTTAATTTTTCTGAAAACATGCAATTAACCAGTACAAAACCAAAAAAAAAAAAAAATATATATATATATATATTCTGGCACTAATAGTACATATATGTATTTCAGAATCTATCTATGTGTATATGATGCATGAAATGATTATTCTTCGGAGACAGAATAGCAACAACATAATGCACAGAGAGTATGAAGTTGATGATGCAATTAAAAGCCATTTTTTATTGGAAAGCACAAAAAAGGAAAAACAAATTAAAAAAATTCAGATCAACGAGTCACCACATACTCCTGCCAGTCATCTCGGACAGTACCCTCCAGGTATCTCAAATATGCAGCCAATGCATTCAATACAACATTTGTCCCACCTCCCACAATATTCCCTTTTTGTGTTAAGAATGCAGATTTTGCTGGTCTTCTGTTTCGGGCATGCTTGTATTTCAAATTGTTTTGATTGCTTTCTGCTGATTTTGATAAACCCAACCCTTCAATCAGCTTATTCGGCTGCAAAACCAGATCTTTTCCCAGTATGGATGCAGCTGAAGCCTCCTTAATTGAAGACCAATTATCTTCTAATCTTCCCAGATTTTCATTCGTAAAATTCTTCAAGTAATCTAGTGTAGGTAAAGAACCTGATTCAAGGCATTAATCATTTTCATATGCCTGAATTTTTTTTGAGAACAAACTAAATTTAAGAAAAGTGAAGACAGAGCCTCATGAAACATAAAGCCATTTGGAACTTACCCCAAGTCAAATTAATCTCTAAATCAAGTAATTTTCGGGGGAAAGTTGGGGAAATTACAGCGACTTTTAGTTCCTTGAAGTCATGGTGTGATGCTGGCAGGTCATTCAGATTCTGAATACAAAAATAAGCACTGAAACAATCACACATCCAGGAATCGCAACAGAAATTCCGCTCACTATACAAAAGATGGAATGCAACAAAGAGTTACCTTAAGATCATATAGTGGAGCAGTCCACTGTACAATTTGTGGGCTCCCCTCTGGAAAAGACACCGTTGCTAAGGTCTCTTTAACAAGATTGATCATTATACTCATGTCATACTCTACCTCTTCTTCTGCAAATACATCGGTAGCTTTCACCTGTTGCAATCCTCAGTGATGAATGTAAGAAAGTGAGTTGATGAGTTCTTGATATTCACCTCATGCCCGGCGAGTTAAAAATCGCAGTAAGAAAGCGTAGTATGTAACCACCTCTTTTACAAGTTCTCCAATGACATTTTCTGCGTTCCCGAACCTGATCATCAAATCAGAACCCAGATCCTTCAATGACTTTCTTACATCCTCCACAGCAAAAAGGACGAGTTCAAGCATTTCATCAGAAAAACCTGCATTGAAAATGACAAGAATCCTCATACTTGAATTCACAACATAGAATGAGAACAGATTAGAGGATTTCATCCTTACATCATCTTAGACACACCAATGTCCTCATCTATTAACAATTTCCTGTTCAATACTAGTGTCAACTTGCTTATTCAACTTAGGTCTCCCTAGCATGTTTTTTTTTTCTGGCTAAGTCCCCAGCATTCTCATTTGGTGATGCAAATGGGCAAACAACGTTGCACAATGTCTGAAGGTTTCAGCTATCAATTTGTCATCTGTATTTTCAACAACTTAGGATTCATTTTTCAGAAAGTTCCCGGAGTTGCAAATGGAATGCATATTCACCCCCACCAAGAAGGGAGTGAGGGAGAAGGGATAGGCAACAGAATCTTCCTGTTATATTAAGACAGAATCAAGTGACAAACTATTTAGTTAACACTGGCCACTGAAATGCTCTTTGAAACCTGCCTGTATACAAATAATTAGGAAACGGACCCCCAATTTATCCTTTTTCAATAAAGAAAATAGGCCCCCTGTAACCCTTGACAATAAAATAGTCAAAATCTCAAACCAATCCTACCAAAAACTTCAGACTCTTCTGATAGATTCCCTAAGGCTCTGTTTGGCGGCACCATATTGAGGCTTTGGATTTGGGATTGCATTCCAATTCCAAATCAACAAATTGAACCCTACAGGATACGCTGTGATTTTCAATACCAAATCTTCTCAAAATTTCAACCGAGTAAATATTCTCTCTTTAACAACTAACTTTTCACAACCACAAACATACATACATATATATACATAGAGGCTTATATATACATACACCTATATATATACAAATATATATACATCCACATATATGTGTACCCACACACGCATATATATACAAATATGAATACTCATGCATAGAAATAAATATATAGCCACACATATATACACACAGATAAACACATTTGTATAAACTCACACATATATACACATCCACATTCCTACATGCATATACACACACATGCACATTCACACGCATATATATTCATACATATACTTGCATACTTACACCTATATGTATAAATTTATCTATACCGTCTAATTTAATTCCAAATTTATGATCTTTTACATTTAACTTGAGTTTGGGATTGGGATTGAAATTCAATTACACTTGAATTTCAACACTTATCCAAACAAAGTATTTGGCATTGCCTTTGAGGAATTGGAATACCATAAAATTCCAATTCCAATTCCAATGCAATCCCAATTCTAAGGCTATTAACGCAGTATAAGAACTTGCATCAATAATTGTTTATTATCACCACCTCTTATTTTTCTTTTCTTTTCTTTTTTCTTCAATAAATGAAATCAATTGCATATTCTAACCACTTGGGTCCTCTTATAAATTAGTTTACTTACTTCCTTCCAACCTTTAGAAATCAATTTGACACTACAATTTAGGTTCTAGGGATCCATATACCTGATGAAAGAAATTCAAATTATATAATAGACCCCAACATATCAAATGTCACACTCCAATTTTAACAAACAACATAAATTTGAAAACTCAAACCAAAAAATGAAAATCTAAAAGATCATAAAGTGATTGTAAACATTGAGAGGTTGAGAGAGAGAACGAACGTGAGAGAATCCGGTGATCGAAGACGTAAAGAGGAACCACCGTCCGATAGCGCGAGGCGGCGATGAGCCCTGGATGGTCGTCGACGCGGAGATCGTGCTTGAACCAAACAACCGCCGCACCGTCATTTTTTCCGGCAACCGATGCTGGAGGCTTCATTTTCACCATGACGGAGAAGGAAGAAGAGCGGAGTCGAACTCTTGGAAAAGAGCTGCTAGGGTCTGGAGAGAAGGGTGAGGAAGAGGGAAAGCGCGGGAAAAGGAGAAGAGACATGGATGATGAGGTGAGGATAGAGTAATAGGGAGAGATGAGGTTTGGGTTTTGAGTGAAGGTAGATAGATAGCCATTAATGACTTGACACAACCTTTATATGCAGTGAAAATCTAGGGTTTTATCTTATTAGTTCTAGAGATAGAGAGAGAGAGCGAGAGGTTGTGGACGAGAAAATTAGGTGCAGTTTTGGAGAAGAGTGTTGCCAAAGATGAAAACGATTGAAGCTGTACAGTGACGCAATATAGCAGTACTCTAATTCAGGTAAAATAAATTTAAAAGAAATATTTACTCCGTCCCACAATAATTATCTAATTTAAATTTTTAAATATTTTATTAATTTGGATTGATTAGTGTTCAATTTTCAATTTTACCCTTAATAATATAATATTATGGTGGAGTCCGATATTTGTTTAAAGTTAGTGAAAAAATGGGTAGTTGGGAAAAGTGAAAGGTTAAATTACATTGAAATTTGACAAGTATTTTGGAATATGTAAAGTTGCAATAGTGGACAACTAATATGGGACAGAGGTAGTATTTAACACTATTCATTTCCGGAAATAACATAGATTTTTTTTTTTTTTGCCAAAGCAAGCAAACAAGAATATCATTAATAATAAAAAAAATTTACAATTTCTTCCATAAAAAATGGTGGATAATTATTAAGGGTGGACAAAAATCCAGTAAATCCGAAAATTCAATCCGGTCCAGATATATTAGATCGATTTCATTATGAATTGGATTGGACATAGATAAAAAAATACTAAATTCGGTATTTTACGCATCGGGTCTAGATTTCATTTTAATAATCCGGTTAATCCGGTCTAGTATGGTACTATTCACATATATTTTAATATATTTATATTAATAATATATTATTTTAAACTAAATTATAATATCTTATATCACTAATATATTATTTCAAACTAAATCATAATATCTTATTTTACACTAAATAATTATCTATTTATATCTATAATATTATAAAAGTGTAAGACTATTGTTTTCATACATTTATCTACTAAACAATAAAATTAAAATTAACTAAATATAAAATTCCGAACAACTACATCCAAATAAGTATCATTAAAGTGTATTATTACAATCTATTGTTTCAATACACTCATCTTTTTCAAGAAAATAATTATAATTAAAGTATTTTTAATCATAACAAAGAGAGATAAAGGAGATAAATTTATATCCAAATTAAAAAATTTAAAATTTAAATATAAATTATATTAAAAGAATTATCATTAAAATGTACTATTAACAATGTATTATTTAAATATCTATATATTCTTTAAAAAAATGAAGTATAATTGAATTATCTAACAACTACAAAGAGAGATAGATGGATACCCAAATTTAAAATATTTTTATTTCATGCTTAAATATTTATATAAATTAGTTTAACTAGAATGCATTGCATTTATTCAAATTAAAATATTTATTATAATAAATATTACAATTATAAAAGATAGTCATTCTAAAGGACAAAAATACTTGATCTATTCAATAAAAAACATACTATGATTATTATTAAAAAATGCACTTCATATTGTGAAATATTCATTATTTAATATTACAATATAGGTCAAATTTTATGCTACGTATATTGTATTAGCACATGTTATTGGCTAGTACTATTATAAATGTGTAAGACATATCTAATATTTCTATACATTAATCATTATTATTTTTTAAGATTATTTTATTATTTTTAAACATTCATCACCATATTAAATAGAAGGAGAAATTTTTTTTTCTTTTGATGCATTCTATTTTTCAAATCAAAATATGATTTTAGTTTTCACTTAATTTTAAAAATGTGAAGCCTTTTTATTATGCTAGTAATGAGCATGTACGATGTACATATAATTATAAGCGATAAAATAAATAAATAATTTAATATATCAAGAACTAAAAGAAGTATTCAAAATTAAACTAATATAATTAATACAAAAATACAAAGATAATGAAATAAAAGAGGAAGACATACATGTATTGTCCTAAGTACAAGGACAAAATAGGAAGATAATACTGCATAAACAATCCTTAATGGTTTTGTATGTGAAAGGATGATGAAGTGCATACTGTTATTACATTTATATATGGGGTTGAGAGTGAAGTAATGTGTTTGTTCCATCAACCAACACGACTCTTCATGTAACTCTCTATTAAATTTTATCTATTCAAATTAAATAGATACATTTAAGACAAACCTACTGCAACACACCTTTATAGATTAGGGTGCAACCTTTAATTATATTATTTTTAATTTTAAAAATACAAAAAAATGTCTAGAAATAAAAAAAGGCTTCATACTTTTATAAGTAATATAGATTTATATATTTAAAATTAATATTTTTAAGCAAAAAATAATAATTAATAATTTATTTTAGGATAAATTACAGTTTCCTCCCTCTAGTTTACTTTTGAGTTACACTTCCCCCCTCCATCTGAGCTCAGGCATAATCAATGCTGGTCAAACACATTTTAAGAGGAGAAATGTCTATATTAACCTCAGTTACTAAAAAGACCTTTTTGCCCCTCATTTTAGTGGACCAAAATGCCCTTGCACACACACACATATCAATGTAAATAGAATGGATTAGGGTTTTAATATTGGAAATCACTATTCCATTAGGGTTTCAAATATTATTTGTTAATTTTAAAAGATAAAAGTGATAAAAGATGGATTTGATGTAAATTAGAAGAAGAAAATTCATATTACATTACATATATATATATATATATATATATATACAGGGAGAGAGAAACAAAATTTGGTACTCAATATGATATATGTAATTATATAAAACAAATGTTGTGGGAAATAACTCAATATAATCACCCTCCAATTGCTCCAAGAAGAACAACATCAGACTGATTGGCAGCCAAAAGGGTTCCTTCTAGTAATGGAACTCCAACCAAATCCAAGGCAGAACTCCCAACAGGCATCTCCTTGAAACCAAAATCAATTCCTAAAATAACCCAATGATGCACTAATGTTAAACCCTAAACCCTCAAGGTACTAACTTTTTTCTTCTTCTTTTTGTAAGGTCAAGGTACCAACTTTACTGGGTGGGAAAGCACTTAATATGTAAAATAATCAAAATTCTGAATTGTAAAATTCCCATCATTCAATTCACGACCAAAAAAAATAAAATGCTTAATTTTCTGTTGTTTCCCTATGCTTTCTCAGTAACCAAACGGAAAATCAAAATGAGTTTTCAGATAGACCCATGAAATCATTACCAAAAGCACATGATGGATAAAGTAAACGATTTGCATAAATTATTGCCCAAAGACAATTTAAGATACTTCAATCAACTTGTTTTCGCTTATCTTATTTTACTTTCGCAGTACCCAAACGGAAAATGAGAATAATTTTTTTTTTTTATTTCTTTAGTTAGGTTAGGGTTTTGCAAATATTATTTGTTAATTTTGAAAGATAAAAGTGATAAAAGAGGGATTTGATCTAGATCAGAAGAAGAATAAATTCCATATTACATTACATATATAAGTATCCATATATATATATATATATATATACATACAGGGAGAGAGAAACAAGATCTAGTTTCTCTCTTTTCAAAAAAAAAATCTTATTTCTCTATGCTTATATACGTATCCATATATATACACGTATGTAGATACGAAATATGACGTTTCCATTCCTATGGCGGCCTTGATCATCTTCTTCAAATCCAATTTCTCCACGATTGCTCCGCCACAAACCACCACATTACCTGCCATCACCACCCACCTCTTACTTCATATTGTTTTACTGGGGAATCATGTAATTGACGATGAGGACGACAGAGGGTTTCAAATTGTCGCGCCATGCTTCAAGATAAGTAAAGGAGTTGATTGAAGATGAAGATGACGAAGTTAAGGAATTAATTGAAGATGAAGTGGACAAGTGGGAACGCTCTATTTTGGGTTAGGTTTGATGAAAATGACGAAGCTAAGGATAGATTGAAATTTTTTAAGAGGGCAAATAAGTAAATGCAATTTTAATATATTTTTGAATTAAATTTATAATATAATGTAATGGGCATTTTAGTAATTTCCAATTACAAGCCACCTGAAATGACTTTGAGGGGGGAAATTGTAATTATCCGAACAAGATGGGGGGGGGGGGGGGGGGGGGAATATAATATGTTCAAACAAAAGGGAGTGAAATTGTAATTTACCATTTATTTTATAATTTCATTGAATATTGATCTATCAACTTACAACTATATCTATTTATATATATTTATATATATATATATATATATTTATTTAAACAAAAACCAAAAATTGTGTTAATTTTAAAAGCAAAAGAAAACATACTTTATAATAATAATTTTTTATTTTTCAATGTCACAAGAAACTCACGTGAGTAGGTCTAACCTTAGGAATGATTGGTGGGAGGAGTTAAATGACTCATTCAATTTTTTTGTTTTGTTTAGAGGACTTGAGGTAAAAAAAAAAGCAGGAATGATTGTATTAATTGATATTTGCATTATTTCATTGTATTAATAAGTGGTGGTATGCAATGTATATATAAAGGATTTCAAGTGAACGTCTTACCTCAATTTAGCTAATGTAATTTTATGTTTCAATCTGCGAAACCGATTCAAACCAATCCGGCTCACCGCGGTCCGGTTTGGTTTGGTTTTGTTTGACAAATGGATTGGATTGATTCCAAAAATTATGAATTTGGTAGTAGTGGATCAGATCCAAAATATCTTCAATCCGGTCCAATCCAATCCATGCCCACCCCTAATAATTATCTATCAAAATAAAATAAAATAAAATTTAAATTTGAGAGCGAACTTAGCGAAGCCGTAGACTGCTTGATTACCTTCACCACATATATGAGCGACTTTAAAATCATTTTGGTCACTTAACCAACATTGAATATCCTCAATCACCGCAAGAATCATGATCGGGCATGAGCGGATAGCCTTCACGACATCTACTACAATCTTAGCATCCATCTCAAATAAAATATTCATCCATTGACGACCTTTACAAAACTGTATTGCATGGCGCAATATAAGAGCTTCAACCAATAAACATTCCGAATATCGAAAAAGAAACATGAAACTGCCAAAACCGATTCCCCCTTTCAATCACGGACAATAATACCTCCAGCCGCCCCACCATTCTTCACCCCCATAGTTGTATTAGTATTTACTTTAAACTAACCTATAGGAGGCTTAAACCCACTTTTAAACAAATATTTTGCACTCCTCTAAACAAATATAATGTTTCATCTTTCTTTTAGGGGCTAAAATATCTTGAAACTTTATAAATTGAGATAATGTCATGCCAATAATTTTTTGGGCATGCCAGTCTTCACCCCGAAAACATTGAGCATTTTGACCTTTCCAAATGAACCAACATAAATTGACAACAAAGCTTTCCTATTGTTGACCTTGATCTTTGTCTTCCCACCCATTAATCAAACTAAGCCACCAATTTGCCCAACACTCAGTAACAGAAGCACTCAGACGACTCGAAGAGGATAACATTTTCAAATTAATGTTGATTTCAAACAACCATAAAGAATATGGGTAACTGTTTCAACATCTAAACCACATGATTGACACACAGAATCATCAACCCACACCTTTCTTCCAAAAAAAATAAAAATTGTTGGAAGTATGTTATTAAGGTAACGCCACAAAAAAATGCTTGACATTAGGCTTCGTTTTAAAAGACTACAACTTACTCCAATAACTATGCAAAGGAATTCGAGAGCTACTCACATCTGAAACTGTTGTAGTCTTATATTCGGGTCACAACAATTGCAGGGCTACACTATATGCAGACTTCACTGTAAACTTTCCATCATTTGAAAATCCCTACACTTGGTCAACCCAGCTATCTATAAAGTAGATTTTTTTCCATCTCGTTGTCCCGAAAAGTTTACTAAATGATGGCCTTCTTCCAACTATTTGTCTCCTCATCAATGAGATCTGAAACCCACTAGATAGATAAACTAGCTGATTTACAAAGACTAGGTATAAAACCTATGTAGCATGGATAGGGACACGGGGTGCAGATACGACACGATACGGATATGGGGATATGAGAAATCTCAAAAAAATAGGACACGTATACAGCGGGATACGACAAAAATTAAATAAAAAATAAAAAAATACAAATAATTTTATCAATTTTTTTATAATATGAGAAATCTCAATGTATTATATACAATGTTAATAAACTAAGAAAAATTAAACAGAAGATATGACATAATCACACATTAAATATCAAATTTCATCATTGAATCATTAATTAATTTAAAGGTATAAATCATATGTTCATAGATTCCTTTAAAAAAAAGGGTTAAAGGATAGTATTTCATCACAAAAATATTCGCTATATATATGAGAAACAAATGACATTACAATCGGTAGTTTTGCAATCTAAAAGTCACGTTTCATTACAAGAAAGGAAGGTAGATATTTAGCAAATTATTTATTCATTATTTATTTTTTTAAAAATATATATATATTTTGCAGTGTCCTGTCCGTATCCTAGGCGTGTTATCCCGTGTCCGAAAATAAAAAAAATTAATTAAAAAAATTGGATACTTTTACGGAGTATTGAACATGTGTCCTGCCGTGTCTGAGGAGTGTCGGGGTTGGACACGTGTCTGACACCGCCATGGCGCCTCCGGAGAAGTATTCGTGCTTCATAGTATAAAACCATGAATACTTGACACCCATTGATTTGTCGAGTAATTAACAAGTTTGCCATTTGTAATTTTCATAACAATCCCTTCTTTAGAACTGGTCTCGCCGCTAGCAATTTGTTTCAAAGTCACGATGGGTTATGTCTTTTTTTAGCCTCTATAAATGTTCAATTAGGAAAATACTTACCCTTTTAGAGCTTGTAGTCAAGACCAGATTTTACCACTTGCAGTCGCTACCCTTGCCTAGCAAGAAGTGCCAAGTTTAAGGCCTCGAAATCTCGAAATCTCAGACATCCTTGCTTTTTAGATATAACCAATTTATCCCACGTGATCCAATGGATAAATTTTTTACTATCCCATCTAATCCACCAAAAATGAGCCAAAATTTGTTAAGGGGATTTGCACATTTTTTTTTGTGAATTTAAAACAAGACATGGCATAAGCTAGGATAGCCAACAACACAACTTTCAGTAAAATTTCCTAGCCCCCAAAAGATAGAAAACTACCCTTCCAGCTTTAAATCTTCAAAGTCATTTTTTTTTCAATAAACTTGAAAGTCTGAGTTTTGGAGTGACAAATAATTGCCGAAAGACCGAGATATTTCTATTTCACCCCTTCTCTAGGAATTGAAAGTAACTCTCAAATCTGGCCTCGAACATCAAGTGGAGTCTTCTAACTAAAGAAGACTAAACTTTTGTCAAGATTTATTGTTTGAGCCAATGTCGCTTCATACTCTAAATGAAATTGTTGAATGCGCTGAACTTCTTAAAATGTAACCCTACAAAATAATATGCAATC
Source organism: Cornus suecica (assembly GCA_963922005.1). NCBI lineage: Eukaryota > Viridiplantae > Streptophyta > Magnoliopsida > Cornales > Cornaceae > Cornus > Cornus suecica. Next base: position 53,209,630 of record OY998244.1, read on the forward strand.
ATCATCAAAAAAATATATGTGAAATTACAGGAGTATATCTATTAATCTTTAAGCCTTCAATCCTCCAATACGACACTGTAAATGCAGAAAAATACACAACAAATTGGGTTGAATGGAATGCCTTTATTCATAACTTGGCCACATATTTATACACAATTTAAAAGATGGGTCAGACCCATCTACCAATTTTATCAAATCCCTTAAATCATGGGATTTGATAAACTCCTTTATTTCTTGGGCTCTATCTTCCCATGTATGAGGCTAATCCTTAACTTGTTGGTCACTCATTTTCTAGAAACTACTATGGGCCAGGCCCATCGGTCCTTGCTTCTGGCCCACCTTTATTGGGCCATATAATTTTGGCAATTACACAGGCCCTTGAGGTTATGGGCTCATGGGCCAATCCATGGCCCATGACCGAATATATATATAGACAGACATGCATATACACACTGTCTTTATTAGAAATGATGGTGATGACGTGGCTAGTGGTTTAATGCTAAGGTAGGTGGGTAATCATATCAAATTCAAAATGAAAGGCCCACTCTTCCTTAATCTTCGCACACGATAGTTGGAGTGGCGGTGCTCTTCCCTCGTCTTCTGCGCGTGACTCCTGAACTCCTTCTGGCCTTCTATAGAATGGGTACTATTCGTCATTTCTCTCTTATATTTTTCAACTTTCTTCCTTGAAGTTTTCTCTCAATTCTAATTCCTGAACTTTCAAACCGGTGACTTTTAAAGATTTCCACCGGAGCAATTTTCTATCTTTACAGGAGTTCTACTCATCTCACTCATCTGATCTTGTGTAAGTTGGATAACACTCTTATTTCCATTTTCACCCCTACCCCCATTTGTCTCTTCTACCTTTCTGTAGGTAATATGTCTGGGAGTGATGACATTAGGTCTATAGATAAGGTTATCCTGTCTTCCAGTACTGACCCGGAGACCCTAAATAGCAGTAGTCCCTCTTCTGTTCACCTAGAGACCTCCCCACCTAAGAACGCTCCTCTTAATACCGATCTCCCAAGCTCATCGGTAAACCCAGAAGTGTCTAATAAAGGAGACTCCTCTGATATGAAGAACCTGTGAATCCTTCTAAATCCAAACCCTTCGTAGTTGCCCCCTTAAGGGAAACTCTCATCTTGAAGTGGACGTCAAACGCCTTCGGGTCGACGCTAGTGTGCCCGGTGATGTATTTCTGCCCCCTTACCCACATCATTTAAACTTCACCAAAAGAGAGGGACTTGAACCAAGTAGTATCCTTCTATCGGCGGTTCACTTTAAAGTATTAAGATTCCCTTTTCACCCCTTCTTCACTTATGTCTTGTTCATACTGGGGTTGTACCCTCTCCAGCTTAACCCGAACAGTTTTTAGGATCCTCGCCATGCTTCTTCTGTACAACAAAGACCAAGACCTTAATTTAGGCTTAACTGACCAACTTCTTTGCTACTTCTTCCAAAATTCTAGAGGAAACAAATATATGTATAACCTTTTTCCCTTTTAAGGTCGGGGCATTTGTTCCAATAAGGAAAAATCCGATAAGGGCTAGAAAGAGAGATTAGTAGTTGTTAGTGGTAACTGGTTCTACCCATTCTCTCTAACATACCCGATCCCTAGAGTTTTCGGATCTATTCAACTTCCCGTCTTCCGTCCCCTTCACAAAGCCACATGTTTCTATGAATTTTGTGATTTACACCGGGGAGATTATGCATATAGTTTTCTTGGCTATGAGGACAGTGAGATTCCCCTATCCCTTGTGAAAGAACGTTTTGCCCTTCAGAAGGCCAAGATTTGGAGTAATGTCAAATCTGCTAGTGAGCTTTTGACTAAAGCCAATCTCGAGATGATTTCTAATTTGGGCGTTGCTGTTGACAGGATGGATTTGCCCCTCAGGCCCCTCTATGCTAGACACACTCAGGTCCCCGAAGGATATAACCCGGTTGATGCTATACCACTCTCGACAGCGCCCCCGACACCTCTGGTACGCCCGGTTGCAAAAAATCTTCGGATCCTCCTTAGTATCCTCCTGCAAATGTTTCAACCACCAGGCCATGATTTGGTATGAGTGGTGGAGTGGCCAGTAAAAGGCCCAGAACCCAGACCGCCGATGCCTCAACGAGCGACCCTTCCCAGGCTTAAAACACTCCTCGCACCGTAATTCCTTGGGAGCCAAAGTTTCTTCTTCCAGATGGTTCCCCTATCTGTGCTGGCCATTTTACTATTTGTCAGCCAAATGCCCTTCGAGCTATGGCCAGAGGAGTCTGGACCCGTGCTGATTGGGTTGCTCAGATGAAGATAACCAGGACTGAGCTTTTTCAGAAAGGTTCCATGATGGCCATGGAGGTATTCACTTTGATATTTTTGTACTTTGCTTATTCCTTTGTATATTTTTGTTTCATTATGTACTAATCATGTACCCTTTTTCTATTTGTGTAGCTCCTTTATGCGATCCAGTCCAACAATCATGTCCTGGAGGCCGATGTCCGGGAAATGGCCAAGATGCAGGCTCAACTACAGTAGAATAATGAGCATCGTATCACTTTGTCCAGGGAGGCAAATGGTCTTCGTTAGAGTGCATCTGAGTACAAAAGTCTTCTAGAGATCGAATAAGCTGAGAAGAGGGCTTTGGCTATCGAATTGGAAGAGGCAAAGGCAACCTACAAAAAGATTACTGCAGAGAAGACAGAGTTAGATAATCTTCTGGCTCTTGAGCGATCTAAGGTAGAGATGTGCCGCTTGGGTGGGCTGGACATGCACCAACGGTACGTCACTATCTGTGATGTTCGATCGGTCAGGGCATGGCGGGAGAGACATGAGATAAATCACATTCCCCAGGCAGATCGAGAGTTCAAGATTGCTGAGGAGTTCGATGCTTTCATGGGGGTGCCTCTTCCTTACCAGGTTCCACCGACCTCTGAGAATGAGAAGAGGTTTTCCGTCTTTCTGAAGGGAGAAGACTAATTTTGGCCCTGGATTCCAGGCTAAACAGGACTTAGGGTTTTTCTGAAAGTCGCTTTGTATTGCCCTTCAGAAGGATTTATTTTTGTATCTTTTATTTATATTAATGAAAGAATTTTCCCAATTTCTTATAACTTCCTGTTCTTGTTACTTCAGTCAGCTATTGATTAGCCTGAAATAAACACTTTTGAACTTAACACTTAGGAAAATTTTTACTTCAATATGGAGTCTTCGGGCATCTAGCCCCTGAGACTTGTCGATGTCCTATTGGTTAGTTCAAACCAGATTTGAATTTTAACACTTAGGAAAATTTTCATTTTAATATGGAGTCTTCGGGCATCTGGCCCCTGAGACTCATTTAACGTCCTCTGGTTAGTTCAAATCAAGTTTGAACTCAACATTTAGGAAAAAAATTATTTTAATAAGGAGTCTTCGGGCATCTGGCCCTTGAGACTCATTTAATATCCCCTGGTTAGTTCAAATCAGGTTTGAACTCAACATTTAGGAAAAGTGGTATTATTTGCAAGGTCTGATCATACACACATATATAAAGAATATGATATTTGAGACTTTAAAAAGTATATAGCAGAGGTACCGAACATCGGGCATAAATGCTTTATTATAATCAGCTGAAGTGTCATAGGACACAGATACTCATATTACTATTTAATGGAAAACTATCTAAGGATAATACCTCTTTAAACGGTAAGCGTTTTAGGAGTTGGGCTTGATGCGGCCTGTCTCGTTCTTCCGTACCCAATAGGCACCGCGATCGATGACCTTGATTATTGTATAAGGTCCTTCTCATGCCTCTCGTAACTTGCCAACAATCCCAATCTTTTTTCTAAGCACCATATCGCCTACTTGGAACTCTTTTCTTTTGACCTTCTGATTAAATCGGGCCCTGACTTGTTGTTGGTAGGCAACCAACCTTACTACTACGACTTCCCTTCTTTCTTCAAGCAAATCTAAATCATGGGCCAGGTGTTGATTGTTCGGGCCCTCTTCCCATGCTTGACTTCTTAATGTGGGTACTCTTAATTCTGTTAGAATAACTGCCTCTGCCCCGTAGGCCATGGCGAATGAGGTTTCTCCTATCGGCTGCCTCGAAGTGGTCCGATAAGACCATAAGACCTCAGGTAGTTTTTCCAACCAAGCTCATTTTGTTGCTTTGAGCTTTCTTCTAAGTGTATCAAAAATCATTATGTTTATCCTTTCGGCATGTCCATTTCCCTGCGGGTAACAAATGGAAGAAGTATTCTGATTAATCTCATACTTTGCTAGGAATGCTCGAACTTTGCTGTTGTCCAGGTTGGTGCCATTATCTATCATTATAGTTTGGGGTAGACCGAACCTGCAAATGATGTGACTCCAGGTGAACTTGATAACATGACTACTTTTGATAGTTGAGTATGCCTCAACTTCCACCCATTTGGTAAAGTAGTCCGTAACCAGAAGGACGTGTGTAGTAGATCATATGGCTTGCGGAAGAGGACCCACAATATCCATCCCCCATCGGACGAAAGGGTGAGGGATAATTGTTGGATTCAATAGTTCAGGGGGTGGATGAATGACATCACCATGAAATTGGCACTTTTTACAATGTCGGGTGTATACCTCAACGTCTCTTGACAAGTAAGGCCAGAAGTACCCCTGGGTGAAGAATTTATGGGCTAAAGACCTTCCCTCGGAATGATTGCTGCATGATTCGGCATGTATCTCTTCCATGATAGCAGAAGCTTCGGATGGTGTAAGATATCTTAAGTATGGTCCAGAGAATGACTTGCGGTAAAGTTGACCGTTATATAGAGCGTATCTTACAGCTTTCATTCTTACCTTTCGGGCTTCTGGCTTTGATTCAGGCAACACACCCGTCCTCAAATAGTCTACTATGGGGTCTATCCAACTTGGCTCCATGGAATGATCATCACGTCCTTAGAGGGCTCCAAGCTTGATCGGACGATAAAATCCATTGGTGTTATTCGAGTCATACTGTCCCCTGTTGCGGAGGCCTGATTAGCTAAACGATCTGCCATAACATTATCCCCTCATGGGATCTGTTCAAAGGTTAATTATGGGAATTCTTCGGCCTCTTTCAGTGCCAAATCCCTGTATGCTTCCATTTTAGGCTCTCAGGTTTCATACTCCCCATTCAATTGTCATACGACCAATTGGGAGTCACTTCATATCTCTTATCTCTATATTTGCAGGCTTTGGGCCAAACGAATTCTTGCTAGAAGGGCCTCATACTCAGCTTCGTTGTTGGAAGCTAGCTTTGTTGTTGGAAGCTGGAAACTCCAATCAAATGGACTGTTGAATTTTGGTGTCATCGGGTGTCATGAGCTCTATACCTATCCCTGCTCCATTGACATTTGACGACCCGTCCACGAATATTACCCATAAGCTTGGTTCATCTTCTTCGGGAGAGTCTATAGGTTCTGTTTTTAATAGAAAGTCAGCTACCACTTATCCTTTGATGGCTGTTCGAGGGACATAGGTTATGTCATAGATTCCCAATTCTATCACCCATTTGGATACTCTCCCTGATAATTCGGGCTTCGCCATTATGGATCTGATCGGAGTCGTAGTTGGTACCACGATCGGATGTGCTTCAAAGTAATGCCGAAGATGTCGTTTTGCATTAATCAGCGATAGTACCAGCTTTTCATGCTTGGAGTAGCGGGTTTCAACATCAGCAAAGGCTTTGCTGGTGTAGAAGACCGACATCTAGCACCCCTTGCCCTCCTTGACCAGAGCGGCGCTGGTGGATGTTGCAGATATGGCTAGGTATAAGTGCAACGGTTCGTCTACTTCCGGGGTTGTTAGTATGGGAGGCTTTGTCATGTAGCTCTTGAGCGTCTTTAGAGCTTTTGATTGTTCGGGACCCCAAATCTCTCCCTTTGTTGCCTTTATGGAATGGAAAAAGGGGCGATACTGATCGGTTAGGCGATAGATGAAATAGCTGAGGGTTGCCACTCTTCTGGTTAGTACTTGGATTTCCTTTCAGGATTTCAGCTCTGACTTGTGTTGGGCTCGCCTGTATTCCTGTTCGATCAACTATGTGTCCCAAGAACTGGCTCGAGGACACTCCGAATGAACATTTGGATGGGTTGAGCTTCATCTTGTATTTCTTGAAGGTGTCAAACACCTACTGCAGATTAGTCAAGTGATCCCTCTTCGCCTTGCTTTTAACCACCGTGTCATCAATGTAGGCTTCTATGATAGATCCCATCATGCCCTGAAAAACTTTGCTAACCAACCTCTGAAAGGTTGCACCTGCATTCTTTAGTCCAAAAGGCATAACTGTATAACAATATGTACCTGACTCAGTGATGAATGATGTATTCTCCTCGTCATTAGGGTTCATGCGTATCTGATTATAGCCGGAGTACGTATCAAGGAAGCTCAGGCATTCGAATCCTACAGTGGCATCCACTATCTGATCAATCTTTGGCAGTGGGAAGCTGTCATTTGGGCATGCTTTGTTAAAATCAATGAAGTCCACGCACACCCTCCATTTTTCATTCTTCTTCTGGACCACTACTATGTTTTCCAACCAGGAGGGGTACTGCACCTCTTTAATGAATCTGGCTTAGAAAAGTCGATCCACCTCTTCAGCTATGATCTGGTTTCGGTGGACCCCCATGCATCTCTGCTTTTGTCTGACGGGTTTAACGCCGGGGTCCACGTTAAGGGAATGTTGGGCCACTGAAGGATTGATGCCGGGCATGTCCATGTGGCCCCAAGCGAATATGTCAGTATTGGATCGCAAAAGGGCCTCTAATTATTCCCTTTCTTGTGTATTGATGCCAGAACCAATGTAAGTCTCTTTTTGGGGTGATCAGGGTAAATATGAACTTCCAGCAAGGGTTCAGCTGCTATAGACGACCTCGCATCCCCATCATGTAATTGTTATTGATCATCGGGTACTGTCTTGGCTTTTAAAGCTTGCCCCAGTTCTGTCCCTTTCCTCAGGCTTTTCAGGGTGACAGCGTAACATTCTTTGGCCGCCACCTGATCTCCCCTGATGTCAATCACATCAATTCCATTTGGGTTGACGCATCGCATGACTTGATGTAAAGTGGAAGGAACTCCATACGTCTGATGGATCCAACCTACCCATGAGAAGATTGTACGAGGGTTTGACATCTACCACCACAAAATTCTCTTTGAGCGTGCATCTTGTTACTGTTACTGGTAGTTGGATCTCTCCCATTGGTTCCACTCTTCTGTCATCGAATCCTGCTATCAGGTTTCTAAAAGGGACTATCTCTTGGGGATCAATCTCCAACTTCTCAAAGGCCCACTAAGTAATTATGTTGGCGTTGCTCCCTGGGTTGATCATTACTCTCTTGTTCAAGCAGTTTGAGACCATGAGGGAAACCACCGGGGGATCATCATGTGGTGACTGAATGTTTCGCAGATCTGCAGAAGAGAAAGTAATCCGGGCATCCTTCTTCGGGCTTCGAAACTCGCTGATCTCCTCAACCCTTCGCAGTCTCTAGGCTTGGCGCATATGGGATCTACGGGCTTCCTCTACTTCTGATAGGCTTGGCCCTCCATGAACCATGTAAACGAATTTTACGGGTTGACCCGTTATCCCCTTGGCTAGCGTATGTGAGGTTTGATCTGATCGGGTGCCCTCCTTGGCAACATATTCGGCCAATTCTCCCTTTGCTATTATGACCTCTGCTTGCCTCCTTAGGCTTCTACACTCATTGGTGTGGTGCCTATACTCACCATGGAAGGCACAGTGCCTCGACATGTCTCTTAGTTCCATTGGCTGCCTGATAGGTGGTGGTGATCGAAAGATCCCTTTACCCTTAGTTTCCTGATACAGTTTGGTCAGGCTAACCATTAGTGGAGTGATCTTGTCTTCAAACCTTTGACATTTCTCTATGGCTTGGGAGGGTGCAGAAGGAGCGCTTGGCCACTTCCGATCTGGCGCCTGATCTTTAACTTTTGGTTCAGATGCTCTTGCCTCTATGTTTGCAAAGGGTGCCCTTCTTTGGCGTATAGCCAGTTCTTCTTCTATCCGGAGATGCCCTTGTACCCTAGAGTTGAGTTCTACGATGTCTGTTGGTGGCCTCTTGACCAAAGACTGGTGGAACTTAGTTCTAGGAATCAAGGTCATCCTGAAGGCCTCGACGACTGAGTGTTGATCACAATTGTCGATCGAGGACATCTCGACATTGAATCACGAGATAAAGCTCTTCAGGTATTCACCTTTTTCCTGGATCATGGTAACTAGACTGGAGATGGTCTTTTTCTGTCTTTTATTGCTGAGGTACTGGGCAATGAACAACTCACATAGTCTGAGCCAGCTTCCAATGGATTGGGGTGGTTGTTTCCTGAACCATAGCATGGCTGCTTCGGTTAGGTTGGTGGGAAAGAATTTGCAGAGTAAGGCTTTGTTTTTGTTGTAAACATTCATCTTTGTATGAACATGGTAGATGTGTTCCGTCGGATCTTTTATGCCGTCAAACAGGGTAAACTTCGGTAGTCTGAACCTCTCCGGGTAGGGCATGCTGGTGATCGCCAGTATGAATGGTGTTTGTAATGCGTCGATGGATGCTTCAGAGGCCAGATCATTGGGGGTCTAAACCTTCAGAGCCTTGAGCACCTCCCTTTGGAATCTGATCATAATCTCCTCCAATTTTTTCATGGTTAGGGTTTCCTCGGGATTTTTTTTTATCCTGAGCACCTATAGAGATTACTCTGCGTGTTCCTCCAGATCATTGTTGGACTTTGCGTGGTGGTTATCCCTTTCCAATTGGTGGCCCGCGGATCATTCCTGCCGGTTGGACTGTTCACCATTCTGGGCTTCTCGAGGGTTTTGCAGCAGGGCCAGTTTTGCCACCAACTCGGCGGTCCTATCTTCCAGGGCCCACCTAATCAGATCTTCAGTTTGTGAGGGTTGATCTCCGTTCGGAGGAAGCTTAAACTGTTGTGATTAGGTGATAATCGTCATAGATGATTCTAATCTAAGCTTTTAGCAGAGAGTGAAAAGCTTTTGAAAAAGATTTCAAGGATTGGCTTCCCACAGACGGCGCCAATTTTGTAAATGCAGAAAAATACAGAACAAATTGGGTTGAATGGAATGCCTTTATTCATAACTTGGCGACATATTTATACACAATTTTGTATATGGGTCAGACCCATCTACCCAATTTATCAAATCCCTTAAATCATGGGATTTGATAAACTCCTTTATTTCTTGGGCTCTATCTTCCCATGTATGAGACTAATCCCTAACTTATTGGTCACTCATTTTCTAGAAATTACTATGGGTCAGGCCCATCGGTCTTTGCTTATAGCCCACTTTTATTGGGCCATATAATTTTGGCTATTACAGACACATTTGTTTAAAGCAAATTTGATAAGCCTTCAGTACATAGGTGGAACATATATGACAATAATGAATATCCTTGTCGAAGCCCCCTCTTTGGATGAATGAGGTCACCCGACTCCCCATTGAGAACAATAGAAAAACATACGATAGTAACACATGCTTCCATAATTTTTATCCATTTGTTATCAAAACCTAATTGGTGCATGACAACAAAGAAATAATTCCATTCAATCCGGTCATACGCTTTAGACATATCCACCTTAATTGCCATGTGATGCATCGCCTTATGATGTTTTGTTTTGAGATAATGCATGAGTTCATAGGCCACCATGGTGCTATCATGACTTAATCCAGGGAAGAAAGCACTTTGCTGAATATTGATGATTCCATCCATTAAAGGTTTGAGTCAACTTGTCAACATCTTTGCAAATAATTTATAAATAATATTACACAATGATATTGGTATATACTGTGAGATAGATGTAACATTTTTCACTGTAGGAATGAACACAAAATTAGTATGATTCAAACTCCGAAACATACTTCCCGATGAGATAAAATCATTAAAAACCCTTACAATATAAGATTTCGCCACTAAACAACTTTTTTACAAAATATACTAGAGTAAACCTATCTGGTCTTGAAGCTTTGGATGGGTGCATCTTAAAAAGAGCAGTTTGAATCTCTTATTCAGTTCCCTCTCTAAGTAGCCACTCATTTTGAGGTTTTGTCACCTTCGGGTGCAACAATTCTGTAATTTGTGATACTCCCCTAGGGTGTGAAGAATAAAATAAATTTCTAAAATATGCATCCACAATATACCTGACCCGTTTAACATCTTCATGCCATATTCCATTATAGTTCTCCAACCCCTTAATAGCATTTTTTCTCATGTGTTGATTAACTTTGGCGTGGAAGTATTTAGAATTATTGTCACCTTTTTTCAGCCACTGAATTCTTAATTTATGCAACCAATAAAACTCTTCTTCCCACCAACATTGATAGATTTTTTTCTCTAGCATGTGGTAATGACGAACGTCAAAATGTATTAGGTCAAATGTAATTTGTTGCAATTGTTGCTCAATTTCCTCACATTTTCTCCTGGAATTCAAGTTACCCCGTCAGCTTAAATTCTTTAATAGCTCCTTGCACCTTGCTAATTTATTTTGACTTGGAACATCTTTAATCCATTAACCTCTGAATTCCAAACTTGTTTAATCAACTCCTTGCACTCCTCATCTTGTATAAAAAATGAAAGATTTTTTTTTCATATATGCTCTTTCAATCGGTATCAATAAAAAGTGTCATATGATCGTAACCGACAACCTGTATATGGTGATGAATATCTTTAGGAAATAATTACATCCACCCTTTAGTACTTAATGCTCTATCCGACCGTTCCATAACATTTTTCATCTAATATCGGTGGTTATTCTAAGTGAAATAAAACCCAACTTTTGAATATTTTCATCAACAATAAATTGATTGAAAGTCTTCAGTGTCCATACAGGCCAAACTCGACCTCATCGTTTTTCTTCTGTTGATCTTAGGTCATTGAAGTCCCCTATTAACAACCAATTAGAAGACCAACTCTAGAACCTCATCCGCAAGTAATCTCATTGGCCTTTCCTTATCATATCCAAAGACAAACCATACGATCTTGTAAACCACCAAATATTAGAGCTTTTGGATTCCCCATTTTTAAGGATAATTTGGAATTCATAAATATCAACACATTCCGCTTCCACATCCTCCATCCAAAAAGTGACAAGGCCATTTGTTGTGTCATGAGGACTACTATAGCTACAATGATGAAATTTAATTTAATTTTGAATCTTCTCCAAAAATTCAACATCGATTTTAGTTTCTCCAAGGAACACAATTTGTGGGGAATAAAGCTTTATAAGCTTCGTAAGTTGAAGAATTGTTAGGGGGTTCCCCACAGCCTGACAATAGCTTCATCGAGTTCGTTGGGGCCATTTTGAGCTGGCTACCTTCACTCGTTGGTAGTTTGTTGATTTATCTGTACATGCTCCTTTATCATGATTAGAATTTGAAGTTTGAATATTACGTTTCAGTCTATGTTAATGGCTCTCTGCAACTTCCTTAATCATTTCCTCCATCTTTCTATTTAGTGGTTGTCTAGATTGTGATGTATTCAAAACAACCAATTGCATTTCCTCCACATCTCGCTCAATAGCTACTCATATTTCTTTAGCCAAGCGCTTCCACTTTTTTCCTGCCAACAAACTTCTATTATTTGGCAAAGAAAGCTCATCCTCGTTAACCATTAAAGACCCGGTCAACTTAGTTGGACTCTATGAAACACAGACACTTCGTCTAAGGTCGCCGTACTCGTATCCGATACACGTGTCCGTGTCGGACACTCGGACATGCCTAAAAAATGTGTCGGACACTCCAAAAAACATGTCATGGAATTTTTTGAAGTGGACATGGCGAGGACACACGTGGGACACGGCATGGGCATGGTGGGGGTATGATTTAAAAATTAAACAAGTAATAGGGTGCTTAATAGAATTCTGGGTTTTATATAAAAGACTTAAAAACTGAAAATATATAAAGTTTTAGGTACTTAAATGTAATGAATAATAACTATATTAAAAAGCCCAAGTTAAAAAATGTAAATTCATTCCTTGCCCTAAGTCTCCCAATCATGCCATTACAGAGAGTTGTCGACTATCAACATATGTTCATCATCTCCGGTCGACAATAGCTCATTTTCGGCGACTTCCTTACTCTTTTCCGGTGTCTTCCTCTTGATCCTATTACATGTTTGTTTCTAGTCTATCACTTAATGTAATTGTTTCCTCTTGAAGCTTAAATTTTAGGGTTTTTAAAATAGGCTCTGTAATCCCTCTTGTTACCATCTTGCATTTATTTTTGTTTTTAGTTTTATCTTTTAATGCATAAAAATTGATGAGTTGTTGATTGCATGTTGCCATGTTGAGTTTTACTTCGCCTTGATTTTTTTGTTTTATGAATTATGTAATATGAAATTGGATATTAGTCTTACAATTTTAAATGTTCTTTTATGAAATTGGATAACAGTAGTATATCTGGCTTCAGTCTTCCTATTTATATATTTAGTAAAATAAATTAGTTTGATTAAGTATGTCATTTATAGTCTGTTGCTTTTTGGAACCATATTTTGAGTATTTTGTCACCTATACATATATAAAATTAGTTAATGTTGGTTGTTATTTGGAAAATGAGTAACGTGTAAGACTCTAATAGTGGGGTGAACCCGGGGACAACACCCCTCTTTGGCAATATGTAACAAAATTTGACAAGATTAAAGGAGGAGAAAATATGTGATTCCAATGCAATCTTTGTGAAGAAATTTTTAATGGGTCATACTCTAGAGTCAAAACACATTTAATAAAACTCCTGAGTTATGACATTCAAGCATGTAAAAAAGTGACTAGTGATAAGTTAGTTGAAATGCAAAAGAATGTCGATGAAGCCAAAACAAGGATTAAGAGAAAGATGCCAAAACAAGTCCCATTGCCACCTTCCACAATGTTAAGCAAAGTTGGCTCTTCAACAAGTTCAAGTGCAAGCATGGTATTTTACATAGACTGCAGATTCAGTATTAGCCATGTGTATCCTTTACTCATTTTTAATAAGGCAATGCACAAGAGGGAGTATATGTATGGGTAATTTACATAGGCTGAAGAAAGAATTAACACGTTGTAACAACCTATTTATGTGTAATTTTTTTTTTGTTATCATTGTTTAAGAGATAAATGAAGTATTTGTAATGTAATATGTATATATATAAAAAAATTATATATTTTTTTGTAAACGTGTCCCACGCGTTTCCTGTTTTTTTAGAATTTGTAGTGTCGCCGTGTCCGTGTCGTGTCATGTCCCGTGTCCATGTTTGTGTTCGTGCTTCATAGGTTGGGCTCAATGGGCCATATCTAGCACATTTGTTTAAAACATACTTCCTAAAATCTCTTCCCATAATAGAAATTGATATTGGGCCACTAAAATGGATTGTGGGGCTTTTATCAACCAAAGATAATAAATTATTTAAGATTGACTTTTTAAAATTATCTTAGGGCCCACCCTTCTGTCCATATAAATGACGCTTATGTGTTTGTCCATGACTTGGGCTTAAATGAATTGGACTTTTTTTATGAGCCCAAGTGGACAATTTTCTTCTAAGATGCTTCGTTTCATATGTCACGTGATCATGCCACAATGAAGAGTCAGACGATGATGAGTTTGCAGTGTGTGGACTAAGCTGAGAGATGGGTATAAGGGTTTGTGTCACGCCCCTAATTTCCTAGGACTCCAAAACCCAAGCCTAAGAGCTAAGGGAGTGAATGCGGAAGAAATAAAAATGAAATAAAATCCATTTCAGTCATAAAATACTGAAATAGACATAAAACATCTCAAAGATGTCAAAAAGATCACACGGGATCGAAAAGGAGGCAAACCGAAACACTCGGTACCTTGATCGAATCATTCTGACCCACCATGTTCACCCAAGGGTAAAATGGTCAAATCAGGGGTAAAATAATAATTTCCAACTACAACTACAAAATTTGTACCTAAAACTAGCAATACGAACAAACGGGACCTAATTTGAAGCCACGAGGAAGGAGATATGAATTTTCAGAAGTGGCGTCAGACAACACCGACCTAAAACTAAAGTTGAGGTACCCCTCTTTCACCAAGGGTAAAATAGTCATTTCAGGGCCAAACTGATCATTTCAAATTTTATCTATAAAATTTGGACATAGGACAATCCATAGAAACAAACGGGGGTCCATTCCGACATCCGAGGAGGAAAATACGATTTTTCAAACATCGGACATTTCATGCTGCTGCAGCAGGCCATGGCATGCCATGCCGCGTGCAGCCCCGCGCGCGCACAACAGCCATGCGCGGCCTGCTACGGCTGGCATGTCCAAAACCAAAAAACTGAGATTTTTTTTGGAAAATCTGAAAACTGAAAAAAATTTCTAAGTATAAAAGAGTGAAGCTACTGCCCAAATCTGCATTTGCTTAAAGTTTAAAAATGCAAAAACGCGAGATTTTGCGATATGGCTTTGTTTTTCGCGCCGTCGGTCCCGAAAAATCATAAATATTGGAAAAGTGAGTTTTTCCTTGGCGGAACCCAAAAATAGTTTCCGAGACCTCGGGAAACGCGGAAAACGTAAACTTAGCAAAAAAAAAAAAAAGATTTTTGTAAGTTTTCATAAAATCTTCCGTCTTGCCCCCGGTATCCGTTTTAACTACCGCCGGTTTCTAAAGTTTAAAATATCTAAGAAAACGAATTTAATTAAATCCGTTTCTAAAAGCAAGGAAATTTACCGGGGCTACGGGGGTAGGCGAAAACGGGTTTTTCCATTCGAATCGAAAATTGTTAGTTTGAAAACCTAGAAAAACGCTGTTTTCGGCCAAACACCTAATACTCACATTTCATGGCAAATCATCCAATTCACATTCATAACTCCAAGTAAAATATTCAAGAGTGACATTTAAACGCTCTAAGGCGAAACATGTTATAGTTGTTCAAATTACACAATCTGGCACCGAAGTGCACCAAAAGAATACAATCCCCGCGCATAGCGCTCCAAGGGATAAACATGGACTATACCACCTCGGCTAACATGCTAGCCGGATCAAAATAATATATTTCAACAAGTTTGGTTTACAAGGGAAAAAGGAATATATTTATCGACCTAATTCCCAACAAAATAAAGTGTGGTCCGCCTCCCACGCACAAAAGGGCGGGCATACATCCACACGTCCACGGAGAGACTACGGAATTCTCCGGACGAGGTCATCACCTGAAAAACATATAAGGCGTGGGGTGAGCTCACTAGCCCAGTAGAGGAAGCGTCATTGCCTCAATCTCGGTAGTCCGAGTAGTACAACCCACCCATGGTACATGCAGCTACTCTTAGGTCAGTCTTTTGTCCCACATGGCTCTCACGCCAATCCGGAACCCCTTCGAACCCCACAATTAAGTTTTCCCAACATGCTCACAACACAGTTCTCTACAATTATAGCATGCTTTCATAATAACATCATAATCACACACATATATATATATGATAATCTAAATGCACCATGACCCGACACACCCCACGAGACACACGGCGCCCAACTCAGGTTAACGAATACATACTCTGTCCAATTACTTTCGAGGATACAAGCTCAACAAGTAATTGTAGAATACCGCACCGACCCTTCCCAAGTGATTTTTCTCTCTATCACTTTAACAGGGAAGGCAGTTGTACGAGAGCCCAAATTGTAACTCCGTACGCCATGACTACACTGGAGTCAAGAACATGAGCCTCTACCCGGACTCCAAATTCACATTTGCCGGCTTTTTAGTTCCGTAGGCGTGATACCTCCTGGCCAGTTGTTGCTTTGATCCGAACCCGACTACCAACACATCACTAAACCACCCGCTTATTCCAACACCATAAATTTGACATTACATGACGTACTCAATATGCACATACGATTTTTTTTTCATCAACCTTACTCCATCATAATATATGATTTTCTCTATAGGCAATATATCATGTCAAACTTTTCACACACTCATAATATTACAATTATGATAAATAAACCACAACATTAATTCTTATCACATTTAAAATCAATTAACAACAATATGAATTTATATCACATAATCATATTATCAAGGGCCTAAATCATGGTCCAAGTTACCAAAACCAACTCGTATATATATATACGGCATATACACACTTAGACGCACACACCCTCTTACTAAGACAAAGACAATCGTTTTCCCCTACCTCAATTCCAAGCAAGAGCAAGCAAGAACAAGTAATGCCACCAAGAGTGATTCGAATCCACCCAACCTCCTCCAAAGCCAACACTAAGCTTTACCCAACCGCTAGCTAAGCTTCAATGGAGTTTCAAGCAAGAGTTATAAGTAGAAAACTCCATAAATCAAAAATTGAAGACAAGAATCCAATAATAGAAGCTAGGGTTTGAAACTAGAAATTCCAAAGGAGTAGAATTTACTTACCAAGATTTGGCTCAAAAGAAAGCTTGGAGCACCAACATCCACTTTCATGCACAAACCTTCTTCAAATTCTCATCATAAGGAAGAGATAATTTGACAAGAAGAAGATGAAGGAGTGTAATGAGGGAGAGCAAGAGAGAAAGAAACGTATGGGAGATAGAGAGATATTTGTGGTGTATGAGAGAAGTCTTGCAAATGAGAGAAACTCATAAGTGTAGAGATTCTCCACTAACCCTACTCAAATCCAAGGGTCCAAAATGAAGCTAGGAAAGAAAAGAATGAATCCAATGGCTAGGAATAAGTCTTGCCAAGTGGAAGACTTATTACACAAATCACAAAACTCATTATTTTGCCAAACAAGGCCTTATCATCCAAGGGCTTAGAATAAAGATGGGAATTAACAAACCATCCAATGGTTGAGAAAAAGTCTTGTCAAGTGGAAGACCAAGAATAATGGATTATTCCATTTAAGTGCCAACCAAACAAGGCCTTATGATCCAAGGGTCTAAAACAAAGATGGGAGAATGAGATCAAGGGCTAGGAATGAGACAACACATGAAAGGTGGAAATGACCAAATTCATCCAAAGTTGTGGTTAATTACAAGAGGGCCATCAAGACTCTTAAATACCCTTTTACCCCTTGTCATCCTCCCTAATTACTAAAATGCCATTTTTGCCCTAATTTCTACATTTTCCACTAATTGTTCCAAATGTGAAATTACTCCTTTACCCCTCGGTCATTTCTTTCCCGAAATCGTTCTCAATAATTTTTATTAATTTAAAAATGAAAATACAACATGCTACGTACAATTTTTATAACACGTACAACATGTAAGGAATGCTAAAACAATTAAACACATTAAGCATTTAAGCACATAATTGTTTAAATAAAAAATTTAAATTAACTCGTAAAAATACCGGACGTTACAGTTTGTATAATTGATACATGTGTATAAGAGTTCGTATGGCTAAGGCAAGTTGTGTTTGTTGATGTGGAGCTTCCTAGACCCTCCAAAAAAGATTATCCAGATGTTGTCTTTTATTTTCATTTTTTTTTTGTGTAATCTCTTTTAAATCATTTTCAGGAGATCTACTAAGACCCTAGCCCTTACCCTGGACATGACATTATTTGTATTGGGGGGCATGCAATTGTGATTGTTGGATATGGAGTAACAAATGGAGTGAAGTATTACAAGATAAAAAAAATTCTTGGGGCTTAGATGGGGTGTAAATGGGTATGGTAAAGTCAAGAGAGACTTAATCTATTATGTTTCTTACCCGATAATTGAAGATCCTGTAATTGAAGATAACTAATGAGTGGAGTGTATCTATTGTGACAAAATTAATTATTTTACATGTAACTTATTACTATTGGTTATAAGCATTTTTTTTTTTTTGCACTCTAGAATTGTCTCTCTCGATGGAAAGAAATTATAATTTGATTATAACAACAATATTATATGATTAGCATTTACTTTGATCAATTTTTAGTACTTTCATTTTATATGATAGTAAAAAAAATTCTAAAATAACATCTTGGAGGCAATTTTAGACTTCAATAATTGTTACATATTTACAATTTGTTTGGTAAAATAAAATTAAAAGTTTTGTTGGCTACCTGTTGAAGTTCTAGATCCTTTATGAAGCCCCATGTCATTGCCATGGCCTTACAAAAACCAAAATTGCTGATATGTCGGACCCCAATACATTTCTAATCAAGTTTCGTTCACTTACACCCACACCTTCACGAACATCAGCTGAACTAATTTCAATTTATGTCTCATCATCATACACAAGAGAAATATTTGTAATATGATCCAATATATATCATCCATGGCAAGTGTTTGGAGAATACCAGGATGAAGTTGAAAGGAACAAGGGTCTAAAACACTAAAACCACTAAACGGATGAGAACTTTAGCTAAGCCAAAAAAGAGTTGATGAATGATGCAAAATGAAGTTCTACATAATGATATTGCCAGAATGTTGGCTCAGGTACTCATACCTAAGGGATTCTGGTAAGAGATTTTGCATCTCGTGGTAGATAATTACATGGGTGGTACATACAAAATCTTTACTTAAGAAATTCAATGTAGAATATCCGTAAACAACATAAATTATTGTTGGATTTTAGATTATATGATTTATAACAAAGACAATTTTACATGGATAATTATGTTGGTTTTATGAAAATATTTTACTTGTTTTTTAAATTAAATTATTCGCATCACATAAAAGATCTTGCGATTGTTTTTCAAGTAAATAACATACAATTTTACTTTAGATGCTATCAAAGAAAGTATTGCTAACTAGAATTTCATATTTTGTGGTAGGGATTGAGCAATACATTGAATAATTTATTTAATTTTTTATTAGATTAAAATTTTATTTTCATGTGATCTCACTGCTCAACTCGTAAGTCATATCAATGCATTACAATTTTAGATTATATGTTGGTACATTCTTTTTTTTGCCACTACAAAAATTGTCAATTTCATCGGCACATTTTATTGCCGGTAAAAACTAAAAACAAATGTTGCAAAAAACTTCAGCGGCGATTTACTAGCGGTAAAATTTTTCGCCGGGAAAGCCATGCCGATAAAGTATTTCCGGCAGTTTCTATAAAATACCAATAATTGTTCGGCATTTGAAATAAAACCGCCGGTAAACACAACATGATTTTCTGGCATTTTTAATCAAACCGTCAGTGAAGACAAAGTGAAAAATTTTTTGAAAGGTCCTTTTGAGGGAGTTTGTTTAGGTCTATAGAGATCCACCGGCACACCATCAACACAAAGTGTGAAGGACCCCTTCATCAACCTCTCTTCCTAATTATACCCAAAGTATCAAATCTCAACCAAACTACTTCGTCCCAGAATTAATATTTTCTTTTGCTTTATCTTCCTAATATATATACCCAAATTCTGCATCTTAATTGAGCGATGTGGGACAACTAAACACAGCTTACGACCATGTATACCAGCCAAATGCCATAAATTTTGAAAGCACTTCCTACTGCTACATGAATCCCTTGGAGAACAACCAGGTTCAAGTGAGATTTCAGTCATAATTGGTCTATTTATGTCTCTATATTAGTCCATGTATATGTATATGTATGTATAGTTAGAAATACTACGGTACAAGATGAAGCATATCATCAAATAGATAGAGTGCAGACTCCACCTTCAATCCTTCTCATCATCTCCGTTCCTATTACTTTGCTCACCATCTAATAATTCTTCTCCACCGCCTCATTCAACAATCCATCATCAACATTTATTACTAGCCAGGTTCCAGTTTTGGAACTCGACACAGATATATATATATATATATATATATATATATGTGTATGTGTATATAGTGATTGGTGTTAATTAAAGCTTGAAGACATTGGAGCTAGTTTTGATTCCTCTAGCTTATCTCTTGTGTGTGTGATAGAGAGAGGGAACCGAGAACAGATGAGATGGAGATGATGTGTGATGGCTTATCTCTATGTGGTTGTGCCCTATTTTATCTATTTAGAGTCCTATGTAATAAAAATAATATATATAGAAAAATATAGTAAAAGTTTATTTTAAAATGTAACACAAGATATTTATTATTTATTTAAATACAAATTATCCGTGCTTTTATTAAAAATGCCTTTAAAAGGCATAAATGATTTTTTTTCTCTATTTTTTTAATTTAAAAATACTTACCGCTATAAAGGAATTGAAAAAAATTGCACGACACTTATTAAAAAGTACCGGCATAAGGTAGTTGCAAAAAATTGACCGGTATAAAGTGCCGGTAAAAAGTATTTAAAGGCAAATGACCGACACTATTTAGAAAGTGCCGGTGTTTGCGACTCATATTACATTTACTGGTAGTTGTTGTTTTCTACCGAAAACTATGACTCTTTTACCGACAGTTTTCCAAAAACGCCGGAAAAAGATAACTTATTTCGGCACTATTAAGAGCGCCAGGCAAAGTAAAAAATGTTGTAGTGTTTTTTTATTCTTCAAAATGAATTATTTAATATCTTGAAAATGTTATTAATGAATTAAAAGAGTTTTTTTTACGAATTGTTGTAAAATAAGTGGTGTCCACAATATGGGCGAAGCATGGGTGCAAGTACACTGCCTATCTCGACATTGAATTAGGTAGTTGTATAAACTCATATAAATTTGTGTATCGGCTTCTTTGCAATACACACTAAAGAAATACAAAACTCTATATATCATCTCTCTTGTTATTGTTATTGGGATTGGGATTGTGTGCAAATATTATTTGGTTCCGCCATTGATTTCTAAAAAGTTATCAGCACGACAACCTCTAGTCAACTGAAAAAAAAATCTTATTTTTCCTTCTCTCACCAAAAAGTAAGAAATCAAGAAAATTCAATAGATTTATCTATATTAGATTGAATACAATATATATATATTGAATTTCTTATGATGAATAAACAATTATAACCAATATACCAACGAAAAGCTTCAAAGGTTACTGAGAATGTGATTTTCTTACTTTTATCTTTATGTTAATTATTGGCTTGCAATATGAATGGATAACTTTATAGATATAAAAAAAAAGAAAAAGCGGTACATATGGTGGTTGTTTGGACTAAACTATATATAAACTTTAATCTATTATATCTCATATATACATATGTGCATGATGTGTTTTCTGAAAGTTTTCATTGAGAGATGTTACAAGCAATATGCATTATGTATTCTTGTATTGTAAAGTGTGCATTTTAAATGTCCTAGTTTCATGTGCCATACATATTAAATGTAGTGTAAAGTTGGTTGATGCACCCACATTTCACAAATGTTCTTGGACTTTCTTATGTAGTGTGAATCTAGTATAATCAAGTTTGGATGCATTCAAGGTAGTACAATGCACTCACATTTCTAACCATTTGATTGGTTGATAAAAGGTAACTATAATCATGTGTGTATGTGAATAGAGTAAGGAAATGTGAAATGATCTGGTGCAACTGCGCACACCACAAGTGTGTACTATTCATAATTATTACAGCTTGACCCTAGAATATTATAAAAAATTACATTTTGACCCCTATAGTCTACTAAAATTATAATTTGACCCATAAACATTACAAATATTACTATTTGACCCCTGAACAGTATGAAATTACATTTTAAACCATAGTTTACTAGAATTATAGATTAATCCCTAAACTTTGTTGATATTACATTTTGATCCTTAAAGTTTAGTGAAATTACTATTTCTGCCTTTTAAAAGAAAAAAAAATGAAAACAACAGGATTCGAACCGTGGTCTATAGGGAATTTGACCATATTAATATGGATAATCTGAACTACATTCCACTAAGACACTTTGTTCATTGTTGTTATTTATATATATATATATATATATATATATTTGGTAGAGCCTGAAGTCTCCCAACTCTGATTCTATTATTTTGATTATTTATGTGGTTGAGCTTGAAACATCTCGTATATGTTTGAATGTAAACCTGAAGTTTACCATAAAATTTTTGTAGGCCTGAATGCCGAAAATTATTATTTATGAACATGGAGTTTCATATAAATTGCCAAAATTTCATCTACAAATTTATAATTTGTAAATGTTAGATATTTGATGCAAGCCAGAAGCTTAGCAATGATTTAGAAATTATCACAAAAGTTTTCTAAATATAATAACTTGAAGTCTATTACGAGCCAAGTCTCATAATCATTAATGGCCAGAAGTTTATTAATTTTGTGCCAACTTACTGCATTATTGCTTATTGATTTTATATGATGAAACATTGTTTACTACATCATTAATTCAATTAGTTAGTGATTTTCTTATCATTTTAATTTAAAAGTATCAACATGTCTAACCTCACAAAGCTTGAGTTTGCCGCACTTGATACTACTAGAAATAAATATTCATTCCCAGAAGCGAATGCAGTCAAAGTTCACAATAATCGCCAACATTGTGGTTGTGGACGATATCATGGAAGGAATTACTCACAAAGCCACCAGAAATGATCTAAGAACAAACAATATAAAAGCAAAGGTGCCCATATAAAGTCTTTTGTGACTTATGGTGATAACTCTTACTTTCGGTGTGTTATGAGAGGACACTAGTCGCGTACCTGTTGAACGCTAAGAAATTTGGTGGATCTTTTTTAAGCTTTTGTGAAAGGAAAAGAAAAGGGAAAAGAGAAAGAAATTGAAACAAATTTAATTGATGATTTTATGGATGATGATCTACCTATAGACATATCTAGTATTGATGTTTCAGATTTATTTGTTGATCTTTTGATAGAATAGATCATCTGTGTAGTAATAAGGATATCTAAACAAATAATATGAGTAATAATAATGATATCTAAACAAATAAAGTCCCTTTAGTATTGGTTTGAAATAAATTATGTGTTTATCCATCAAGGGTACCTTTACAATATGTGTTTCTGTATCTGGTATACCATAATTGGTCTAAGTCCTTATGTATCTCATGTTTTGTATGATCTTTATAAAGAAAAGACTACTTCTGCATAACGTGGTTTTTATTTGTGTAAAAGGTATGGATATATCGAATGTATTGCCCGAGTCTCAAATAAATAACGAAGATATATGTCTAGTAGATAGTGCTACTATGCATGCGATATTTCGAAAGAAGAAATATTTTTCTAATGTAACACTAGCAGAGAATAATGTCAATATAATATCAGGCCCTGCAGACATGTTTGAAGGTTCCGGAAGAGCCAACATTTTATTGCTTTGCGGAACAAAGTTATGTCTTGATGATGCATTATACTCCTCCAGATCCAGGAGAAATATGTTGAGTTTTAAAGATATTCGCCGCAATGGATATCGTATTGAGACTATAAACAAAGGCATTACTGAGTATCTTTGCCTTACATCTATCATTTCATGCTAGAAACATGTATTAGAAAAACTTCCTGCTTTCTTTTCTGGGTTGTATTATACAACTATCAAAACAATTGAATCATATGCAGTGATGCACCCAAAGTGCTTTGACCCAAAGATGTTTAAACTTTGGCATGATCGGTTGGGTCACCCATGATCAACATGATGCGTATGATTGTTGAAAATTCAAATGGGCATCCTTTATAGAACCAGTAGATTCTGTCGACAAGTGATTTTCCATGTAGTGCCTGTTCTCAAGGTAAATTGATAGTCAAACAATCTCCCCTGAAAGTAAGTGTTGAATCACCTTTCTTTTTGCAAAGAATTCAAGGAGATATTTGTGGATCGATCCACCCACATTGTGGACCTTTTAAATATTACATTGTTTTGATAGATGCCTTAACCCGATGGTCTCATGTGAGTTTACTATCTACTCGTAATATTGCATTTGCTAAACTCCTTAGTCAAATTATTCAATTGCGAACACATTTTTATGGCTACCCAATTAAGACAATACGTCTTGATAATGCTGGAGAATTCACATCCTAAACATTTGATGATTATTGTATATCAAATGACATTGATGTTGAACACCCTGTTGAACATACTCATACGTAAAATAGTTTAGCATAAGCCTTTATTAAACATTTTCAGTTGATTGCTAGACCGTTACTTATGAGTACAAAATTGACTATTTCTGCTTGGGGGCATGCAATATTGCATGCAACATCTTTAGTTTGCATTCGACCAAATGCATACCATAAATTTTCTCCACTTCAACTTTTTCTTGGTTATTAACCAAATATCTCACTTACAGATTTTTGGGTGTGTTGTTTATGTTCCTATTGCACTACTGCAGCGACCTAAGATGGGTCCACAACGTAGACTGGGTATTTATGTTGGTTTTGACTCACCTTCTATTATTAAATATCTTGAACCTGTAACAGGTGATCTTTTTAAGGCACGGTTTACTGACTGTCACTTTAATGAGGCAGTCTTCCCACTATTAGGGGGAGAAAAACTTTACTTAACAAAGCAACCTGAAATCACTTCGAATGCCATGGAATTATCACATTTGATTCACACATAAAACAATGTGAACTAAAAGTTCAAAAGATCATTCATCTGCAAAGAATTGCAAATCAACTATCGGATGTATTTACTAACACAATAAAAGTAACAAAATCACATATACCTACTGTAAATATCTCGGCTTAAATTGATGTTCCTGTAGCACAACTTATGAGTTCTGCAGCAAATGTATCTTAAACACACCAGAAGCGTGGTAGGTCTGTTGGTGCAAAAGATAGTGTTCCCCGGAAGAGGAAAGTACAAAAAAAAAGTGAACAAAAATAGTGATGTTCCAAAAGTGACACGAACCCCAAAAGAGGTTATGTACGTAGTAGTGGAATATGCCCCAGAAGAGGCACCGATACAAAAAAATACTGAGATCTCCATAAATTACGGAGAAGTATGGAATATAAATGAAAAAATTATCCACGATGAATTCTCTTATCTTGTCGCTCTTGAAGTAGCAACAAGTATCGAGGATCCCGAGCCTTAAATCATCGATGAGTGTCGACGAAGAAAAGATTGGTTAAAATGGAAAAAGGTAATCTAGTCTAAATTAGTTTCACTGATGAATCGCCAAGTTTTTGGACCTGTAATCCTGACACCTGAAGTTGTCCAGCCTGTTGGGTACAAATGGGTATTTGTACGAAAATGAAATTGTGAGATACAAGCCCGCCTTGTTGCTCAAGGTTTCTCACAAAGGTCTGGAATTGATTATGAAGAAACATATTCTCCTGTAATGGATGTAGTTATATTCTGTTTCTTGATCAGTTTAATAGTCTCTGAAGGACTGGATATGCGATTAATAGATGTTGTTACAACATATCTATATGGATCATTTGATAGTGATATATATATATATATATATATATGAAAATCCATAAAGGATTTAAGTTGCTTGAAGCAACTCATTCAAAACCCCGTAGCATGTACTCGATCAAATTACAATGATCATTGTACGAGCTGAAGCAATCCGGATACATGTAGTACAATCACCTAAGCGAATACTTATTAAAAGAGGGTTATGTGAATGATCCTATTTGTCCATGCGTATTCATTAAGAAAACAACATCTGGATTTGCTATTATTGCAGTATATAGGGATGATCTTAATCTTGTAGGCACTCCTGAAAAAATTGAAAATACTGCAACGTACCTGAAGAAAGAATTCGAGATAAAAGATCTCGGAAATACAAAATTCTATCTTGACCTACAAATTGAACATTTATCAGGCGGAGTTCTTGTCCACCAGTCAGCCTATACTTGTAACACCCAAAAATCCATAGGAACTCCTGTACTAGAGTATTGGATCATTGGAGCACCACTCGTCAAATTTAACGAAAATCGGGTAGAGTTCCGTTTGTACGGGAACCCTTCGGTGGATAAGGTCCACTCCTAAACACCCTGTAAGGCATATATAATACCAATAATATACGCAACTAACCCAACGATAAAACTAGGGATCGGGATCGATGGCACAGTCATGTCGCCATCCCTCCAAGCCCCACACAAGTCCACAACCAACATATACATACGGTATCCAAAAAAGTAATGAGGTAGAGGCCATCATAACAACATAATACAGGTAAATACACCTGTAGGTGCCAAAAGAATATATAGAAATCCAAAAATGGCAAGACGTATGTAAACTAGCCCTAGCAAGGTTGATACATCAAAATAACATTCAAAAGGGAAGTCTCCACATCCCACAGAGATCATAACCGTTATCCCTGATCCTGTCCGGGCTCATGTCCTGAAATCATAAATAAAAGGAGATTGAGCTAAATTGCTCAGTAGGAATGCACTATCTCTTTCCGCTCTAACTGACGGAAACAAGATTGGTTCATCCCACAAGTACCAACACCATGTTGGAACATCCACCTCTCACCTGGTTCCACATACCCGTGAGATCACACAACTCGACATACTGATGAATCATCACCTCAACTAATAGAATAATAAGATAAGTAACAGATACATTTATCTTAACAACAAGTAGCGTGACATGATATGAAATGTGATGCAGTCCCGTGTCTACCTACACTTTCAACCCCGACCATCACCACAATTGTAGTGTCGAGCCATAACCAGACGTAGATCTCTATTTGTTACCCTGTAGTCATCCAATGCAGCAATACATGCACGGTGACTCATCTAGGATGGCCTAACTCCGAAGTCCTAGGAACATGCGGGATGGTCCAACTCCGAAGTCCCTAACAGCGGGGTGACCCAATTCTAAAACCCCTACACCAAGATAATCGTAATCGTCATTCGGTGTTCAATACAACCCATGCCCTCACAGTCCCTAACTGACTATATGCTCATGAAATGACATAGCATAGAAACATTATGCAATAAATATTACTCTGATCATGTGGCATAATTTCTAAAGTGAAACTAAGTAATTTAACATGTTTGCATCTCAACAACATATAGCACAAAATCTTATATTTTAAATAATGCTAGCACAAAAAGGGTAGTATATATATATATATATATATATATATATATATATATATATATATATAAATATATACATCTCAATCCATCACGTTAAAACACTTTACCAGCCATTTACTATGATTATAATTTCAAGCATTTATTTCTATATTTCTCAAAGCATGGAAACAGTTATACCGACTCATTATAATTTCAAGAATTTATTTCTATATTTCTTGAAGCATGGAAATAGTTATACCGACTCATTATAATTTCAAGAATTTATTTCTATATTTCTCGAAGCATGGAAATAGTTATACCGACTCATTATAATTTCAAGAATTTATTTCTATATTTCTTGAAACATGGAAACAGTTATACCGACTCATTATAATTTCAAGAATTTATTTCTATATTTCTCGAAGCATTGAAACAGTTATACCGACTCATTATAATTTCAAGAATTTATTTCTATACTTCTCGAAGCATTGAAACAGTTATACCGACTCATTATAATTTCAAGAATTTATTTCTATATTTCTCGAAGCATGGTAAACAACTATATCGACTCACACTCCTCTCAGAACTAAACCCTTTAGTGCATTTGGTTTCCCTACCTATAGAAGCGTGCACAAAACGGCGATAAACCAATACCGGTTTTCGAACCGCAACTTGTGAAAGTCGCCTTTCGCACCGCTAACTCAATTTGACTTCGTGATATGCTTAAATGACTGCCACGATGCCTAAAACAATATACTAAAAGATGATTAAAATCTAATGACGTTAGGACACGCAAAACTATGGAAAAAAAAGAGTCAACTCACCTCTTAGAAATGTGATCTACATCAAACCGTTCGACGAATCGTCCCAAAATCGGATATGACGCACACGCCACCGAAACCCAGCTACCCTCCGAAGATGACGCGAAATGAAGCACGGCTCGGCACCAAAACGGTGCCAAAACCTCCGGCTGAACAAGTTGTTCACCGCCCCGACCCTACTACAGCCACGGCCCCATCCACCAGGCTCGGCCTTGATACACGCGCACAACCCCTGTGCCGCTATTGTCTTCGGCCAACGCCGTCAATCCCCGTTGACGAGCTCCTGTTCCAGCCAACCCCCCCCCCCCCCTCTCTCTCTCTCGTGCAACAAGAAGAAGGGAATGAAAAGCTTCACTTTGTCGTGCGTCAAAAAGAAGGAAGAAGAAGAAGCTTGGAGCAGATCTGGGAGAGAGAAGAACATGCGTGCTACGCGTGTGTGTGTGTGTTTTCTATATATGTATGTATATCTATTATATTATATTAACATATATATATATCTACACATCAAAATAATTCACAAAAAAAATAAAAATAAACAATTAACTAAATAACTAAAAAATACCGGGACTATATAATACTAAAAAAGTCCGGAAGCGTTTTTATTTGGATAAAGCTCATCCCTTGAGCTCTCCAATGATTGTTTGATCTCTTGATGTGAAGAAAGATCCTTTTTGCCCTCAAGAAGATGATGAAGAACTCTTTGGTCCTGAAGTTCCATATCTTAGTGCAATTGGTGCTCTTCTGTACCTTGCGAATTGCAGTAGACCAGATATAGCATTCTCTGTCAACTTAGTTTCAAGATTTAGTTATGCACCGACCTGGAGACATTGGAATGGAGTTAATCATATTTTGCATTACTTTCGCGGTACAACTGACATGGAACTATTTTATGCAAAAGAATCAAAGTCTCAATTAATTGAGTACGCAGATTCTGGTTATCTTTTTAACCCACATATAGGTCGATCACAGACAAGGTATCTATTTACTTATGGCGACACTGCTATATCATGACGTTCTACAAAGCAAACATTGACGACAACTTCTTCAAAGCACTTTGGGATAATTGCAATTTTTGAAGCAAACAAAGAATGTGTGTGGCTGAGGTCTGTGATACTACATATTCAAGAAACATGTGGGCTTTCCTCATTAAAAGACAAGCTAATAATGATATACGAAGACAATGTTGCATATATTACACAAATAAAAGGAGGCTACATCAAAGATAATATAACTAAACATATTTCACCGAAGTTCTTCCACACACATGACCTCCAGAAAAGTGGAGAGATCGATATTCAGTAGATTCGTTCGAGTGATAATTTGGCATATTTATTCACTAAAGCATTGTCAACCTCTACATTCAAAAAGTTGGTCCACGCTATTGAAATGGGCCGACTCAAAGATCTTTCATGATAAATTCATGATTACCACTACGCTGATGAGGGGAAGTAATTGTTTGAAAAGGTATTGACATGATTACCACTTCCCTGATGTGGGGGTATCACTAGTAAGCTTCAAAGGTATTGACATGATTACCATTTCGCTGATGTGGGGGTATCACTGGTAAGCTACCACATTGGATAAGGGAAATGTGTATAATCTCACCTTGTCTGAGTTCAAGAATGTAAAATGTTATATATTAGTTTCATATTTTCTATAGCATCACACTTTTTAAATCGGGATTTAAGTGTTGTACTCAAAATTTTTAATTTACCTTGAGCCGAATTTAAGTTCTTGAATCACACCGTAAATCACAAATCATCGGACCCACTAATTATAACCTAAAAATAATAGATTTGAAAAAAAAAGTATATATATTGCTAATTCCTCCCCCCCCCCCCCCCCCCCCCCCTTTTTTTGCGTCAATACAAGCAAAGACTTTCACCAAAGGTAACTTTATCAGTCTATACCAGATAATTTAATGATAGCCAATAACCGTTACAAGAAAAGACTGAAAAATGGCGCTAATAATCCACCACTCCTCATCCTCATGTCTTACCAAGAAACCCCATCTTCTTCTCCACACCCCTCCGGCCAAACCCTCACTCTTATCCATCAAATCCCAGGACTTCACCACACAACCCCCAAAACCCACCTTCACAGCCAACCACCTGACGACAAGTCACCCTCCCCCAAGCCCACCTCATTTGGCCTAGGGTTTGGTTCATCCTCATCCTCTGCCAAATCAATCCCAGACCCAGTTAGTACCAAGAAAAAACCCAAGGGTAAAAGGGTAATTCGCCGGTCACTGGTAAAAAAACCCGGGTTTGTTTTGCCACGGGGAGAGGGTGAGTCCAAGGAGCAGAGCATGAATGAGAATGTTTTTTTCTTGCTCGATTAGGGCTCGGTTTGATTATTCTCGTTGAGGGCATTATTCTTGTTGCTTCAAGTTTATTTTCCCCTAATTTTTGTTTGATTCAATTTCGGGTTTACAGTGAGTACTTGATTGATCAATGATAGAGTCATAAGTGGGATTTATTAGGATGTTGATGATTAGAAATTGATTAATAATTTTGTTTCCGATATGAAACAGAAACTTTGGAACAAAGGGTTTTATTTCATATGAATCAACATGCATAGATATGGGCATAAGCTATTTAAGAAGTTAGCAGCAAGTATGAAAATTACCTCCATTTTACAAATGCACTTATTTGATTCAATATCCAGCTACTTAACATGATTAATTAAGTAAATTGGGCTAATCAACTTCGATTGACACTCATACAGTCACCCGTAATCACTAAAGATTGTAGGCTTCCATTTCTTGTATCTGTTATGATGGAAAGTCGAGGGTCCGAGTCGAGATCAAAATTGAATGTGCGACTTCCTCCACTTGTCAAGCTTTAAGATGTAGATGAATAATAAAAAAAAAAGTGAAAAATAAATACGTAAGCGAAGGGGGGAGTTTGAGTGTCAATTTTAATCAAGTGATAAGGCAAGTTATTTTTTCTTTAGTTGTGACTAACTTTGAGGATGAACAGTTTCATGATTCCCCGAAAGATATTTTCTTGTAATCATGTTTTTAATATATACTGTGCTCGGAAACCGAAGGTTTGGAAAATGAGTCCTACTTCCTACACCCAAATGTTTCAAAGATGTTTCTTGTTTTACCTTTGAACTGTTAGGAATTAAGTATTTTTCACTGCTTAAGAATTAATCCCGTCCAAGATCATCGACACCTGTTTTTACTCACACAGATAAATCACACACACATAACACACAATATTTAACGTGGTTCAGCCCTAACTTTGACCTACTTCCACGGATGAGAAGGGATTTCATTATGATCATGTAGAGATATTACAACAATTGAAAATTAGCAACACCGGTAAATATCTCCGTGTGTACTCACAACTTCTTCTCGCCTTCGCGACTTCTTCACACGAGACTTCTTCTCCTATCGGTATCTACTCTGCCCAACACGTAAACTTTTTCTACCCTTCAAAGCACATTGATCCCCATGTGACTACATCTCTCCTCTTCTCATATGTATCAACCATCAACCCTAGGTATATATTTATAGAGTTACAAAACTAATTTTTTTTTTGACAAGGATTATAATTCCTTGGAGAATAATATTTTTCTCTAACAAGAAATTACCATATAAAACATACTCTAAATAGAAAACCTAATTACCATAGGAAATTGAGACATTTTCCTAACAATCTCTACCTTGGCTCAAATTACATCTCGTCAATTATCTCTTCAAGGCTCCACCTCTCTTCAAGCATCATCACTCTTCCACTTTGACTTCTTCTTCTTCTTCTTCTCTACACTCTTCTACTCATTATTTTCGTCTTTTTCATCTACACGCATCATACTCCACTTCCACCGTGACTATCTGTGCTTCTTCATCATTCTTCAACATCTACATCTACATCATCTTCATCACCATCTTCAGGACCGCACCTTCTCCACGATCACTTCATTTACTTCATCTACTTCATCATCTTTTTTTTTTTTTCACTTCTCAACAAATCACTCACCTCAACAAATCACTCACCACAACAACTTTCAACAACTTTATCTCCCACTCACCTATATATATATTTTTTTCATATTTCAATAACACAACTCAAAGCCAAAAACAAAATCAATTATTTTATGCTCCAAAGCTCCTCTTCTCCAACACTAACACCACCGCCGTCACTCTTTCGTGGCCACCCACGCGATCTTCCCGCCACCTTAGCCGCCGCCACCAACATCTACCAAAACTGCAGCTCCTCCATCAACACAACCTCCACCTCATCGATATCAACAGTGAGTAAAACATCCTTAATCCAAGCTCTGTTGACCTTTTTTTTTAGCCATATAACTCACTTATCTTGTATGATATTTTCGGAGTCGAATTACACAAAACCGACTGCACGGTTGCATTTGGAGTGGTCCAAAACCTTAAGAATGCCTCTGACCGCGTCAAAAATGATTTCAAACGGGCCAAAAACAATTCAGCACAACATACAAAAATTACTGACGACGTCAGAAACTTCTCGGGGCGCGTGCCTTCGCCGATGGGGATGATCTTTGTGCCGAAACATTCATCTTCAAAAAATGTTTTCGTCAATTTATTATACGCCTTATTTGAGTCAACCATGCTCCAAGAAATAGGCCCCCAAAACGAAAGTACTACGTGTGGAACCAAAAAAATTGACCGAAACTTCAGGCAGCATGTGGGGGCGCGTGTGTAACTTTCCGGTGACGTGCTTGACACTACTAGCTTCGTCTCATTGAGCCGCTTCTCCTGATGTGCTCAGATTTTGATTTCGACCACCTATCGAGATCCGAAATTGACCAGATTGTTGTTTGCCAAAAATTATGATACGGATCTGGTTCTACCTGGATTGCTCTGATACCACTTATTATAAATTAATTCTTTTTCATTGTTTAAGAATTAATCCCACCCAAGATTATCGACACCTGTTTTTACTCACACAAATAAATCAAACACACATAACACAATATTTAACGTGGTTCAACCCTAACTTTGACCTACGTCTACGGATGAGAAGGGATTTCATCATGATCATGTAGAGATATTACAACAGTAGAGAATTACCAACACCGGTAAATGTCTCCGTGTGTACTCACAACTTCTTCTCGCCTTTGCGACTTCTTCTCCCATCGATGTCCAAAGCACATTGATCCCCATGGGACTACATCTCTCCCCTTCTCATAACTCTCAACCATCAACCTTAGGTATATATTTATAGAGTTACAAAACTAATTTCTTGTTGGACAGGGATTACAATTCCTTGGAGAATAATATTTTCCTCTAACAAGAAATCACCATATAAAACATACTCTAAATAGAAAACCTAATTACAATAGGAATTTCAGACACTTTCCTAACATGAATTTGTGTCCATCACAACCACGACCTCAGTTTATAGATACGAATTTGGCCACCCTTTTGAACCTTAAATTTCACAGTAGATTGTGTCGAAGCCTAGATATGTAGTATCTATCTGAAATGCATAGCCTTTTTACCCTCACCATCTCCACATATTTAACCATTATAGTGTTTAGTCTAGTTTGGTTCCATAAGACAAGATATAGGTTCAAATACGATATGTATGT
Organism: Cornus suecica; assembly: GCA_963922005.1. Lineage (NCBI taxonomy): Eukaryota > Viridiplantae > Streptophyta > Magnoliopsida > Cornales > Cornaceae > Cornus > Cornus suecica. The sequence continues at coordinate 53,242,769 of OY998244.1, forward strand.
GATTATATGTACATGTACATGTTGTTGGCTTTGAAATTTACTCTCGACAAACAATTCCAATATTGATGATAACAAACCATTGAAGAGTGTTTGATACTAATGAATTATCGAGTTTATATTTTCAGCAAAAGACAGGTGAACGACTCAGAAATTAAACTCGGAAAGGAAATGACTCGAAAAGCAAGCTCGGAAAGAAAGCTTGATTTAAAGCGAAAAGATGTGAAAGAAATTGAAGCGCAAAATGGAAAATCATTTAATTCAACGGCAAAGGCGGAAGTCGAAGACTCAAGACTTGGGGTAGATAGGTCGGGGAGCGATCATTGTAACAAGGTAATTTTATGCGTCGATATTATCGTATAAGCTCAAGTATAAAATGAACCGAACTCGAATGGAATGAAAAACGTTTTACCGAACTTAAACGTTAAGAAAAATATTTTTATTAAATGTTTTTTTTAAGTTGTAGTCGACTAGAATCACCATGTGTATTTCAATATAGTCGACTAAAACAATCAGTAGCTGCAAGCTTTTCATCCACATCAAAGTAGTCGACTGAAAGCACTTTGAGTCGACTAGACTACAAGAAGTAGTCGACTAGAACACATTTTAGTCGACTAGATGTATCATTGTAGTCGACTAGAACATCAATCTAGTCGACTAGATGAAACCATGTAGTCGACTAAAATGAAAAGTAGTCGACTAGTTGATCCTCAAAATCTGCAGATTCTTCAGAAAACATTTCCCATGTTTTGTGAATTGTTTTTAATGGTGTTCAAACGGCTCTTGTCTTTCAAATACTAATATCATTCTTTACAACCCTAATGCAATGCTATATATAGAATGAGATGTGTATATTGAAGTAGAGAGATTGAAACACAAAAAGAGAAAGAAAGCTATAAAAAATTATGCATAAAGTTTCTACAAAAACCATTGAAACCAAGCTTTGAAAATCTGATTTTCTCCAAGTTTCTTCGAAAATCAAAACCTCTAATATCTCTTCTTATTCTCCAAATATCATTCATTGATCATATCCTTTGAGAATACATTTCTAGAGCTATTGTAAAATCACCAAAAACACTTGAGCTTATATTGATTTATCTTCCATAAAGCCTTTGGGTTTTGAGTGTTTTTGTTCTTGAGTGATTTTATTGGTTACATACGAATTTGTAATCTCGGACAAGTGAAGTCCACCGATTGTTCAAGAGAAGGTTGTTCTCTTGATTGAGAGACAAGCTCGAGAGGCTTGTGTTGTAAAGGTTTGCCATTCCACCTGTGAAGGAAGGGCCATAGTGAAAGGATCGGGAAAAGTCTCAAGAAGGGGTTCTTGAGCCGAGAAGTAGGAGTTACCGAACCTCGAAAAAATCACGGTGTCAATCTCTCTATCTCTTTCTCTTTACTTGAGTAACTTGCATGCTATAATCACTTGAAAATCTTGTATGTTACAATTTGTCTTGAGATTAATTGTTAGAGAATTGAAATTGAATCATTCACTTGTTCATTGAGAAATTGTGTTTTGATTATAGCTTGTTCCAATTTCGAAAAGAATTAGAAATATTTTTGAACACCCTATTCACCCCCCCTCTAGGGTTAATTACTGACTAACACATGTGTATATACATATTTATCTAAACTACTGACAAATGCTCTTGTTTCATATATGACAGTTACCATGATTGTTGCTTCCAAATTGTAACAATAAGTGATCTTATGCTCACAGGATTTTTACCGGAAGAGTGGGACAAATTCTTCGTGAAGTATCTGTACCCATCTTTTACCCCAACAATCTTTCTATTTGTTGCCGAATCCATTGTATATGGAGTGACGAAGTATCTGCAGAATGAGAAACTCAAAGGCCCAAATGATCGTTCATGAATGTAAACTGACGTGTCTGGTTTGTAAGAAAAGGCCACTATTACAACTTACTAGGGTTTGCTGATTAGCTTGTTCTTGTTTTACCCTTCTTTAGTGGTGCCTTTGGTGCCTTTAATGCTTGACAGTATATGTAACACAATGCCAATAAGAATTTGAATACTTTTACAGAGATTTTCCAGCTAAAGTCATATCTAATGTGTGCTTGGGTTTATTTCTATGCATACTTGTGTAGAGCGGGGAGTGGTCATCTGTTGTATTTGTTTATATGCAAATTGCTCCTCCAAATTATTTCGTTTTCTGTTTACTTATTTTGATACTCTAAGTGCCATTATAAATTCTAATAACAAACATTTTATCTAAAAAAATCTAGTGTATTGTTTCCTTCTAATAATGGGTTGAATTGCATAAAGGTGAGCTTGTATTTGCTTACACAATGATCCTAGTGCTTTTTTTATTGAATTATTTTATGTTTTATCTTGCTGCACACTCTAAACAAAGGTCATACAAATTATCTAGTATATTAACTGCATAAGAAATTCAAACACCGGTAACTGTTAAAACATGCATTGCTGTTAGTTTCATCAGGATAAATTTCTGCCATTGCCCGAAGAAGAAGAAATAATAACATACTTGTTGCTAAGATGTAGAGGCAATGGTAATATATTTGAGTCAACGAGTAGGTTCAATACAGAGATTATTGTTGACAGGTTAATTATTCGTTGTTAAATTTCTATATAAGGAATAACATATTGTGATGAAAAATAAGCAACAATAATTGCTGTAAATCCTTCAATTGGAATCTGTGTAACCATGCCAACCTTTGTATGGCCTTTTAATTTTGTGAGAGATATTTTGTAGGAATGAAAGTGGTAATACTGGTGCTCTTTTACCTATTCTTTTATTATCTTCATCTTTTTTTTTTTTTTCATGTAACTGTTTGTGAAATATGGATGTTGTTTTTCTCTATTAATTATTTTGATTCATGGAGGACAATTGCTTGTAGATATTGAGGCGGGAAACCCAAAATAAACAAGTTAGTTACTTCTGATTTTATAAAATTTACATCAGCATGGAACTTGTTGGATCTTCAAGTGGGGCTTGGTGATGCTAAGTGGCTAAGATAATTCCCTTGCAGTTGCTATAACCGTTGTTCCAAGGTAGGCCTTCAGTCTCTAACGAAGCACTCACATGCCTGATGCCGTAGTAATTTTTGTTTATAAAGCTTATTCGAAATTACGGACACTATTCCTCTTATTTTGCCTATAGATTTTTACCTGCATGAATTTATACATTGAGAGTTTGTTGTATCTATTTGTGAAAGAAAATTGTGTTCAAGGTTCTTCTTTTAGTTGGAAAATCCATGGAGGTGGTAAGCTCAAGAAGTCACGATGAGCTTCGTCGCGTGGGAGCTCATTCTCTTGAAGCCATATATGAACTTGAATCCTATAAAATAGTACATTATTGAGTGAGATAGGTAATACATTTGTTTATATAATAGTAGTGTACTTTTGAAAATTGTAAGTTATATGCAGCAACATTTAGAACCCTATTTCCCCCGTTGTTTTCAACATAGAGGTTCACTGATTGGTTTTTTCATCTCTCTTTTGTTTAAATTATGAAGCTTTCCCTCAGTTTCTTATAGGGTGTGCAGATTAATGAAGCTAAAAGTTTTATCTTTTTAGGGATATTTGATACATGTGGCCTCTCTTGATGCAGCAAATTGCAGTCTTACATCTACTAGAAACATGTGAATGGGAAACTAAACGGGTAATGAAGATCGAACTTTCTTTAGATGTTGTTAATTGGATGTATTATAGTTTGTGTGAAATCTGTCTAATGAAACAAAATTTTCTTTTTGATATTTCCATCTGTTTCAGGAAATGAAATTTACGTTTTAATTCTATTCTAAGGATGTCCAAAGTCTTTGCAGGCTCCAAACTTTAGAAATGAAAACAATATTTCACAGTAATCGCGGGGTATTCAAATTCTGTATACCGTGTTGATTTTCTTGCACAGATCTTCTAAAAGAGTAGTCTGATTCAACCTTATTAGTCCCTCATCAATTTGTAACTAAAAGGTGTCTCACTTTGAAAGCCACATGAAGGTAGCTTCGTCTCTTGTAAAAGAAATATCGTAGCTTTTTGAATCAGTTCGATTGTGCCCAAAACCACCATTCTTAGTGGAATGTGAGCATGGGAAAATCAACATTGAATCTGTGTTCCATGCTTCTCAATCACACTTGCTTACATCTGTTAGATTCTGGGGAATATTACAAAAATGTGGGTTTCTCACCCACATAAAGGTCATCTCTTCACCAGCGCACCTTTGGTGCAATGGTATAACCTCACCCCCCAATTGGAGAGATGAGGGGTTCAAGCCTTCTAGAAGGCATTGTGGATGTGTGGTGTGTGAGTTTCTTAACATTAAAAAAAAAAAGGTCATCTCTTCTACTTTTATGCATGACTTCACCATATAGAACTTTATGCTATGTGGTACATAGAGAGCTTCATTTAGACCAGTACAGTTTTTGGAAAGCTTCTAGAAGCTCAAAATGGTTTTGAAGAATAGTTGCAAGCTTATCTTTGAAACTAACAACTCCCATAGCGTTAGGAAGAAGTTTTGGCTTTTCTTACGTTTGGTACACAAACTGCCCCATCATGGGAAAAAGAGTTTATGTCCTCATTCTACTGAAAATAACACATGAACTACTCTCATGTACTGAAAACAACAAACAACAACAACCTTGCTGTTATATAGCTGGTTAACATATATTCCTTAAATTCCTGACATTAACTTCTGGGAGTCATTTTCGTCGTTATACTTTGATTTTCTTTCTTGTGCTTTGACAATGCAACTACATTACTATTGAAGTGGAGACCAGATCCCCTTAAATTACCTGGCATTTAGTATGACAGAGTTGTTAACTACCTAACTACTCAAAAATATTAAGCTATTAGAGAGGGTGTAACTTGAAGTATTCATATCCTTCAACAAGAGTCGCTCCTTACCTTGGAAACAAGTATCCTTTACTCGGGCACTATGTCATTCAGGCCTTGTGCAAGTGTCTCGAGCTTGTGTAGCCACTCTTACATTGTTTATCCTTTTTTGCATCAAATCCTTCTACTGGTCATTTAACCCTTGTTTTCGTTGAAGTGTAGAACTTCAGCAATTGATTACATGACCGTGCTAAGCACAAAGATGATACAAACAGTTTATTTAAAAGTTGAAATGCATAATGTCGACATAGCTGTTTCCATGGACAACGTTTGTGTAAGACCTTTTTGCCCTAAACTGTAGAAGACTACTTGATTACGGGGAAATATGCTTGTAATTACAGAAAAAGGCCTTTCCAAATCATTCTCAATGCATTTAATTATAATAGAAACAACTTGAAGTAAAATCAACATCAACCATGGTTCTCACACAGCTGTACCAACCACATGTATTCAAGTAGGCTGGATTCCTTTCTGCATCTGGTAGTGTGACCCAAGTCTCCACTTGTCAATGCATTGCACAGTCGTATGTAAACAAAATATACGTACATACATAAATTAAAATCCTTAAATGCAACAAAAATTATCATTTTGATGGTACTATTTATTCTGTTAATAGTTGTTTTTAATGATGTTTATGTCATTTTATTGGTTACTTGAAGTGAGAATACCTCCCAATAAGTCAATGTCTCTATGGACTTCGATAAACTTTTTAATTTTTTTTTAAGGACACAAATGAACAATTTCTTTTCTTTTCTTTTTGGTATGTAGACAACTGCATGATTTTTCTATATCTTATATAGGTGTCCTTAATTGATTCAACTTTTTATGCAGGAAAAAAAAATGGCACAAACGGACGTTAATTCCTACTGTAGTCGTATTCTTCTCTTTATAATCATCTACTTACTTTTATGGTGGTGCTCGTATGATTAGGTATAATATTCATTACTCTGATGAATTCCATTTCAAAGCATGTTCTCTGGGTACTTGTTAATTTATGCTACACATGTTCACTACCAGGCTTTCATTAATTGCTTCTACTATATTTCTCAGCATTATCTATATTTCTCAGCTTTATTTTTTGGGTACTTCCAAGCATGATTGTTAGATAACTATATATTTTTTTGGTGTGTTTTGCAATACAACGGTTTTGGTTATATATGTTAACCTGCAAATGTCTTATAGATATATATATATATATCGTGTCTAATACGTTACGATCGTCTTATTCGTAACGTTTTTAGAAGGTGTCAGATACCATAGTCAGCACCAATACTCATCCAATATTCACTTTCGCATCGTTATTGTCCAAATCCGTTGCACCGCGACAACAACCTAAATTGATACATTCATGAACTATATTATGCGGTTAATGGTGGAGTGATGAAAACCCTAATTTTCTCTCTCTCTTGAATCACAACCCAATTTACTTTGTTTTTTAGTTAATTTAGTTAATATTAGATAATTTAGTCTTTCAACCACTAAAACAAATAATTTTCAGAAATATAATTCAGTGTTTTTGAACTATTAAAGTGAACAATCTTAGTCTCTGTGGGATTGATATCCCTTACTCAAGCCATTTTCTATTCTACAATTGATACGTGCGCTTGCCTAGGGTAAAACCTAGAGTCGTTAAAGTGTTATTTTTAACCACATATTTTTGCACATCTGACATCGCATCAATCGTCTAAGTTCAGAATCTAACCCTATGTCGTTAACCTAAAAATGGGACAACCACACTCTAATACCAATTGAAATTACCTAGACGATCAATGAAAATAGCCTAAAGGGGGGGTGAATAGGCTTTTTGTTGATTTATTGACAAATTAATATTAATTTTGGAAACGTCAATTTAATCCAATTATCTATCAAAATAAATCGTGCAACGATTAATCTAAGTGTATAAAATAAAGTAATAGAGACACGATATTTTTACATGGAAAACCTTGGAAAGACTCCATGTAAAAACCACAGATACGTTCGGGTATCGATGCACTATGAATTAGAGAATTTATATAGACTATATGAAAATAGTACTTACAACCGATGTGATATGCTATTTTTCACTTGACATCTGAAAGTCTAAATTCACTCGCGCTCCACGAAGCTCTCGATCCGCTCCATACTTTGACGACTCTGTTTCTCAGCAGATCAAATAACTACGAAGCCTCCTACTTCGATCTACGCACTCAGAAGGCTCTATTTCTCAAACATATCTAAGCAACCACGTTGCAATCAGCGGTGTGTAGATTTTTCTGAATCTAGGTTATTCAATCATGCATAAGATCGTCGATGTAGAAGTACAATTGACTCAACCCTAACACAAGAGAGAAGTAGAAGATATAGAATCACTCAATTATATTTTCTCTCTATATCTATCTCTATAGATGAATATGAATCTGTAGAAAACTTGCAGAGATCTCTCAAAGGTTGTTTCACATCTGTAGAATACATTGGTATTTATAGACCATAGCTGAGGGAAACCCTAAGTTTGCCCTTTCTCATAATTTCACATCCAACTGAACAAAACCCTAATCTTTTATGTATATTATGTGTATTGCACGTATATCAAGGTGTATGAGTCGTAGACGCATCATACAATAAAAAACAGGGCAAAATCGACATTGTAACATGAATTAAAATTTCTTGCCGCGGCTACGCCTTAGGCGTAGGTAAAGCATAGGTTAGGCGTAGGCTCAGGTGTACTTGAGCATAGATATCCACTTTCTGGCCACTTTTTGCTTCTGTAGGCGTAGGCTTGAGCGTATGCTTTTTCATCAAAACCATTTTTCTTCACAACTGTGCCAAAATGACCCTTTTGACTCCCTGAAACTTTTTGCTTGAATTGACGACTTTGGAAAATGCCCTTTTTGCCCTCTGGGAGACATATTTACTCAATACGCTTACTTTTGCACTTCACTTGTATTCTTCACTACTTTAATGCTTGATTTTGCCTTTGTCGAAGCTTGTAGATGTCGTTGAAACCAAAACGACCTATTTAACACTCAACATGGTTATTGTCTAGAACATGTCATAAATAAATAATACTCAAAAGTGTTCTTATAAAGGTTTCTCACAAAGGCCTGAAATTAATTATGAGGAAACATATTATCCTGTAATGGATGCAGTTATATTCCGTTTCTTGATTAGTTTAACAGTCTCTGAAGGACTGGATATGCGATTAATGGATGTTGTTACATCATATCTATATGGATCACTTGATAGTGATATATATATGAAAATACATGAAGGATTTAAGTTGCTTGAAGCAACTCATTCAAAACCCAGTAGCATGTACTCGATCAAATTACAACGATCATTGTACGGGGTTGAAGCAATCCGGACGCATATGGTACAATTGCCTAAGCGAATAATTATTAAAAGAGGATTATGTGAATGATCCTATTTGTCCATGTGTATTCATTAAGAAAACAACATCTGGATTTGCTATTATTGCAGTATATATGGATGATCTGAATCTTGTAGGCACTCTTGAAGAAATTGAAAATACTGCAATGTACCTGAAGAAAGAATTCGAGATAAAAGATCTCGAAAAGATAAAATTATGTCTTGACCTACAAATTGAACATTTATGAGGCGGAGTTCTTATCCACCAGTTAGCCTATACTGAAAAAGTCCTGAAGCATTTTTATTTGGATGAAGCTCATCCCCTAAGCTCTCAAATGGTTGTTCGGTCTCTTGATGTCAAGAAAGATCCTTTTCACCCTCAAGAAGATGATGAAGAACTCCTTGGTCCTGAAGTTCCATATCTCAGTGTAATTGATGCTCTTATGTACCTTGCAAATTGCACCAGACTAGATATAGTATTCTTTGTCAACTTACTTTCAAGATTTAGTTATGTATCGACCTGGAGACATTGGAATGGAGTTAAGCATATTTTGCATTACCTTCGTGGTACAACTAACATGAAACTATTTTATACAAAAGAATCAAAGTCTCAATTAATTGGGTACGCAGATAATGGTTATCTTTCTGATCCATATAAAGGTCGATCACAGACAAGGTACCTATTTACTTATGGCGACACTATTATATCATGGCGTTCTACAAAGCAAATATTGACGATAACTTCTTCAAACCACTTTGAGATAATTGTAATTTTTGAAGCAAGCAAAGAATGTGTTTGGCTGAGGTCTGTGATACTACATATTCAAGAAACATGTTGGCTTTCCTTATTAAAAGACAAGCCAATAGTGGTATACGAAGACAATGTTGCATATATTACACAAATAAAAGGAGGCTAATTCAAAGGTGATAGAAGTAAAAATATTTCACTAAAGTTCTTCCATACACATAACCTCCATAAAAGTGGGGAGATCGATGTTCAGCAAATTCGTTCGAGTGATAATTTTGCAGATTTTTTCACTAAAGCATTGTCAACCTCTACATTCAAAAAGTTGGTGCACGCTATTGGAATGCGTCGACTCAAAGATCTTTCATGATAAATTCATGATTACCACTACGCTGATGAGGGGGAATAATTGTTTGAAGAGGTATTGGCATGTTCTACTATTTTTCCTTCGCTAAGGCTTTTTCCCACTGAGTTTTCCTTGGCAAGGTTTTAATGAGGTGGCCTTATCATACACAATACCATTTTCAATTACACTAGAATAATGTACTCTTTTTTCCTTCGCTAAGGTTTTTATCCCAATGAATTTTTCCTAACAAGGTTTTAACGAGGCATATTCTTAGTTTAGTATAGTGGACCCCAAGGGAGAGTGTTGTAAAATAAGTGGTGTCCGCAGTATGGGCGAAGCATGGGTGCAAACACATTGCCCATCTCGAAAATTGAATTGGGTAGTTGTATAAATTCATATAAATTTGTGTATCAGCTTCTTTGCAATACACACTGAAGAAATACAAAACTCTCTATATCAACTCTCTTGTTATTGTGATTGTGTGCAAATATTATTTGGTTCCGCGGTTGATTTCTAAAATAAATAGTATTGTTGATATTTTAAGTTGACAATTTGCAAACATTAGAGACTTTGTCGTATTTTTTTCTCTATAAATATTCCTTTAACTTTTGTGATATATTGTTACAAGTTTTACGGGATAGCGATAAATATAAATGAGTTAGGGCGTGTTTGGGAATCACTTGTTTTTAGGGGAAATAACAAAAAGCTATTCTTGATTTCGTTTTTGTTTTTTTGCCCTAAGAACAAAAAACAAGATATATTTGGGAAACCTTGTTTTTTTTCTTTGGATTTTGGCTCTCTCTCTCAAAGGAGACTTCTTCTTCGGTGGAATCGAAGGCAGGCAAGGGCTTGAATGACGACGAAGGAAAAGGAGGGAGGAGGGAGTGGTGGCGGAGGCCAACGTAGGAAAAGAGATGAGAGGCGGAGGGGGTGCCTCTAATGATCTGAGCGAAGATCTGGAAGAAGAAGGCGAGCCAGTTGAGCAGAGTCCTTCACACTTGGAGACTCCTCGGCGGCGCATACACTTCACCTTTGACGGCCAATTCGCCCATGGACGAAGGCTCACCGAGCTAAGCTCTTTGTCTTCGGAATTGTTTGTTTCGTGAACGCGTCGTCTCTAGACTCTCTATCAAGATTTGAATCTTTCTAGGAGGGTGAGGTTGTGGAGAGTGAAGTGTGGGAAGTCGAATCCCACATTCTCTGCTACTGAGACCATCGATGGAGGATGTGAGAGTTGGGAGAGGAAAAAGCAGAGCAATAAAGTAAGAAGCTTTCTTGGGTGTGTAGTGGTGATGAACATGGCCAAATCGAATTGGGTTTTTTGCAAAAGATGTAAAGACGAGAGAAAAAAAATGGTGAGAGAGAGTGGTGAGAATCAAATATAATTGGTTTTTTTTTTTTTTTTTTTTTGCAGAAGAGGAAAATAATTCTAGAGAGAGTGTGGTGAGAGCGTAATCAAATAAAATTGGGGTTTATGGATGATCAATGAAGATTATCAAGATTTGAATCTTTCCCTCTCTAGATATGTGTTGAGAATAAGAACAAAAAAATAACCTTTTGTTATTCTCAAATTTCGCCGAATTTGGGCTCTTGATTTTTCACTGTGTAAGGGAACAGAACAAATTGAAAAATTACCCAAACATGTTTTGTTCTTATTTAATACAAATAAAACAAAAAACAGAACATAAAACAAGCTTCCAAAGATGCCCTTAATATTTAATTTATTAATTAAACTTTTGGATCAAATTACAAAATATTTTATATGGGGCAACTTTCTGGGTGGGTGCGGGTATCACTGGTAAACTAGCACATTTGATAAGGGACATGTGTACAAGCAAAGACTTTCACCAAAGGTATACAAGATAATATAATGATAGCCGATAACCGTTACAAGAGAAGGGAAGGAAATCCCCAACAATCTAAACTGAAAAATGGCGCTAATAATCCACCACTCCTCATGTCTTACCAAGAAACCCCATCTTCTTCTCCACAGCCTTCCGGCCAAACCCTCACTCTTATCCATCAAATCCCAGGACTCCACCACACAACCCCCAAAACCCACCTTCACCAGCCAACCACCTGACGACACGTCACCCTCCCCCAAACCCACCTCATCTGGCCTAGGGTTTGGTTCATCCTCATCCTCTGCCAAATCAATCCCAGACCCAGTTAGTACCAAGAAGAAACCCAAGGGTAGAAGAGAGAGAGCGTCGGTAATTCGCCGGTCACCGGTCGAAAAACCCGGGTTTGTTTTGCCACGGGGAGAGGGTGAGTCCAAGGAGCAGAGCAGGAATGAGACTGCTTTTGTTCTTGCTTGGTTAGGGCTCGGCTCGATTGTTCTCGTCGAGGGCATTATTCTTGCTGCTTCAGGTTTAATTTCCCCTAATTTTTGTTTGATTAAATTTTGGGTTTACGGTGAGTACTTGATTGATCAATGATAGAGTCATGAGGATTTATTAAGTGTCTGTTAGGTTGTTGATGATTAGAAATTGATTAATGATTTTTGTTTCCGATATGAAACAGAAACTTTGGAACATGTATAGATATGGGCATAAGCTATTTAAGAAGTTAGCAGCAAGTATGAAAATGACCTCCATTTTTCAAATGCACTTATTTGATTCAATTTCCAGTTACTTAACATGATTAATTAAGTAAATTGGGCTAATCAACTTCGATTGACACTCATACAGTCACCCGTAATCACTAAAGATTGTAGGCTCCCATTTCTTGTGTCTGTTATGATGGAAAGTCGAGGATCCAAGTCGAGATCAAAATTGAATGCGCGACTTGCTCCACTTGTCAAGCTTTAAAATGTAGATGAATAATAAAAAATGTGAAAAATAAATACGTAAGCGAAGGGGGGAGTTCGAGTGTCAATTTTAACCAAGTGATAAGGGAAGTTGTTTTTTCTTTAGATGTGACTAACTTTGAGGAAGAACAGTTTCATGATTCCCCGAAAGATATTTTCTTGTAATCAAGTTTTTAATATATACTGTGCTGGAAACTGAACGTTTGGAAAATGAGTCCTACTTCCTACACCCAAATGTTTCAAAGATGCTTCTTGTTTTACCTTTGAATTTGTGTCCATCACAACCACGACCTCAGTTTATGGATATGTATTTGGCCACCTTTTTGAAGCATAAAATTCACAGTAGATTGTGTCGAAGCCTGGATAGGTAGTATCTATCTGAAATGCATAGCCTTTTTACCCTCACCATCTCCACATATTTAACCATTGTAGTTTTTAGTCTAGTTTGGTTCCATAAGACAAGGGATAGGTTCAAATATGATATGTATGTGATTATATGTACATGTACATGTGTATATACATATTTATCTAAACTACTGACAAATGCTCTTGTTTCATATATGGCAGTTACCATGTTTGTTGCTTCCAAATTGTAACAATAAGTGATCTTATGCTCACAGGATTTTTACCGGAAGAGTGGGACAAATTCTTCGTGAAGTATCTGTACCCATCTTTTACCCCAACAGTCTTTCTTTTTGTTGCCGGATCCATTGTATATGGAGTGACGAAGTATCTGCAGAATGAGAAACTCAAAGGCCCAAATGATCGTTCATGAATGTAAACTGGCTGGTTTGTAAGAGAAGGCCACTATTACAACTTACTAGGGTCTGCTGATTAGCTTGTTCTTGTTTTACCCTTCGTCTGTGGTGCCTTTCATGCTTGACAGTATATGTAACACAATGCCAATAAGAATTTGAATACTTTTACAGATATTTTCCAACTGAAGTCATATCTAATGTGTGCTTGGGTTTATTTCTATGCATAATTGTGTAGAGGGGGGAGTGGTCATCTGTTGTATCTGTTTATATGCAAATTGCTCCTCCAAATTATTTCATTTTCTGTTTACTTATTTTGATACTCTAAGTGCCATTATAACTTCTAATAACAAACATTTTATCTAAAAAAATCTAGTGTATTTTTTCCTTCTAATAATGGGTTGAATTGCATAAAGGTGAGCTTGTATTTGCTTACACAATGATACTAGTGCTTTTTTTATTGAATTATTTTATGTTTTATCTTGCTGCACACTCTAAACAAAGGTCATACAAATTATCTAATATATTAACTGCATAAGAAATTCAAACACCGGTAACTGTTAAGACATGCATTGCTGTTAGTTTCATCAGGAAAATAAATTTCTGCCATTGCCCGAAGAAGAAGAAATAATAACATACTTGTTGCTAAGATGTAGAGGCAATGGCAATATATTTGAGTCAACGAGCAGGTTCAATACAGAGATTATTGTTGACAGGTTAATTATTCGTTGTTAAATTTCTATATAAGGAATAACATATTGTGAGGAAAAATAAGCTACAATAATTGCTGTAAATCCTTCAATTGGAATCTGTATAACCATGCCAACCCTTGTATGGCCTTTTAATTTTGTGAGAGATATTTTGTAGGAATGAAAGTGGTAATACTGGTGCTCTTTTACCTATTCTTTTATTATCTACATCTTCTGGGTACCAATCTTCTGACCTTAACTTTTACATGTGATGCATTGTAGGTTTTCCCTTAGAAAATGTTGTATCTGTTTTGTTTTACAGAAAAATTAGATCGAGTTAATCAGCTAAATATTGGGATTTCTCAGCTGTGTAATGGGTAAGTGAATCACATTTCTATGTTTTCAACTATTTTATGGTGATAATTTTTTATTGCTTTCTTCATGCCCTCACATGTCACATCAAGCCTATTTCTTTAAGTGATCTAAATTGAAGTTTATAGGAGAATAGCTTCACTATGGTGCAACTTTGGGGTCCTTTTATACACTCATGGTGGAAAATTCAAGTTGGAGAACTAAATGAGCAGCTGGTACATACTTTACAAGCTAATTTAGCGAAATAATAGTAATAATAGTTTACAAATTATACGTCCACTAGTAATTGATTCAGTTAATAAATCATGACCCTTCTTTACCAGGACCAACTTGATGTAAAAGGGATAGCTCGAATAATTCTTTGTATTGATCATCTTTAAAGTATATAAAAGTGTCCTTGATTGTGATTGATGGTTACGTTGAGCTAGGGTGAATGTTGCTAATGTATTTATGCATTGCAATTCTTATTTTTTTATGGCATCAATGTTTTGGGTATTTTATTGGTGTTCTTTCATGTTTAGCCGTTTAGGTTGAAGTTGAAGTATTTCTTTTTAAGCTGTATCAGATGTATATTGGGTTGACCTTTTTTATTTGGTAAGAAATAAAGTCTCTCCTTTTTAGTTGCCATGCTAGCACATTTACAACTCTGCTACCACAACTTCGGCTTTACCCTGGTCAAGCTTTCCTAAGTTTTAATTCTCAAAGTTCCAATCAGAGTCCCAGACTGCTTCTTTAGGGTAACTAAATTTTTTTATGGGTTGCTACAGAAAAAGCACTTACAAAAAAAGAGGTTATTGTGAAGACTTAAATTAGTTTTGGGAATGAATTTAAGTTTGTCTGTGGACATATTGCAACCCCCCAACCCCCAGTAAAAGGGGAAAAAAAAGATCAATAGAAACCCCATGCGACAACACAAAGAGAGGGAGAGAGAATTATTTCGTTCCAAATCTTTTTGTCATTGTGTTATTCTTCTCCTCTACAACAACAAATATACTCTTTGCCCAACTCCTTGGGTTTGGGCTCTACAAATCCTATTCTTCTGTTCTACTTTATTCCACCCTTTGCACTTGCTGATTTGTTGGTACCCTCAAATAGGTAGTTCTTTGACCTTCGGCCTTCCAAGCTCTTGCTTCAGCATTCAAGAATTTTGAAGGACAAACCATTATAACATTTCAAAATGTAAAACCCACAAATCCTTATCTTTGAACCCTGTACCTAACCACTTACAATTTGTTTCTCTTCGTAAGTCAACCTATACCCAAAGAGATGTATATATGTGCAAGTGCGTTGTATACATAGGGCATTGATTCTAAACCGATATTTTTTCATGTCTCCATGGAACATGAAATAGTTTGTTTAGTTCAAGGATTTTTTTAATTAAAAGAACATGGATAATAAGTAGGCTGAGTTATTTAACCTATAAAATCAGTTTTGAAGCATATGTAGAGCTAGCTTGCTAACTGATTGCAATATTATTTTGTATGCTCATCTTTGGTCAGGTTCAATCAAAATATTACCAGTTACCCAGGTCAGGTCGATATATTCCCGGCATCACGTATCCCAAAAGTCCTGCACCATCTTGTTAAGCCCATTTATCGTTTCACATCTAGAGATAACATGAGAGAGAAAGGGTTTCAGATATTAACAGAGCAAAGTACTTTGGCCTCTGTTCTACAGTGGGCTTCTGATGCTGAGGTATCAATTGTTCTTTCTTTCTTTTTAGTTTATGTTATTTTATTTTGTTTTGCTTTATATATTTGTCTCCGAATCTGTTTACCGGTATGTCAAGTCGGCAACAAAGTCCAGAATATCCACATTAAGCAATATTTTTGCATGAGCTGAAAAGAAATATGGAAAATCAACATCTACAATTTGATACACTGGATGTATTACATTAAATCTTTGTAACTAGACATATGCAGTCCTGGCACTAAAGTTTGCTTTGAGAAGTTAGAAGATATTTGAATTGTTTCCTTATCTAGCTGTTATTTTTTCTTTCTCTAGTTATTCAACCACTATCTGCTGTTTCATTTTTGTTTAATTATTTTTCTCTAGTTATTCAACCACTATCTGCTGTTTCATTTTTGGCACTAAGGTTAGGAAGATGGCGTATGTTCAAGGAAATTCTGTCCCCCGTGAGAACCTTGGTATTCTTGATAAGCTTATAGCTGCCCGCCATGAGATTGCTCAGGTTAACTGTATTAATATATGTTTATTTGACAAGTCACATTGTAGTTTAGTTGCTATTCAAAATGCAGGACTCTTTCTAATAAAAAAACTAAAGAGCTCTTCTAGTCGAAGGTGGCTGTAGATCTAAATTTTGTAATAATTTACATTTGTGAATAAGATGCCTGTAAACCTATATTTTCTCGTATATTACCTATAGCTGTGGATATAAATTTATGTCACCCTAGTCCTTTCATCAAAAACATTTACTATCACACTTCTTCGTTATAAAATGGCCCAACTTTGATATTTCTATAAAAGTTCTTCTGATAGGAGACAATTTTGGTTGCCTTGCTTGTGTGCTTACAGTTTGTTACTAAAACAGTCATTGTAATATTCATCATCACTTTAGCAGGACCCCTAATTGGCTTTCCTACAGAGGCCTGCCTGCTAACATCACCATACACATGCGGCTGATGTACGTACGTGGCACTTCATCGATCTTACCTACACCGTCCGCCCGTAAGCGGGGTCAACTGGGGAGTATTATTATCCCTATCCACCCACTGGAAATAGTTAGTTGCCAAGAACGGATTATGAGTTATTAAATGGTAAAATACATAAAACTATAAAATTTCAACATTCATTCAAAGAGGGAAACCTTCTTCATGGCCTAAAAAATAAATGAATGCCAGGGGTTGATCATCGAAGCCAGGTCAATAACGAGAAAGGGCTTTTGTTTATTCATTAAGAGAGTCGGAGGAGAAATTACCAAACGTATAGCATTCCCTTGATGTTGCGCTTTCATTTCCCTTTCGATAATGGAAATATGGTGCTTGGTCAAAGTTCTATGATCTTGCATGATGTAGCCTTTTGAGCTTAAAATTTAATCCTCAATCATGGTCCATTTCTAAGCTTGACTACATTTCGTGGCTAAAATGGGACATTCTATATAGATTTTTTTCTAGTATTTTTGATAAATGAGAACCATCAGATCTTCAATAACTAACATTATTTTCATGCTTCCTACCAAATATACCTGAAAGCTAGATATATAACTGGAAAATCTCTTTTTACATTAAAGGAATAAGCCACGACTCGTTTTACTTTCAATAATAAGCCACTAATTTATTATCTTATAGACACATGCAGATAATGGGATACAAATCTTATGCTGAATTTGCAGTCCATCCAAATATGGCTTCATCACCAGAGATTATAATGTCCTTTTTGCTTGAGATGAGCAAAATGGTCAGGCCCAAAGCTGACGAGGTAACACGTTTTTGCATATATATTTTGAGCCTTCATGTGGTGTTCTTCTCCTTCTATCCGGGTCATGATCTATGCACTTATTTACGTTGCATTTCTCTGTAGGAGTTTAAGAAAATCAGGGAATTTAAGAGAGAAAAAATTGGCCAAATAGATGTAGACTTAGAGCCATGGGATGAGGCACACTTTACGGGGTTGATGAAGTCTTCTGTTCACAACCTGGACCCGTTGGTAAGTTACGTGCTTGTAATAATTATTTTCTTCAGCATCTCCCCTCTTCTTGACACACACACACATGAGCGCGCGTGCAATTCAAACAATTTTTGTCATTAGACTATCGTTCTTTTTTGTGATTTCATTCTCCCTTTAATCTTTTCTGCAGGTTGTAGCATTGTATTTTCCTTTACCACAATGTATTGAGGGTTTGAAAGTGCTGGTTGAGTCATTGTTTGGTGTGACATTTCAAAACATCCCTATAGCTCCTGGTGAATCATGGCATCCAGATGTGCTTAAAATGTCTCTCCATCATCCTCAAGAGGTGGGTTTTATGAAAAGTTATTGTTCTTTTTTGTTTTTCCTCTAAAATATCTTGTCTCTGCATGATTGTATATACCTTTACCCCTCTCAAAAGAAAAAAAGGGAGAAATTCACCCACTCAGACAGGAAAATGGGAGAGCTAATAGTAAGTAAGTTACAATCTATTCATGTCTTTCCCTTTGCCCAATAATTCACACAATGTGGACTTGTCACTATGACATCAACCATCAATGTCTTGGCTCCCTTTGTTTGATGCTCAAGAAATGTCTTTACTAGGGTGAATTTGAGATGTTGAACCTATTTGGTGATGCCTCTTCAATTCATTTGTTTTGAAAACGCCTCTTCTGAGAAATGGTGAGAAATTTGCAACACCTTCTGATTTTTTTATTTTCTTTTGGGTTAACTTCATTTACACCCCCTCAGATTTGCTTTTACTTCAATCACACCCCCTCAGGTTTGAGAATCTTCAATTACACCCCTTCTTTTTTCAAATTCACATAATTTACACCCCTTCAGGCATGTTATCATCCTGAATTTTTTTTAATACCTAAACTACCCTCAATGTGTTAATTAGGTGTGTTTGGAAACAAGGATATAACTTTTATCAATTTGACCCCTTCCATTTCTAAAAATACAAAAATAAAAATAAAAAGATATTTAAACATAATTCTATAATTTAATTTAATATAAATTTATGAAAAAAATTAATCATCTTTTTTATGAGTTTAAATCAATTAAATTTATTATATGTAAAAATTATTCAATTACTTCACATATTCAATTTTCACATATTCATAATAAAAATAATTGAATCTCATATACATATTTGAAAAGTTTGAATCTCATATAAAAAAATTATTGTGTTTGGAAACTAGTTTATTCTTTTAATTTTTACAAACACATTTTTTTTTTTTGAAAACTAATTTTTACAAACCCCAACCCCAAACCCTCCCACCACCCACGGCCGCTGCCACCACCACCACCCATTGTCGCCTCCACAACCACCCCCATCCCCACCATCACCATCACTATCACCAACTTCACAGACACACACTGCACAGACACACATAAATCAAAATTTTGAGACTAACAAGGAATTACAAATTGAATCAACTTAGAAACCTAAACTCGAATACATATATATATATATATATACATGTATGTACAAACAAATTACACCATCAATCTAACAAATTAGATACAACAATATATAGAATAAGTGTTGATAGTTCAAACCTTATCCCAAGAAGCCTCTGGATCGAGCAATTTGGTGATTTTGAATGGAGAGAAGTGATTGTTCTGGTGATAATCCTCTTGCTGTTGAAGATTGAGATTCGTTGATTTTCTCTCTTTCACACCCATTAATCCATGAAGCTTCACAGATCAACCACCAACAATTTCGAAAAACAAAAATAAATTTATGATAAAACCGTTTAATCGAGACGGCAAATATGAGAGCGCGTTGAGATTGCAGTTTAGGGCAAGAAAGTACAAAGATAGGTCTAAGCAGACTGTGTGGTTGAGGTGTTTGGTTTGAGGATTAAATTGATTTAAGGGGGTGTTTGGTTTAGGGATTAAATTGATTTAAGGGGTGTTTGGTTTAAGGGTGTTTTAGATATTTCATACCATGAGGGGGTGTAATTGAAGATTCTTAAACCTAAGGGGGTGTGATTGAAGTAAAAACATACCTGAGGGGGTGTAAATGAAGTTAACCCTTTTCTTTTTGAACCTTATGAATGTGTTATATTCGTTTTATCCTAGAGTGACTCCTAGAACCCTGCACTTGTGATGTTTCGTGCTCTTACCCAAAAGTGTGCTATATTTTTCCTACAAATGCTCTTCTTTCAAAGTTTGTTATGTTTTGATATCAAATTTGAGAGCTTGGATGAAGGGTAAAATGTCAAACGTCTATAGTTGACATATTTTTCAGTGCCATCACAAGTTTGACAATTTCTTTCCTCTTGGCTGATGTTGCATGCAATAATATGGTGGTATAATATGGTGGTAACCTTATTGATCTCATGCTCTCTGGAATATTTGAACTCACAGTTAGTGATTTTTTTTTCTTGGGACACTAACTTAAAGGGATAATACATAGACTGAAAAACATGTTCAACGCCTTCATTCCTACTCTGAATTTTCACGGATGCAAGTGCTACCAACTTGCACCTTCTTAATTTTTAACATTGTTGCTGGTTTTTAACAGGTTCAAATTAGCAAGTATATGAGCTGCACTTTTGGCTACTGCCATTTTGCTTGCATATCTGAAAAGCTTTAATTTACTTCAGCTAATGCAACATCTTTTTATCCTTTTATTAAGGCATTATGCTTTTATTTCAGGGTGACTTGGGCTACTATACCTTGATTTACATTCAAGAAAGGGCAAGTATCCTGGATGTGCTCATTTTGCCATTAAAGGGGGACGCCGTCTTTCCCAAACGGAATACCAACTTCCTGTATGTTAATCAATGGTTTTTTTTCTATATCATTTTGTCGTCTATTTTGTTTTCACCAAGCCCATACAACTTAATTATTTGTCCCATTGGCATTTTATTGTCAAATCTACGACCTAGAGGATCCCTATAGTAACACAAGTGCTTTCTAATGTTGAAAAGTAGACAGCTCACTATTTTCCAACATGGAGCTTGGGTGGTAGGTGCTCCATTTATACTTCCTCAAGCCTCCATCTGGACTTGGAGAAAATTGAAGCTTCAGATTGTGTAAGGATCCAATTTTGTTTGCCAACATTAAGCAATCTGAAGTTTAGTTATCCTTACTAGGTGCAGTTGGTCAATCCTTTGCAAAAGAGTAGGATGATGAGAAAATTACAATCAAGGCCCCTTGTGTTATTAGACCTAACGGGCGTGTTATTCCTCGAATCATTAGTACTTGCATGATATTACCATGCTGCCTTAATCCTCCTTTAAACAAAATTTATTGCTACGGCCAATATTGGATATACTGAAATCATCAGTTCTCTTTTTGAACGTGAATCAAACGAAACCATCAAGTCTCTTGAAAGCCTTTTGTGTGTACATCATTTATACTCCAACTTTTTGGCATGATATCCTAGAGTCTTCGATTAATCTTCTATAGTGCTGCAAAATCCGATGCATTTTATAAAATAATTGGGTTTTTGGTATTTCTGAGGTAATGGGTCCTTGAACAAAAAACTTGTTTGTCGCATGGGAATAAAGATTTAAGCAAAAGGGACAGTGGCGGATAAATGTGATCTCCTCTGAAATACCTGACTTGGAACAAAGCTCTTAAGATCTGCCGCACTCCAAATATGCCTTACTTCAAAATATGCACTAGTATGGCCAGTTGGTTATGATGATTGTTTGTTTGGGATTGTATTAATATTTCAATTGGTTGTGACAATTGTTTGAAATTGGACTAATACTTCTTCTTGATCTTAAGTATTGAAACCTCTACAGGGTAATAGCTATCCTCTGTTCTTAACTATTGACCTTCATTGACTCCTTATGAGTATGATTCTGTTTAGTAATTTTTCTTGGAGTTGTTTGTAAGTTACACAGTTTTTCTAAATCTACTCTTTTTTTTTTCTTTTCTGAAATAAGACAGGTTGTAGCCCTTGTCTGCAATTTTCCGGGATCACTCCATTCATCTACTGCGAGGTTTAACCACTGGGAACTAGAAACACTTCTTCATGAATTTGGACATGCTCTTCATTCATTGCTTTCAAGAACGGTAATCTATTGACACCTTGCTCTAAAAGGCGATGTACCCTTGTTTTCACTATAGTAATCCATGCTGGCGGTGTGCAGGATTACCAACACTTTTCTGGTACCAGGGTGGTTCTTGATTTAGCTGAAACGCCTTCAAACCTATTTGAGTGAGTAGAGTGCTGAATATCATTTGTTTTGTTCAACTGTGAAGTACTTGTATGTATCTGTGAATGTAAAATTTAAATTAGTAGCTCTCATTTATTATGGCCTATTACAGAATGTGTTCTGATAGCTAAAATCTGATTGGCGCAATATTGTTTTCTTATTGTAATCTAATGGTAGGATCCATAATGTGGGTTCCCATAGTTGGATATGTTGTGTGCACGAAAGCAGTAGAGAAGTCGGATGTCTGTTTTCCTAGGTATAAGGTTGGAGTTTCTTCTACTTGATGCAATGTGCTGAGATTTATATTGTGGTTAATCGGTGCTTTTTGTGCAAGAAGGACGGAGAATCTGTGGATCACCTCCTTTTGCATTGCCCGGTTGCCTATGATTGTTGGTGTCTTCTCCTTTGTCTTTTCGGGATTCAGTGGGTGATGCCGATTTTGGTCCGTGATGTCTTGGCAGTTTGGAGGAGTGTGTGAGTTGGCTCTCACGCTCGGCCTTTTTGGAGGGCGGCCCCCCTATGCCTTTGGTGGAGCATTTGGTTGGAGCATAATAGACATTGTTTTTTGAGGGGTGTTGAGTCCCTATTGGGGGTGATCAAAGATTTGTTCATCTCTAATTTGTTTTGTTGGGTGGAGGGTCGCTTTGTAAATCTATAGATGAGAAGTTAGGGTTTTTGGGTTCTCTTGGCCCTTAAGGGCTTTCTTTTATATTTGGGACGCACTTCCCGTTTGAGTGCTTTTTATGTTATACTTATCAAAAAAAAAATTTATATTTGTTGTAGGAGTTTGATGGCATCTCTTCTCTTCGTGGTTCAGTAGCAACTAGCAAGGCAGACTTCATTCCCTTCTTTTCGGTGGCATCCTTCCACATTGGCAGTGTGTGGAGTCCCACAATCCCATTCATCCTGGAAGGATGGAGGCTGAGGCAGGGGAAGCTAAAGCCATGCAAACCCATAGTAATTTGTCTTCTACGACCCTTAGCTTATTGCTATTATATTTTACTGGAAAACCATGGTTTCGAACATGCATAGGACATTGACCTTCCTTGGCATTGTTTATATGCCCCTCCCAAAGTGCTTTAGCATCGGTCCTCACCCATTTACTAACTAGTACAAGCGAAGCGAGAGACTTGGTTCGCAATCCTGGCTAAACCCGTCGGTTGAATGAGTTAGATAGCCCATTCCTTGCTTCTCCTGCCCCAGAGAGCTCTCAGGTTCCCATCACAAATAAAATTTTGTCCAGTGTACATCTTAAGGGGTTCAATTGGTGATCAAGTGTCTGGAGGCCAGTTTGATTACGAAAATCTAATCATATAATTGTAGTTGTTTTCCTAGGATGGTGGAAAAATCTTGAGCCATCGAGTTGATTTCGGGCAAATGGTACACTTGAGAACTGTCCTGTTCTGTATGCTAACAGGGTGGAATTTTACTGGTTGGTGTACTAAACACATAATTTTTGAGCACCAACCAAAGCCTTAGGACGGTTAGTGCTGAGGATGACTGCATAAATAAGGGTGGTAGGGAAATTAGGAGCTGTCTTCTTGCCGCAGTATGCAACCATAGGAATTTGAAGTCCTCAAGGTATCATTGGAAAAACCCCTACACAAACAGAAATTTCATGTGGGACAATCACCTTGATGTGGCAACATGTTCTTTCTATAGGGGCAGGGCATCAGTTTCTTGTATGATACCTGGACCTCAAGGTTGTTATGATAGACATCAGCTTTTACTTCATCATCATTAACATCCTAACTTCAACTGCATCACAGCTAGCATCACCACTAAGCCAAAATCTCTAATTTCACATCTAATTATCTAAATGTTGAATCAGTGTAAGAAACTGCAGTTTAAACTCATAGCTTCATTCTCACAAGCTTTCTTCCTACTTTAACACATGGCCCCCGAGTAGGGATGAGCAAAAAACACACCATTTAAAAATGGGGTAGTTATGGGGTTGAAAAAAATAAAAACCGGCGGTTATGGGGCGGGGGACAATTTGAGGGTTCCCCCAGGGGGGAACCGCCCCGCCCCAAACCGTATAATATAATTATAATTTTTAATAATTTTTTTTTATCAAAGTTATATCATTATATGTATTTTTAGAACTTTTTATATTGAAATTACCTTGTACTCCTTTAATAAAATACCTATATTGGGGATTTGTCTTTGTTGGAAATTTAGAATTGGAAACTTTCATTAAAGTTTGTTTATCTAAATATTGATGGTTGATTTCAATTGAATGTGTGATTTAAGTTATTATATTTGTTTTTGTGGTATAAATTATTAGGAGTAAATCGGTCATTTATTGTTTTTTATATAGGTCAAAATGTTGTAATTAATTTGCTTAATTTTTATTTGCTCTTAAAAATAGGGTTTAGTAACACGGTTTTTGGCGGTTATGGGGGATAAAAAATTTCACTGTTTTGGTTATGGGTTTTGAGAAAACCGCCCCAAACTGCTCCATGCTCATCCCTACCCCTGAGACTTGTGTCTTGGTTTATTAGTGATACACTTGCTAAACTCAAGCAAGAAGTCTTGCCACTTGGCTTACTTAGGGTTGAAAAATACGAGCAACTAGCAAAAGAAACGAGAACTTTCCTCTCAAAACCCTCAACGCTTGATTCCCATTTCTTTGAAGTCTCCATCATTTCTTAGTTTCGTTGGCTGTTTGTTTGTCGTGTTCTTGCTATTTTGTCCTTTGAATTCATCATATTTTAACCCACAAAGCGCCATAGGTATGTGATGATATTTTGGTTTAGAGCTACTTGCAAAAGTATCGGAGTACAGTTACGATTCTTAAAGGATAATTGGAATTTGGAAAGGCTCTACTATATAGATGCATCTTTTTGGAGCTGGAAATCACTGGTGACTTAGATTAGCCATTTTCATTATCCACGGGATCTGCTCTTCGGATGAATTTTTTGCAGCATGGGGGAGCTAAAGACCCGGCCACTCTGTTGGCCGATCTAGTAGGGAATGGGGTTTTGAAGTATCGTGATGGAGGTATAGTTCCCGACATTACATGCCTTTGCGGTGAAATGGAGCTTTTTAAAGATTAGCAACAACTGCTCCCTTCTAGCTGATTGGGAAGAGGGAGAGGATGGGACAAAAAAAAAAATATGACTGAGGATGAGGAAGAATAGATTCGGAGAAATTATTTGGGAGTTGCTGAGGTGTTTTACCTTCGGACTATCGAGAAAATACATAACTCTTAACTCAACAAAGTTGCCGAGCAAGACAAGTTCTTCGGAAGAATAGGCAACTATAGTTGTAGTATTAGACACGAGAAATATCTTCCGAAGAACAGGACCATCATGATAAATAAAATATATTTAAAAATTAATATAAATAAATGAATTAAAAAAGAAAAATAATGAATAATAAATTAAATAAATTAAATAATACATAAAAATAATAATAATAAATAATAAATTAATAAAATATATTTATAAATAAAATAAATAAATAATAAATAATAAATTAAATAAAGCATATTTATAAATAAAATAAAAATAATGAATAATTGTAAGAGTGGAAATGTCCAAGCCCACTTAAGTTCATCAAGCACCAGACCCATCAAGTTGTTGGCCCAATAAGATTTTTATAAGTCCAATTAACTAGGCCCATTTCGTTTTTGTATTTCTTGAGGAAATAGAAGCAGTGATGTCATGGTGATATTGCCCTAATGGGCCTCAAGCCCAACAAGAAATGTATATAAGGAAAGTCAAAAGTTAATAAAGAAAAATTATTGTGTTGTGCATTTTTTGGCATTTACACTTTGGCGCCGTGGGAAAGTTTGTTCAAGGAGTTCCCGATTTTTCAAATCTGCCCTTCGAGATCTGTAAAATCACCTCCTTTTTCCCATCTCATTAAGCTGACTTCGTTGGTTAAACCTAAAGATCTTTCATCACCTTCTAAAACCTTCATCCATTACTTCTCGGGCAAAAATGTCAGTCACTCGTTCGCAAACAGACGTTCCAACCACTACGGACAGTCGTGCGGGAGGTCCCCAGTCCATGGAGCAAATCCTTCAACGCTTGGTAGCTGCTGAGGAACGCAGCCTGGCCTTGGAAAAACAGAATGCGGAGCTCATGGCGAGGTTGGCTCCACCAGCAGCTGCCCCTCCGGTAGTTGCACCCGACACTCCGGTAGAGGCGCTCGACCATTCTCTGAACCAGCAAGATAGCGATAGATCGGAGGAGCACGCCGAGTCTTCCCAGCGCTCAGGAAAGGCTCTCGCAGCCGACGAGTCCATAACCCCTCAAAAACTTCAAGCAATGATGGATGAATTCCAAAGGAAAGTCCTCGGGGACTTGAGGGCCCGATCTACCGATGACATGGCCATCCAAGCGTCGACCGAGCTGGTACAGTCACCTTTCATCCCCGAAATAACCCAAGAACCTTTCCCTAAGAAATTTGTTATGCCTCAGTTCACCCCGTACGATGGCACTAAGGACCCCGAAGAGCATATTTATCAGGTCCACCAGAAGATGACCATGTACGCCGAAAACGAGTCCTTGCTCTGCAAGATGTTTTCCACTAGTCTTGCTGATACTACTCTATTATGGTTCAGGAAGCAGCCATCTCGATCCATCGCCAACTGGCAACAGTTGACCAGGCTCTTCATTGCCCAGTATTATGGGAACAAGAGACAGAAAAATACCATATCCTACCTCTTCACCATGATCCAGGTGAAAGGAGAGTTACTTAAAAGCTTTTTATCCCGATTCAACATCGAATCTACTTTTGTTGATAATTGTGACCAACACTCTGCTGTTGAGGCCTTTTGGATGGCCCTCATTCCAGGGACTAACTTCCACCAATCCCTGGTAAAGCGCCCTCCATCGGGCAATGGGGAGTTAAACTCCAGAGCTCAGGGGTACTTGAGGATTGAAGAAGAGGAGACCGTCATACAGAAGAGGGCGGCCTTGGTCAGCATTGAAACCCAATTAAGGGATCGAGCGACTGATCGAAAGCGTTCGACTTCATCAGGATCATCAGTTCCACCGGGATCATCAGCCCCGAAACCATTCAAGCGCTCCAAATTCGAAGAGAGGATGACACCCCTTAAGGTCAGCCTCGCGAAGCTCTACCAGGAGAACAAAACTAAGGGAATTTTCCAACAACCCCCAACCATCAGACAACCACTTGACCAAAGGGACAAGTCAAAGCACTGTGCTTTCCACGGTGATTTCTGGCACATCACAAATGAGTGCCGTAATCTCAGGAAACAGGTGGAGGCGTTGATGTTTCGCGGAGAACTTCGGGATTACGTCCAACGGGACAAGGCCAAGGACCGATCAACGCGCCCCTAGCGCCCCTTGGAACTTTTCAGACGCACAGTCGCTCCGGATCATTAACATGATTCATGGTGGCCCCTCCTCCAAGGAGACGGAAGGATCACGCCGGAGTCACACGCGGAGAGCCCACAAGATGAGGAGAATCAACGAAATCAAGGAGATCCACCACAAGGCAGGGGAAGCGCAAATCATTTTTTCAACGTCGGACTTTCGGGGTGTTCAGACCCCACATGATGACCATCTGGCTGTGACCCTAATGGTAGCCAACTGCCTTGTGAGGAGAGTTATGATCGATCCTGGAAGCAGTGCTAACATCTGATGTGTTTTAAAATATTACTCGCAAGTGCACGAATCAATTGTAGTTTAGATTATGCAAGAACGAGGTCGAACCCAAGGGAATGCTTTAAAGAGAACTTAATTAAACTCAAATTAATATAAAACTAACCTAGTTTCTCAAAGTTTGTTTGTTAAAGTGATTTTTATACTAAACATGCAATATCGAAATACAAATAATTAAAGCGAGAATAATAGGGAAAAAATACTAAGGTATCGGAATCCACCACCACTAATCCATAAACTTCTAATTATTCCTTTATCAATTCCAATTTTAGAGTAGTAATTTAGAAATCAATCTTATTACTTTTTCAAGATTTAACAATAACGCACTAATGAAATATATTTTCAAGAAATAGATTTTCCTTCGCTTTAAAGTATAAAATTCTAAGCATCCTATGTATGCAATTTAATGGATCACATAAGATCAAAGATTTGTACTTATAAACTCATCAAATCCAAGCTTGATTAATTGTGATAATAATTCTTAACTACTATAAATACATGATATTTATAGTGAAAGGAATTTAAAACAATTAATACTATGAAGCAAAAATCATAAGCATTTAAACCATACACATGGAAATTGATAAAAGACTAAAAGGAATTTATTTCATAAATGGTGGTTTCATCCTCAACCTTAGTTGAGGATTTAGTTACACATGCTTAAAAAGAAAATAATAAAGTAAGAACAATAAAACCCGGAATTGAAGATAAATTATTGTCCTATTTGGTGTCATTCTTGCTCTCCTCATTCTTCTCTTCTTTTCTTTCTTTCCTCCTCTCTTCTTCTTCAAAGATGTATCCATATTTATAGAGAAATATTGGAATCAAATTACAACTTGTAAAGATAAATCAAATATTCTTTTCTTTTCTTTTTCATAACTTTCCATCACATTTTGTTCTTTTTCCATGTGCATTTGAATCTTCCAACTTTCATCCATGTGCATTTGATTCATCCAACTTTCATCCATGTGCATTTGAATCTTCTCTCACTTTACACCTATAAATGAAAGACATAAATGTAGATGTAATTTAATGACATTGAAAATGATTTATTCAACAATTTTATTATAAAAATTAAGTTTTGTGCACTTATCATTATTATACTTCTAAATTAATTAAAATAAATAGTTTTACCTACTAACAAATATACATTTGGGGATAAAATATGTATGTAAAATGGACTTATTAAATACCCCCAAACCTATATTTTGCTAGTCCTCGAGCAAAACAAAAAGAAATAAAATTCTAACTACACCATTTTCGCTGGTTGTCTCGATTACATTTAGCATATGCAATAAGCCTTTGAACCCCTAGGTTTCCCCTAGTGGACGAGTTATAGTCTCGTGAGGGTTTCCAGTGATGATACCCACAAACATCGATTCTCGTGAGGGTTGGATATACTACCCACAACTTCTCAATTTTTTATAATCACGCATTCATGCATTCACATACTCATCAACCAAGTCATGATATAATGCACAAGATATTATGGATGCAAATACTCCCATTCACTACCGAACAATAACTAATCTCGAGATTCGTGTCATGAATGGTTCCCACAAAAGTAAAAGATTTCGTTACTTTCTACTCCCAATCCAGACAACCCTCCGTGTTTTTGTGAACATTCTATTATGGTATTTCAATCTTTCTTTTCCTACTTCATTGATCAAATTTTGCCAAAAAAATTATTACTTTCATCATTCCACTTTTCATCCCTTTTTATCTTTCTAAGCTCCGGACTTTCCAGCGAGGATTTTTAATCCCAACCAACTGGGCCCTAACTTCTTTATTGAGATTTATGCTCATTAGTTTTCTCCCTTTTTTACGCGAACAATGATATTGGTGATACCAAGGTCCGGTTACTCAGATCGAAGAACTACTTTTTGCATTTTATTTTTCAAAATAAATTTTCAATTTTTTCTCCATTTCAACTATATCAACTCCCCATCTCCCATTTATTGTGGCAAAATTAATTTTTCAACTACATAGTCAGAGATTAATTTTTTTTTCCATAGTGAATATGTGTTTGTGCTTATAGGTCAAAGTCGTCCTTTTCGGTTTCAATTTTACTAATCTATTCACCCATGTAAAATCATATCACTTCACTTAGCTCGATCTAATCATTACTTTCATGAACGGGAATATCGCATCACATACTACTCACACATCATAAACACAAAATCAATCAACTTGTAATGCAAAACATTCATGCGTGAAAACAAATTTTTTTTTTTTTTTTTTGAAAAATTTCTATTTTTTTTTTCTTTCAAAATTAATGAATTACAAAACAACAAATTAGACACCATACCCCCAAACCTAAACTCAACATTGTCCCTAATGTTGGACAAACTCATACTTTGTAAACAAAAAGACAAGAGTGAAAAGGTATTACCTGACTCATGATAGGTTGATCTGGTCAAACTTGCTATCAAACAAAAATGAGTTGTTAAAATTCAAAACAAAAATTAAAAATAAAGTAAAAAAATCCTAAAATAGATATGTACAACAAGACCACATAGGTCAATCCTGATAAACATGATCACTCAGAAAGATCTCCTCATTTTCTTGAGAAAGTAACTCTAAAAATGGTTTCAAACGCTGACCATTAACTTTGAATACATCACCATTTTTTGGATTTTCAATCTCAATGGCTCCATATGGATGAACAATTCGAACAATGAACGGACCAGACCATCGAGATCTCAACTTTCCTGGAAACAAATGCAACCGAGAATTATAAACCAAGACTTTTTGACCAGGTGTGAAAGTTTTCCTAAGAATACTTTTGTCATGTCTTATTTTCATTTGTTCTTTATAGATTTTTGTACTCTGGTAAGCATCATTTCTAATTTCCTCCAACTCATTCCTATGGACTCCTGCTTTGTCAAGGTTAAAGTTGAGTTGTTTAATAGCCCAAAAGGCTCTATGCTCTAACTCAACTGGGAGATGACAAGCTTTACCATACACCATTCGGTAAGGAGACATTCCAATGGGGTTCTTAAATGCAGTACGGTATGCCCACAATGCATCACTAAGTCTCAAGGACCAGTCTTTCCTATTTGGGTTAACTGCTTTCTCCAAAATGTGTTTAATCTCTCTATTGGATAACTCAACTTGACCGCTAGTCTGGGGATGATAAGCGAGTGCAATTTTGTGGGTTACACAATATTTTCTCATTAATGCTTCGAAAACCCTATTGCAAAAATGTTTCCCCCCATCACTAATAATAGCACGGGGTGTACCAAAACGTGAAAAGATATTATCTTTCAAAAACTTGACTACCACCTTGCGATCATTAGTTTTACATGCAATTGCTTCAATCCATTTAGACACATAATCAACTGCGACAAGGATGTACAAATTGCCAAATGAATTAGGAAATGGTCCCATGAAATCAATGCCCTAAACATCAAAAACTTCAATAATCAGAATTGGGTTTAAAGACATCATATTTTGACGTGAAATACTCCCTAACTTTTGGCATCGCTCACATGCTAAGCAATAAGAATGACAATCTTTAAAGATTGAGGGCCAGTAAAATCCAGATTGCAATATCTTTGCAGCGGTTCTCTTTGAACTAAAATGACTTCCACATGCATGATCATGAAAAAAAGAGATTACACTAGTTTGGTCACAATTGGGGACACATCTTCGAATAATCTGATCAGGACAATACTTGAATAAGTACGGATCATCCCAAAAGAAATGACGGACCTCAGATAAGAATTTGGATTTATCTTGCTTAGTCCAATGTGAAGACATTTGACCTGTGACAAGATAGTTCACAATGTCGGCAAACCAAGGTGACTCAGATACAACAAAGAGTTGTTCATTAGGGAAAGACTTAAGAATAGGCATGGAGTCTAAGGATGTCTCAAGAATGATCCTAGACAAATGATCAGCTACTACATTTTCAGACCCCTTCTTATCTCGAATTTCTATATCAAACTCTTGTAGCAATAGGATCCATCGAATTAAACGCGGCTTAGCATCTTTTTTAGAAAAGAGATACCTAAGTGCAGCATGATCTAAGAAAATGAGAACTTTAGACCCTAACAGATAGGACCTAAACTTGTCTAACGCAAACACAACTGCTAACAATTCTTTTTCAGTGGTAGAGTATTCAGTTGTGCCTCATTCAATTCAATGTCTTACTTGCATAATAGATCACATGGGATAACCTACTCACACGTTGCCCTAACACAGCTCCAACTGCATAATCAGATGCATCACACATAATCTCAAAAGGCGCATCCCAATTCGGTGGCTTCATGATAGGTGTTGTGGTCAACAATGTTTTGAGTTTCTCAAAGGCTTTCAGGCATTCGTCATCAAAGACAAAAGCAACATCTTTAGCAAGTAAATTGCAAAGTGGTCTGGAAATGCTGCTAAAGTTTTTAATGAATGGACGATAAAATCCCGCATGACCTAAGAATGACCTAATCTCTTTAACTGTACATGGCGGTGGAAGATTGGAAATCAGATCAACCTTAGTTTTGTCAACCTCTATACCATTCTTTGAAATAACATGCCCCAAGACAATTCCTTTTTTCACCATAAAATGGCATTTCTCCTAATTTAAGACCAGATTTTTCTCCTCACAACGTGTAAGCACGAGTTTCAAATGAATAAGACATTCATCAAAGGATGAGCCAAACACGGAGAAGTCATCCATAAACACCTCAAGAAAACGTTCTACCATATCAGAAAATGTGTTGAGCATACACCGCTGAAAAGTAGCAGGTGCATTACATAATCCAAATGGCATACGTCTATAGGCAAATGTTCCAAAAGGACAACTGAATGTGGTTTTCTCCTGATCCTCAGGTGCAATAGGAATTTGGTTATATCCAGAATAACCATCTAGGAAATAGTAGTACTCATGACCAACTAATCTCTCAAGCATCTGATCGATAAAAGGAAGTGGAAAGTGATCTTTCCTAGTGACAGAGTTCAACTTCCTATAATCAATACACACTCGCCATCCAGTAGTCATTCGGGTCGGTAATAACTCATTGGCATCATTTATGACTACCGTGATACCTGATTTCTTAGGCACGACCTGAACAGGACTTACCCAAGAACTATCGGAAATAGTGTATATGATCCCCACATCTAACAACTTCGAGACTTCTGCCCTAACGACCTCTTTCATGTTAGGGTTAAGCCGTCTTTGCATTTCTCGCGAAGTTTTAGCATTTTTCTCAAGATGGATACGATGCATGCACACAAATGGAGATTTGCCCTTAATGTCTGCTATAGTCCAACCAATAGCCGATTTATGCTCCCTAGGGACATTTAAGAGTTTTTCCACATGTTCTTTATTTAACTCAGAAGCAATGATGACAGGAAGACTCTCATTTGGACCTAAGTAGGCATACTTCTGTTCAGAAGGTAAAACTTTCAGATCCAATTTTGGAGGTGACTCAACAGATGAGACATGTTTAGATTCAATTGATGAAAGGGGCTTTACCTTGGCTTTCCAATTCTCAATGTCCATAAAAGGGACAGAATCTAACAAGGTATTCACTTCTTCACAAGCACTAACCAGATCAAAATCACACCCAAAGTGATTTAGACATGCCTCTAAAGGATCATCAAAACTTGAATGTTCAAAAGTCTCTTGTACTAGACTCTCTATTAGATTCACATCACTCATATCCTCAGATTCTGATGGTTGTCGGCTCACATTAAAAACATTAAGCTCAATAGACATGTTTCCAAATGGAAGTTTTAGAACACCATTCCTACAATTGATTAAAGCATTTGAAGTGGCTGAGAATGGTCGACCAAGGATAACAGGAATTTGGCTATTGGGATTAGCCATAGGTTGAGTGTCTAAGACTATGAAGTCTACTGGAAAGAAGAATTTGTCTACCTGAATTAACACATCCTCAATGATACCGCAAGGTACCTTGACTGAACGATCTGCCAACTGTAGCACTATATTTGTAGGTTTCAAATCACCAAGACCGAGTTGCTCATACACAGAGTATGGCAACAAATTTACACTCGCACCCAAATCAAGCAAAACTTGCATAATTATCTGGTTACCTATTGTACATGAGATTGTAGGACAACCGGGATCCTTGAATTTAGGTGGTGTGCGGTGCTGGATAATTGAGCTTACTTGCTCTGTAAGGAAGGCTTTTTTATACACATTCAATCCACGCTTAACCGTACACAAATCTTTCAAAAATTTAGCATAAGAGGGGACCTGTTGAATTGCATCGAGAAATGGAATATTGATTTTGACTTGTTTGAATATTTCCATAATCTCTTTGTAATGATGCCCCTTATTAGGCTTTTGGAGTCTTTGAGGAAATGGTGCAGTATGAACAAAGTTCCTAACTGAAGGTTCTACTAGAGAATTGTGGACAAGATCGGGAATTTGGACTTTTGGGTCAACTTGAGATTCTATTTTGTTTTCCTTTTCTGGTTCATGGTTACCTTTCATAGTTTCCCTTCTTGGAATTTTGACTTGATTATCAACTTGTTTGTCTGACCTTAGGGTTATGATTGACTGGACTTGATTAGTTGGACCAGAGGTCGACTGTTCACTCACATGATATTGGCCCTTTGGGTTGGGAATGGGCTGACTAGGAAAAAAAAATTTTCCCTCTCTCCTACAACAGTAGCTAACTGATCAATCTCTGTTTCTAATTTAGAAATCGATTAACTAGTTTGCTGCATGAATTGTTGTAAGGTATCTTCCAGTGTTGGTTTCCTTGGTTGTTGGGGGACATATGGATGAGAATTTTGGGACATAGGAGGATATGATGCTGGTGGTTGCCCTTGGGATTGCATATGTTGTATACCCGAGTTGTTCCGAGGCTGATTTTGACTCCATGAGAAATTATGATGATTTCTCCAATTAGGGTTGTATGTGTCAGAATAGGGACTACCAAATGGTTTCTTATAGCCGTTTAGTGCATTAGCTTGTTCAGTTATACACTCATGGAAATGATGCTATAGAGGGACACGTCTGAGCAGTATGAGATGGAATCTCACAAAGTTGACATGTCTCACTAATTGATAAGTCCATTTTACATACATATTTTATCCCAAATGTATATTTGTTAGTAGGTAAAACTATTTATTTTAATTAATTTGGAAGTGTAATAATGATAAGTGCACAAAACTTAATTTTTATAATAAAATTGTTGAATAAATAATTTTCAATGTCATTAAATTACATCTACATTTATGTCTTTCATTTATAGGTGTAAAGTGAGAAATGAATCAAATGCACATGGATGAAGTTGGAAGATTCAAATGCACATGGAAAAAGAATAAAATGTGATGGAAAGTTATGAAAAAGAAAAGAAAAGAATATTTCATTTATCTTTACAAGTTGTAATTTGATTCCAATATTTCTCTATAAATATGGATACATCTTGAAGAAGAAATGGAGGAAAAAAAGAAAGAAGAAGAAGAAGGAAAGCAAGAAGGACACCAAAGAGGAGAAGAATTTATCTTCAATTTCGGGTTTTATTATTCTTACTTTGTTATTTTCTTTTTAAGCATGTGTAACTAAATCCTCAACTAAGGTTGAGGATGAAACCACCATTTATGAAATAAATTACTTTTAGTCTTTTATCAATTTCCATGTGTATGGTTTAAATGCTTATGATTTTCGCTTCATAGTATTAATTGTTTTTAATTCCTTTCACTATAAATATCATGTATTTAAAGTAGTTAAGAATTCTTATCACAATTAATCAAGCTTGGATTTGATGATTTTATAAGTAAAAATCTTTGATCTTATGTGATCCATAAAATTGCATACATAGGATGCTTAGAAGTTTATACTTTAAAGCGAAGGAAAATCTATTTCTTGAAAATATATTTCATTAGTGCATTATTGTTAAATCTTGAGAAAGTAATAAGATTGATTTCTAAATTACTACTCTAAAATTGGAATTGATAAAAGAATAATTAGAAGTTTATGAATTAGTGGTGATGGATTCCGATACCTTAGTATTTTCTCCATATTATTGTCGCTTTAATTATTTGTATTTCGATATTGCATGTTTAGTATAAAAATCACTTCAACAAACAAATTTTGAGAAACTAGGTTAGTTTTAGATTAATTTGAGCTTAATTAAGTTCTCTTTAAAACATTCTCTTGGGTTCGACCTTGTTCTTGCATAACCTAAACTACAATTGATTCGTGCACTTGCGAGTAATATTTTAAAACACATCAAGTTTTTGGCGCAGTTGCCGGGGAATCGCAACAAGAAACTAATTAAATTGAAGTTGATTTAATTCTTCTCCTAGTTGTTTAAAAAAAAAAAAAAAAAAAAAAACCCAGATTTTAGAACCTACTGTTTGCTTCAATCTACTCTTTCGAACAACAATTTTCAAAAAAAAAAAAAAAAAGTGTATAAATTTTTTTTTTTTTAACCTACTATTTTGTTTAGAAAAAAAAACAATTTTAAAATTTGTCTTTCTAATTATGATAGTACTGTAGTAAGGTAGTGTTTCTTCACTTTTGAATTTAGAGATTGTTTTTTTTTTATTAGTGATAACAAATTAAAAAAAAAAATTTGAAAATTACTGTAGCAACTCGGCTACTGTAGCAAATTTTATTTCTTTTATTTTTTTTATTTTAGTTATTTTCTTTATTCTTAGCTTAAGTTTAGAATTAGTGCTTGTTTATTATTTTTATTTTTTTATTTGTTTTATTATTTGTTTTATTTTAATTAAGTAATTGATACTTTTTAATTTTGTAGGTAGTATTTCATTTTCTTTGGAGATCGCCTTGAGTAAGCTTATATCGAGATTTTATTGTGTCATCTTCAATAGCATTATTGCGGAATCCAGGTAAGTACCCCTATCTTTAATAAATAGTATTATTTTGTTTTTAGATTAGGTGAACATAGTTTTTATATAGATGAAATTTTGCATGCTACCTTTATGATAGAATAACACTAGAAATAACCTTTAGGTACACACTTTCTTCAAATTTATTTTTGTTATTTATTTTATTTTATCTCGTTTATTTCTTTCTTTATTTATTTATAAAAAAGGAAAAAAAAAAGTTCACACACTCACTCCCTTTTACTTTTATTTTTGTTGACTTGTTTGTATGTGCCTGTTTAATCTAGCATTTTGCATGAATCTTTTAGTAAGGGCATTAACCTTTTAACAAGATAAGGATTGGATTTTATCACCAATTCTTTGCCCATTAGGTTAAAAATCTCATTGCAATTGTATAACCTTGGCTAAATTTAGTTTAATTTAAAATCAAGTAGACGTTGGCCAATAGGTTTTCATATAGCTCATAGGATCCTCTTGGACATTGTTAAACTTTTGGTAACTCCAATGAGTCACTATCAAATTGATAAACGGTAGGACAATTGTGTTTAAGAGTGTGGCTGACGCGGCATTAAGCAGGCCTAGTGTCTCACCACACTTTTCTGGAAACTACTTCGTTGTTAGTTTGATGGTCCTTAACTGGTCATCCACTAGTTTTCTCTGAAAGGGAGTAGGAGCTGTCTAACTAGGTGAAGATTATTTTGGAATTAGTCCTAATAATCTCTCATATAGGAAATTAAAAAAAAAAAATAGAAATTACTACCCTTGAATTAAATTTCAGATAAAGAAAATACTTGTTTTGGTAGTGTATTTGTTGAGTCATGGAATTTTCCTAGTGCATGTTAGGTCGGTGATCTCTGAAATCAAAGTTGGCACCTTTAGATCTAGAAATTGAGAGAACTTTTAGAGAAGGTGTAAGGAATTCTAGTGTTGGAAATATCATTGAAGTCAAGATGGAGGGAGAACATAATGAAGTGAAAGCCCTTAAGGATTATTATACTCCCGCACATATCACAAATCCTTCTTGTATTGTCTTGCCTGCTACACAACATGCCCATTTGGAGATACGGGCAACAATAATCAATTTACTGCCGACTTTTAGAGGTTTGAACTTTGAAGACCCATACCTTCATGTTAAGGAATTTTTAGAGATTTGTTCCACTTTGCATTTTCAGAATATTCCCGAAGAGTCAATTAAGATAAGGTTATTCCCGTTCTCTTTAAAAGAGAAAGCCAAGTCTTGGTTATATTCATTGGAACCAGAATCAATCAAATCTTGGGATGAACTCTATAAAAAATTCCTCACAAAATTCTTCCCTAGACATAGAACTAATTCCCTTCGCCGAAATATCATGGAATGTGCTCAAAAAGAAGGTGAACAGTTTTACATGTGTTGGGAAACATTCAATGATTTGTTACTTAAGTGTCCCCATCATGGTTTTGAAAAATGGCGCTTAGTTGAATTCTTTTATGATGGATTATCAGCTCAAAATCGTCAACTAATTGAGTCACGAGGTGGGGTAGATTTCATGTCTAAGAATGAGAATGAGGCTTGGAAATTTCTAGATGCGTTAGCTGAGAGTTCCCAACATTAGGAATACTCAGGAAGGGTTGAGAGAAGAAGTTTACCAATGTCTATGGATACCAAAAAGGGAGGAGTCTATGAGGTTAGTGAGGGAACTGATTTGAGTGCAAGGATAGCTAGTCTCACCAGAAAAGTGGAGGCTATAGAGATGAAAAATGGAAAAAGTTCTCCAGTCCATGTTGTTAGTGAGACATGTCAACTTTGTGAGAGTCCGTCTCATACTGCTCAGACGTGTCCCTCTATAGCATCATTCCATGAGTGTATAACTGAACAAGCTAATGCACTAAACGGCTATAAGAAACCATTTGGTAGTCCCTATTCTGACACATACAACCCCAATTGGAGAAATCATCATAATTTCTCATGAAGTCAAAATCAGCCTCGAAACAACTCGGGTATAAAACATATGCAATCCCAAAGGTAACCACCAGCATCATATCCTCCTATGTCCCAAAATTCTCATCCATATGTCCCCCAACAACCAAGGAAACCAACACTGGAAGATACCTTACAACAATTCATGCAGCAAACTAGTCAATCGATTTCTAAATTAGAAACACAGATTGGTCAGTTAGCTACTATTGTAGAAGAGAGGGAAAAAATAAATTTTCCTAGTCAGCCCATTCCCAACCACAAAGGGTCAATATCATGTGAGTGAACAGTCGACCTCTGGTCCATTGCCCGAAGGGCTTCGTTATTGTCGACGGTCTCGCTCCCCCTGACCAAAAAGCCACCGCCAGGGAGTGTTATCTTTGGCGCCCATGGGACAGGTTGCTCCACTTCAGTTGCAGCCCCGCTGTCCTCCACTACAATTGGAGATGACGTTGTGGTCAGACGTGCCCTGACCGATCGGTCGAGTACGATCTCCTCTGATCGGGGATGTCGTGTCCCCGAAAAACTAGCTTCTCCCTCAATCAGTCTAGATTCAGGAATGGGAATGTCTCCTGAAGGGGGAACAACTTCCTCTGATCCTGAAGAGGGGGTAGGAATAATCTGAATATTTCCCATCGGGGGAGGTGGAGTCACCGAAATGTTTTCCACCGGTGGTGGAGGAGCAGCCCCGGACGGGAGAGTTGGAGCACTTTGCGACCCTTGACCATTTTGAACCTCACCCGGTACTGAAAGTATCGCTTGAGGGTCGGTTGCCCGCTTGGACTTCTTTTTTAGCACAGCTTGCAGGATTCTTAGTATTTCTGTTGACAAGGTTTGCAAATTGGAACCCGTCAAGAAATTTTTACACATCCTTAGGGGTTATCCCCAAATTTTAGATTTAAGGAGTTCAAACTGGGATCTGATGTAAGTTGAAGTCTTAAAGTTGTCGGGTGCTCCCAGAAACTCAAGCACGTGAAGACCCAACTTATCATTGCACCAATCGCAATAGCACGACCCTCTATAAAATGGTTTGAAGGAAGGGAATAGGGGTCGGTCGAATTCACTGGGGACTTGGAATCTCGATGATCCAGGAAGCCTCCAATTCCCGCTTACTAGGAACATTCTTTATTTCCACCCTTTGTTGGACTTTTCAGTGCCATCACAAATCTTTTTCCCGCTCAAAGGAAAAAGATTGTACCGGCCCCTGCAGTCCTTCTGGTCCTGTATCTTGTAACAGAACAGAAGTTTGGCCGAAATCTAAACCCAGCTCCCGATTAATTATCAGGAGCATAGCCAAGATCCTGAAGAAGTTAGGCCCCGCTTGAAGCGGGGCCAGACCCAGGGCGGCTAGGGTATAAAGGAAGAAAGGTTGAATCGGGAGTCTAATAACCTGAAGGTGGAAGGCCGACAGCAGAATCTGATGATCCATGAACCCCTCACCTTTCCTGAAATCGTATTTTTTAGGATAATTTTTAATGATTACCCCATTGGGTATCCCACACTTAACCCTCAACCTTTTCAATACCGTTTATACCCTATGTGTAGAAGGGAGGGGTTCGGCATAAAATTGATCTCCTGATCTCCCCACAGTCAGGTCCCCACTCGCTGCAACGTTTTGGGTAATCTCAGGAGGACTGGATGTGACTGCCCTAACTATCTCTACCGATGGGGAGCTGAAAGAAGCATCTGGGTCCACAGAAGAGGGGAGACGGTCGCTACTCGATCGGGTGTCATCACTATCAAACATACCAACAGAAAGGTAGAAGAACTGGAGGAAGATAACTTACTCTAGGATGAATCCCGATGAGAGTTCGTGAGTATTCCTGGGAGAATGAGCGTACTCTGGCAATGATAAGCAAAGAGCTCAAGTGCAGAGAGTTTTCTGAAAGCTATAGGTTTTGAAATGGAATGAACATTCAACATATGCACTGGGTATTTATAGACGTCTCTAAAATGCCTGAAAAGTCGTGCGCTCGAGAAGCGAAGCGTCACCTTGCTTCACGTGCGCCTCCTCAGCCCCCTTCTCGTCAATCGAGGTCACCCGGACCGTAAGATTCAAGTACTTGAATGATGGTACAACTATCGCATTAATTAGATCTGCCACGTCATCCCGACAGGGGTCATGTACCTTGCTCTCCACTCTATCTTCTCTCTAATGGGCCTGACCGCCCGACGACCGATCATAAAGAAGCAGGCCTCTGTAAGAGTGGAAATGTCCAAGCCCACTTAAGTCCATCAAGCACCAGACCCATCAAGCTGTTGGCCCAATAAGATTTTTATAAGTCCAATTAACTAGGCCCATTTCGTTTTTGTATTTCTTGAGGAAATAGAAGCAGTGATGTCATGGTGATATAATCATGGTAGTATTGCCCTGATGGGCCTCAAGGCCAACAAAAAATGTATATAAGGAAAGTCAAAAGTTAATAAAGAAAAATTGTTGTGTTGTGCATTTTTTGGCATTTACAATAATAAAAAATAATAATTAAATAATACATAAATAAATAATAAGCAAAATGAATTAAATAATACAAAAGTAATAATAATAAATGAATAAATATAATAATAAAAAAATAAATGAATAAATAATAATATAAATAATAAATGAATAAAATATAT
Source organism: Cornus suecica (assembly GCA_963922005.1). Lineage (NCBI taxonomy): Eukaryota > Viridiplantae > Streptophyta > Magnoliopsida > Cornales > Cornaceae > Cornus > Cornus suecica. The sequence goes on from OY998244.1 coordinate 53,283,553, forward strand.
TTATAAATTAATTAAAATAAATGAATAAATAATAAGTTAAATGAATTCTATTTATAAAAAAATGAATAATAAACAAAATGAATTAAATAATACATAATAATAATTAATAACATAAATGAATTAAATAATAAACAAAATAAATGAAATAAAAGGAATTAAATAATACATAATAATAATAATAAAATAATAAATAATAAATTAATAAAATATATTCAGAGACAAATAAAAATAAATGAATAAATAGTAATAAATAATAAATAAAATGAAATAAATAAGGGATAACTTCATTTACACCCCCTGAGGTTTGTCTTATCTTCACTTGGACCCCCTCAGGTTTGCATATCTTCATTTACACCCCCTACTTTTCAGTATTCTCATCACTTAGACCCCCTGAACGATGACATCAGCCTGAATTTTTTTAAAAATCCCTAAACTACCCTCAATGTCTTATCCTTATTCTGTTTGAAAATAAGGATAGTGTTTTTATCAATTAGACCCCCTCCCATCATTTAATAATTTAATTTGTATTAAAATTTCAAAATATATATAAAATTTGAAAAAATATATATTAAAATTTAAAAAATATTATAAATTCAAAAATAAATATAAAATTAAAAAACATATATAAATTTTGAAATTATTTTTTTTTCAAAAAAACATATAAAATTCAAAAAAATATATTAACCTTCAACAAAAATTATAAAATCGAAAATAAATATAAAATAAAAAATATATATAAATTTTTAAATTTTTTTTAAAAAACATATTAAATTCAAGACAAATATATAAAATTAAAAAAAACCATATAAAATTCTAATAATATATATTAAATTTCGAAAATAATTATAAATTTCAAAAAAAATATAAAATTTGAAAATAAATATAAAATTCAAATATATATATATATTAAATTTCAAAAAAAAAACTAAATTCGAAAATAAATATAAAATTAAAAAAAAAAATTGATTCTCTCCTTTCTCTTTCAGACGCACACACCACACACACACACACACACACACACACACACACACACACACGCACAGACATATATATATATACACACATATATAGATAGATCTCTATCTATATATATATACACACACACATATATATATATATAAGTCGCCGACCGACCCCCTCCCACCGCCTCCCCGTCGGCGCCGCCCCCTCCCACCACCGCCTCCCCGTCTGCGCCGCCTCCTCCCGCCGCCCCCGATGGGTCTATATATATATATGTATAGATCTATATATGTGTGTGTATAGATCTATATATATATGTCTGTGTGTGTATATATATATATGTGTGTGTGTGCGTGTGCGTGTGTGTGTGTGTGTGTCTGAGAGTTAGAGAGAGAGAGAGAGATAGAGAGGAGAGAGAGAGAGAGAATAAAAATTGAATAGATATTGGGGTGTTTGGTTTGAGGGTTAGATTGATTCTAAGGAAGTGTTTGGTTTAGGGTTTAAATTGATTTAGGGATTAAATTGATTTAAGGGGTGTTTGGTATAAGGGTATTTTAGACATTTCACCCCATGAGGGGGTGTAAATGAAAATATGTAAACCTGAAGGGGTCAAAATGATGATAGGACAAACCTCAGGGGGTGTAAATGAAGTTATCCCAATAAATAATATATAAAAATAAGAATAAATAAATAAATAATAAGAAAAATAAATTAAATAATACATCAAAATAATAATAAATAAATAAATAATAAGAAAAATGAATTAAATAATACATAAAAATAATAATAAATGAATAAATATAATAATAAAATAAATGAATAAATAAATAATAAATGAATAAAATTATTTATAAATTAATTAAAATAAATGAATAAATAAATAATAATATAAATTATCAATTAATAATATAAATAATAAATTAAATGAATTATATTTATAAAAAAATGAATAATAAACAAAATGAATTAAATAATATATAATAATAATAAATAAATAAATTGTTAATAGTAAATGATAAATAATAATAAATAATAATTGTTTTTAAAAACCAAAATATCATAGTGCATTATTTGCATGTTATCGACAGTTGAAATTGTTATGTAATATTAGTGTGTGACTTGTGAAATTTGTGTGATCGTAATTTTTGTATAATAAAAAATGTGGATTGATAAAACATATTTGTTGTTATATTTGATAATTGAAGTGTAATAATCATACTCTAAGAAATTTTTACAAAACCAATATAACATTATTATGTAAGAAATACATAATAAAAATCAATCAAAAAGACTTTAACAAATGTTTACAAATTAAATCTGTAGGTTTTAAGGTTATTACATCATATAAAGTATATTCAATATTTTCACAGTTTACTAAAAATTTAAGACCATATCAGTTTGCCAAATATGGTCTGGTTCAAAGAAGTTTGGAACCAAACAGTTTGTCAAACATGATTTGTTTCCAGTTTCCTCAGACCAAAACCACTTACCAAACAGAATTTCAAAACATCACCCGGATCAGACCAGAAGTAACCGGACCAGACCGGTTACCAAATGGTGCCTAAGTCTGTGACAGTGTAATTGAGGATTCAATGTCATAAGCTGATTTGCTCAATATATTGTGTTAGGAAGATATCATGGGGTCCCTCTTAGCTAGGTGCTTATGCATCACTAGCAAATTTACATTCACATGTCTGTTGAAAGACCATCTCGTCATTACTGCTGAATAATTTTTATTTTTATTTTTATATGTTTGTTGTTATTGTTATTGTTATTATTATTATTATTATTTTGGCCTACATTCCCACTTACTTGAAGTTTGAAACTGGTTACATTTTTTATTACCTTACCCACCACGACATACCTCTATAAGAATGTTGTCGGTTACGGTGCAACACTTGCGTTAACCTGGCGATAGTGGGCTAATTTTATTTCTAATTACTAGTATTTTAATAAGTTATGCGACAAAGAAAATAACAGTCCTCATTATTCGTCACCTTTTTTTAGTATTGACGAATAACTCATAATATTTTTTTTCCAATGTTGAAATATAACTATTTTTAACATGACTAATATTTAATTCTTAGTTAAAGAAAAAATATATATATAAAAAAATTAATAAGACTTAGAAAAGAACTAAATGAGTAAATTGAAATTAACATGAAAAATAGTGTAGATAGCTTGATCGGTAACTATTTATGTTTATCGTTTATTGTTTATGATAAACATAAGTAGTATTTATATGTTATTTTTATTTATGGATAAAAATGTGCATTGTTTGATAACAATTTATGCATTTGACGTTTTTATAAATAATAAACACAAAATCATGTTTGGTATAAATTTTTATTTATGTTAATGATAATGGCCAGCGGCGGCAAAATGTGGAAGCGATGGCCGGTGGAGGCGGACGGTGAAGGCGGTGGCTGATAGTGGTTGTTGACGGTGGCTAGTGGTGGCGGGTGTTGGAGGTGGTGGTTGGTGGTGGTTGACGGTTGTCGGTGGCCCGTGGTGGTGTTCGATGGTCGATAATGGTGGTTGGTGGTGGTGGGCGTTGACCGATAGTGGTGGTTGACGGTGGCCAGTGGCCGGTGGTGGACCTGGTGGTGGTCGATAGTGATGGTGGTCGGTGGCTAGTGTAGGAGATGATCGATAATGATAGGCAGTGATCGATATTGTAGTGGTTGGTGATAGGTCGATGGTGGTAGGTGGTGGAGGTAATTGCTGGCTTTGGTGAAAAATTGTGATGGATAGAATAAAGAATAATATTATTTAATAAACATAAACATAAAATAATAAATATCATTTTATTGTTTATTAAATCATGCCTTAGTTACAGTGTCGTTTTATAAATATTTATACTTTTTATAAACAAAATAAAATTTAACAAACCTTTTTTTTTCTCTAAATCTATTTATATAAATAATAAACGATAAACATAAACAGCTACCAAACCGGATTTAGATTTTGTCATTTCAATAATCATCATGGTACAAGCAGAAGCAGAGTCCCCTGCTATTGGTCTTGCTTTCCAATGACTTAGATCTCTTGCTAAAGAGAATGGGATGGTGGTGTGTTGTTTAGCATTACATCCTTGATTGGAAAATGGGAGAGCAATATATGCTGGTTTGCGGCAGTAATGGGAGAAGAAAGATTTGCAGACTAGGAAGCATTATTGTTACTAATAAAGAAACTTCAAATTCTCTATTTGGGTGAATGATTATGGTGAGGAGGACTTGTCATGAAAACAAATAAATAACAAAACTAGAGAGAGAGAGAACTAGTGGAGGTTCTTTCTGAGTTTTCATGCAAGCAACTTCACATATTTGTTTATAGATACAGGCATCAGGATGTTTGCATATATTTTATATATGTATTAGAGTTTCCTATATGGAAGCAGTAACAAAGAAGAAAATAATATGACCAAGAGATGTGGGACAAACTTGCAACACCCTTATTGTGGTGGCTCCACTCTCCTTCCCGAAATAAAGGGGGTGAATCGGCTCTAATACAATTTGTCACCGCCCAACAATTATGTATCTGATCCGAAAACTTGAGCTATTAGGTGGTGTCAATACCTGCTCTTATATACCCAAGACCTTCCTCCATTAAATTAAAGAATATACCTAATAGCGGAGCTAGCTAGAGAAAACAAAACTACCAAGTTTTCGAGAGTACATTCTTTAGTTAATACACTGCAAGTTATCGAAAGTGACTGAAGCTTGCTTAATACCAAGGCAATTCTGCCCCTCAAACCATCCAGTTATCCCTATTAAGAATCTGTTTCTCATACACCAAAAACACAATTCTCCTATAAGAGGAGAAGATATTGGGTACCCTGGGGATAAATCCACGTGGTACCCCAAACCAATAATAAAATGAGTATAATACACGAAAGGGATTCGAGCAATTGAGCGTGATATGCACCAAGTATTTTAATTGGTTTGAGATACCACGTCATAGTTATCCTGTGGTAACCAATAATTTTCCCTAGAATAGATAGTTTTGCTTTTTCCTCAACATTATGCTTCACTGTTTAGTGATCAGTGTACACATTTCACTTACCCTGAGTCTCGAGAAGTAGGAGCTACTAAGTCATAAAAAAATCCACCTGTATTACATGGAACTTCCTCCACAACAACAATAACTGAAAAATGGCAAGGCTTCTTATTTTACTCTATGGTAAAATAAGCTGATGAAGACAAACTCAAGTTATAAATACCTTTAATATTCATCCACTGAAAAGCTTGCCTTCAAAAGGCCAAAAAATGGCAGCTACTTGACATACTAAGAAACTTATCAAAATAGCTAAAGATACCCACATTTTGTTCTTCGAAAAAGACTGATAATACGCAATGGTAGAACACCATAGAAACCTCTCAATAAAGCCCCAATTATAATTCCTATTATGCAGAAATAAACTATAATAAAGTGCCCTGATAAACTCTGTACACAGGTCAGGTTTCTCAGCCTTCAGAGCTCATGAAACTGTGTACACAGGCCAGGTTTAATGTGCTCTGAAGGCCCTGATAAAACTGTGTACAAAGGGCAGGGTTCATGTGCTCTGATAGGGCTCCAGACCCTGATAAACTTTCTACATAGGGAAGCCTTCACATCAAACGCTCCAAACACTTTTCGGATTCTTTTTGATGCAACATCTACATCCATCTTTCTAAACATATAATTGCCTCCCAATCAATAAACTGGCCTGGGTGAATTATTTTTTCGCTTCCCTATCAATAAATTTAATTCCAAATGTATTAGACAAAATAAAACCACCGATAATTCTACAACCCTGTCCGTCATTATCACAAAAGAGATAGCCACCTATTGATCATATATTTCATAATAAGTAAGACGGAAACCTCTTAGTCTAGGACTCCATTACAGATGTCAATGATATACCCCAAGTCAAAAGTTTATTACAGTACTAATTTCAAACAGTAGAATCCTTAAGCTCAAATTCAAGAAACTAACCAACTACTAAGTTTGGTTTCCCCAACATTTTCTTTCAAATCAAAATCACCCTCTCAGAGTTTCCAATACACATTTACCAATCTGATAATCATGGATTCTGGACTACCTATCAGATTAGGTCACCCTTGTTGCTTACATACTCTGGAAAATGACTGCACATTACCTCGTTTCAATATGTGCTCCTTTTGTATACAAGTCTAATTATCTGCCCTGTTCAAACATGTTAGCTTGGTCCCATCCATAAGGTAAACACTTCAATTCTTCCTAGGTTTCAACATGCTAATCCACCAATAGCTACCATAGAATTAAACACTCTATAAGGCCATGGTCATGGTCATTCGGAGATGAATTTTCAGCGTTTAACTTCAACCTCATTCCATGGTACAACAAGATTTCAAATATTATAAATAATTTTTGGGTCACTGGTTCGTTAAAGCAAATGATCTTTTCTTGCAAATAATTGATTGAAAAGTTAACGAAATATTAACCGTACATCTCCTCATAAAGACACTGTTAAGAAAGCCCTGTATGATCGTAAATTTGGTACACAGAGTGAGGCAAAAGGAATGTGTGTTGTAGTGACTTAAGCATGTATGATGATATGATTGCTAATCCCTAAACTGGATTTAGTTACTATCAAAATGACGAGTGAATGTCAAACATGCTTCAATCAATACTTGGAAGATCAATAGTTATTGACAATAAAACATTCAAACAATATTGAAATGTCCAATTTACAGGTAATACAAAGATGATACAAAAGCAACTAGTTGAACAATTGCAGAAACTAACTTCAACTGAGAAACAGAAACTTGAATATGAAACCCTAAATTCAATTTGCTAAGATTTTGTATGTAATAAAACTGAAAATGCTCAATTAACTGGTAAAATAAACATGAAATGATATCTCTCAAACGCTACTGAAGATTGTACCAATCCATACAAAAGTAACTAGTTCAAACAATTGCAGGAATTAACTTCAAATTCAGAAACAGATCATCGTATCCGCAAACCTAAATTCAGTTTGAAAAAACTAAAAACTCTAAAATCTTGTATATAATAGAAATGAAAATACTCAATTAACTAGTAATATAAACATGAAATGATATCTCTCAAACACTAATGAATCATCCAGCAGAAGATCATAATACCAATCCATAAGAAAGTAATTGCAGAAATTAACTCCACATTCAGAAACAGAACTTCAGATCAGAAAACCTAAATTCAAATTCACAAACATAAGCAACTATTTCTTCTTCAAAGATGTGAACAATCTCTCAGAGTATTAACATCAGATTCAGGAACAAACCTGACTCCATATTCACTTGAAATTCAGAAACAGAACTTGAAATCAGGAAAACCTAAACAACTATTTCTTCTTCTTCTTCACAGACATGAACAGTTTTAGAACATTAACATCAAAATTTGAAACCTAAATCCACATTCACTTGAAATTTCAGAAACACAAGTTTGAAATCAGAAGGACCTATACCGAGATTCATCACAACCCTAAGCAACTACTACTTCTTCTTCTTGAGAGACGAAGAAGAAGCAGCGGAGAACATATCAAAGCCAGTCGAGAAACAGAGAGAGCAGTGTACGGTTGAGGACTTTACCTTCTCTTCGGTCAACGTCAGCCAAGTCCTGGTCCTCCTCTCGAACCACTTGTAGCTCTTCAGCTCCAGACTCTTCAGATTCTCGATCACCTCCTCATCGGAAATCTCCACAGCATTCGCGATCTTCAGGCCGTACTGCTCGTCCAGCTCCTTCGCTATTCCCGCCATTCCGACTCCGACAAGCTTGACGCGGCGGTTCTCCAAGAAGTTCTGCAGAGCCCTCGGTGTTCCTGGCCACTGGTAGAGGAGGCAATCGGAGCCGAAGCAGAACTCGAGGACATCGAAGGGAGATTTCTTCAGGCCTCCTTTCTCGTAGATCGGCTGGCACACGGCGGCGTTGAAGCCGACGACGACGGTGGCGTTCTTGCCGCTGCGCTTGAGGACCTGGTTGAACCACTTGGAGGCGGTGAGGTCGTCGAGGGTTGCGACGGTGATGATGCGGTTCTTCTCGCCGATCCTCACCGTGTACGCCTCGTAGTCCTTCGTGTCTTCGAATTTCTCCACTGTTGCGTCCTCCATTGTTGCAGAAGAGAGAGAGAGAATCAGAGAGTCTAGAGAGGAGAGAAAGAGAATCAGAGTGTATATGTATATCTATAGAGAGAGAGAGAGAGAGGAGTTGTTTTCTTATGTCGTCGTGGTATGGAATTTGACGGTTAATGACTTACCTCTATGTACGATTTGATTCGATCGGACGGTGTAGAATTGTTTACAGTGATGGTACGAATGGGTATTATTGCAGTAGCTGCGATGACGACACATGGACGGTCCAGATGAGGAATTTTAATTTCGCGGGAGAGTTGAAACTGAATTTCAGGGTATGGGTCCCGCTTGATTTGGACTGGCCCGTTTGAAGTTGGTCAAAGTTAGTGGGACCTTGGTGGTGATCTTTTGGGTGGAATGTTGCAAAACTTGAGACAGGTTTGGTGATTCGAGACAAAACTTAAATTGGGGTGCCACTTGATTCATATAGGCTCATTTTATTTTTTATTTGAATTTCATTTGCAACAAACATTATACATTTATCTATAATTATTTTAGTTCACTATTCGGATTGGATCGAATAAAAAAAATTAGAATGAAATCGATATGAACAATTTTTAAAATTCTGAAATCACTCTTAACAATTTGTCTAGTGGATTCAGACTAAACCAAACTACAAAAAACCAAATTGATTTGATTTAATTTCGCGATTTCAGTTTTTTTTTTTTTTTCTCCTTACTTCAATCTTTTATTTTGTATGTGAGAAAAAGTTTTCCTAATGCAATATTCACAACAAAATATTGGCTTCTGTTGTACCATGAGAAAAAAAAAACATGCGGAGACGCCTTCTTTATTTTTTATTTTGTTTGTTCACCGCGGCACAAAATCATGAAAAAGTTGGAATAAGTCAGAAAGAGAGTGGCGCCTAACCGTTGAGAGCATCAGTTGTCTTTATAGAGGAACAATACGATCTTAGACTGGCCCGCTGAAATGCGGGAATTCAAAGTCTTATGAACTACTACTAAAAATGTACTTTATTTTTTCTTGTGGATGAATGATATCTAGTCAGGCCTATGGATCCTTTTAGATCTACAAGTTGCCTGACCCCGGCTGTTCAAATAAGCATAGGGAATCTATACTTGTGCGTTCAACTGACTTTTTTTAGTATCCTGTAAAGGGAGGGGTTTCCCCAAAACTAATTGTTGTAAAAAGGGCTAGCGAAACACACATCTTTAGTGGTACCGTTATTCTAACCAAACCATAGAAAGGAACAACTAGCTACCATTAAAGCCGAGTTAAGAGAGTCTTACTATATCAAATGAACTTAAGTTCACCATATTGCAAATTATGATTACAATTATAGTAGAGACTAAAATTGTTTAAGAAAATGCAAGAAATGAGAGGTGAATATCTAAAGAACAATTGCACTGGTATAGCTTTTGAGGTTAACTTTCTTACGCGTGGATAGTTAGTTTTTATAATAAAGAGAGGTATATTTATAGTATGGGGTATTATCACAAAGCTCCCCTGAACTTTGACATAATTGTAGAAGGTATACCTAATATTTCAATAATATCATAAATTACCCTTCAATTTAACTCCGGTGTAATAGTTACCCCCCTCCGTCCGTAGTCAACGACTGAAAGTAACTTTCTTGGTCAATAAAGTAATTTTTTGAACTAAAATCCCTATTTTACCCTTAATATCCTTGCAATTACATATTAGCCCTTACTTTTGCAATCTAAATTACTAGAATACCCTTAGTTATTTGACCAAATTGCCCCATATGTATTCTATATAAACAACCCACTTAGTGTTGATTCATACCTCATTTCTCTTTCTAAAATTACTCATTCTCTTTCTACCCTCTCTTCTTTGAAAGTCTTACAGGTTATTGAAAGCAACTTTCTCTCAAGCAAAGAAATGAGGAAAGAAGACAACAATTATCATATGTGCCTCATTTTTCCTGTTGTTGCTTTCAATTATCATGAAGTTGTACTAGTTTATATGGATTGCAAAACTATTATATTCCACTAGATGTGATAACTATATGCAGTAAAGTATGCAAAAAAAATTCCAAAGCATTCATCTCATAACTTAGTATCACACCTAATTGAAAACATAAATCAAGTCCATAAAATTAGATATTTCATCAGTCAAATGTTTGAATATCATTACATCACAAGATAAAAGAAAACAGAACTACAGAAATCTGTTATGCCATGGAAATAACCTTTCAGCTGCCCAAAATATCTTCATAGCACCCAAAAAAAAGACCAAGCTTGGAACTAAGTAAATCAAACAAGTATCCCCCTTGTCCTATGGTAAACATTGATCCCAAAAAATCAATCACCCTTAACAATCTTGTCCAATACATCTAAGTAATATAATAATGCATGAACTGGATTCTAAAATAGTGGTGATTGAACCATATCAAATCTTGTCATCAAAAAATGAATATGTAACGCCCCGCGTTTTCCTTTCTCTTTTCTGGAATTCTTTTCTTTTCTGGAATTCTTTTTTAAGTGTTAACGTTTTGTGACGTCACTTATTCATGACGTCTTTTGTATTCTCGGTACGTGTAAATTTTTCACGTTTGAGTTTCGAACTTAGCGGGATGACTTTGTGAACTTTCGTTTCTGGCTTTGTGATTTATTATTCATTTGTGACTACGTGGGTTCATGCAACATTTTCTTGTTGGAGCTTTGACAATCGTATTGCATTCCCGAACATGTTACCCTAGTTTAGTGTAGATGTTCCGATGTAGCATATTTAACGGGTGCGTTTCGATAGATATAATTACGTGAATTGTTTGTTATATTTTCATTTTGTAATTAATAAAAATTATTAAAAATGATTTTGGGAAAGAAATGACCGAAGGGTAAATGAATATTTTCCTATTTAGAGCACTTAGTGAAAAGTGTAGAGATTTGGCTAAGTGTTAGGGGATGGATGGCATGTTGGTAATTAGAGAGGATGACAAAGGGTAGAAGTGTAATTAAGAAGCATGATGACATTCTTGTAATTAACCCTATGTTGGAAATAATTTGGTCATTTCCCCTTTTCAAGTGGTGTCTCATTCTTAACCATTGATCTCTTTCTCCCATCTTTGTTCTAAACTCTTGGATCATAGGGCATTGTTTGGTTGACACTTAAATGCAAGAATGCATTATTGTTGATCTTTCACTTGGCAAGACTTCTTGTCAACCCTTGGATGGTTAATACATTTCCATTGCCTTATTCTCAACCCTTAGATGATAAGACCTTGTTTGGCAAGTTAATGAGTTTTGTGAGTGGTGTAATAAGTCTTTCATGGCAAGACTTATTCCTAGCCATAGGATCTATTTCTTTTTCTCCATATCTGTTTTGGACCCTTGGATGGTGAGAGGTGTGAGTGAAGGATCTCTACACATTGAAAGTCTTTCATTGCAAGACTTCATCTTTTCCTCTCCATTTTCTCTTCTTTTCTCACTATTGTTTCTTCTCCACTTAGGGGTTGATTTGATCACCCTAAGTTGGGAGTTTGGTGTGGCCATCAACATAGAAGATGTTCATGGTGTTCTTGTTTTTAGTTTGAGCCAATGATTGGTAAGTGTTCTTCATTCCTTATGTGTTTTTCATTCAAACCCTAGTTAGGGTTTCTTGTTAGACCACTTAATGACTCTTGCTCTCCTCTTATGTTGAAGTTTGGTTCATTGTTAGGAGGCTATAGTGAATTTTTCCACCGGATAACTCATTTGATTTCGGTGTTAGGGAAGAGCTAGGGTTTCATAGGCATTGCCTTGTGGTTGTGTTTTGCTCTTCAAGAGGTAGGGGGAAATTTCTTAACTAGTTCATCTTATAATTGTGTGTGTATGAGAAGTTGATTCTAGGATTCCTAGCCTTAGATGAAATTGTTAAGTGTATCCTTGAAATTGTGAAGTTAGGGTTTGAACATGTTTATGTGGATTAACCCTTGTGTGTGGAGTAATTGGTAATGATATTGCTAGGAATATGATGCATGTTAGTTAATTGAGTGGCTATTCTTGAGAATTCTCATAGTAAAGTATGTTTGTATGCATATATATATGTGAATATGTATGTGGGTATTGAGGTGTATATGTGTAAGTGTAGCTATACATATGTGTATGTGGGTGTTAGGAAGGTAGCCTTGGAATGAGATTAGGCTAGCTCCTTTGGTTAGTACCTTTGAGGTATTTTGGGAAATGATGTTATGGTTGATATGTGATTTATGATAAACTTGTTTGAATTGAACTAAGAGCATGTTTAGAAGAATGAAATGGTTATTCTTGTGAATTAAAGGACAAATTGATGAATTGGAACATTTCTTGTGCATGAGAATATATCATTGTGATTTAAATGCTTTAATTGAGATCTAAACATGTTAAATGAATGAAAATTTTATCCTTGTGTATTAAAGGACAAATTGATGATTTGGATCATGAAAGGTGCATGAGAAAACATCCTTGTTGATTATTGTTTTAAATGAGATTTAAAAAACATGTTGAATGATGAAAAACATTCGTGTTGACATTTTGGGAATGTTGTACATAAATATGATGTGATACATATTTGTGTTGGTATATGATGCATTGAGACATAGTTCATATGATGTTCACCTTTTGTATTGAGAACTCAATTGATGTTGGGCTACGCCCGGTCATGTAACCATGGGTGAGTATTCTTGTGTCGAATCATTGCAACAACTAGCTAGGAGGTGTCCCCCACCTACGGAACTAAAAAGTTGAAAATTGTTGATATAGATTGGGTCATCCCATCCTCAAAGTCGCGGGTCGTCTCTTACATTTGGTGTACGAATCTTTAGTCACGGGTCGTCTCATGTAACCGTCTTCCTTGTTAAAAGTGAGAAGTGTCAAAATCACTTGGGAAAAATTGGTACGGTACTCTTTCTCAGTGTAAATGGGTAGAGTGCGTATTCGTTAACCTATGTTGGGCAAAGTGTGTTTCATGAGGTGTGTGAGTCACATTGCATATGAGTTGCTAATATGTGATTATGTTTACATGTGGATCATGATGTTATCTCATGTGGTAGATGAACATGTTTAATGTGGATTTTGAGATATATAATTCACATACTATTAAAATGCTATAGTGAAATGGAAGGATGTGAAAATATGATTTGCATGTCTTGTTTAAAGTATAATGTGAGAAAAATGCTTATACTTGTTAATATGTGTTTATATACCTTAGGTGGGTGATATGAGTTGATTTAAGGACTTTCTTGTGATAAGTAAAGTCGGTTGTGGCTATTGAGTTGAATGTGAGTTGAAGCCTTGAGAAGGCGGGTGATGGTTTTGTGGTCTAGTTAGTATTGGTGTAGCAACGTGTCGTCAATCGTGCTATTGATGTTTTGGTCATGATAGACGAGGTTATGAGTGAACCGAGTCAATTGTGTATTGATGGCCATGTGATATTGTTAGAAACCTATGAGATGTGGTTTCGAATGTGAAATTGAGGTTTGAAAGAATCGGAAGAGGTTTTGATTTGAACTAGTTGGTTCCGTGGCAACGGTCACTAGGTTCTCTTTAGTGATCTTAAGAATAGGAATGTCATTAAAGTTGTGTACATTCTTGAATAAGTCGTTGTGGAGTTTAGAGATTTGATGTCGAACTAGGTATGGTTGGGTTAGAGTTAGTGCTTTTGCATATGGTCACTTGTCTTCCCTTCGAGTTGCCTATTTACCTCGGTTCTTCATTTCCTTGCTCCATTTGAGCGTCTCCAAATTCGGTTCGGTCATTCCGTTGGTGTTTCAGTTTGTTTTCCCGAAAGTGGATTTTTCATAAGACTTGTATTTAAGTCTATTCGTTTTTTAAGTGAAAAACTCATTTTCGCTCACCCCCGTGATCCCAATTAAAACTTTATGTTTTGAAATGGTTGTAAATTCATTTTTATAAAAATATTAAGACATTTGAAAGTCGGCGGTGTACAAAACGAAGACCGGGGGCAAGACGGAAAAATTTTATGAGCTTCTAAAAAATCACTTTTATTCAAAGTTTACGTTTTATGTGTTTCCCGATGTTTCGGTGACTATTTTTGAAATTTACAAATGAAAAACTCACTTTTCAAATATTTGTGATTTTTCGGGACTGGCGGCGCAAAGAACGGAGTTCGTATGAAAAATTGGTACATTTTCACCTTCAGAGGGGCATTTGTGCATAGCCTAGGGGCGTCACAACGCCCAATTGGTACGCATTTGGGCGCAAGGTCAGGTGCAAATTTGTCTGACGGTCGATTTTCAAAAATTCATTTCTCCCACCTCGTAACTCGGATTGAGGTCCTGTTTGTTTCTATGGCTTGTCCTATGTCTAAAGTTTTGAGATAAAATTTAAAATAATTTATTTGCACTTGAAATGACTGTTTTACCCTTGGTGAAAGTGGGGTACTTCAACTTTCCGTTTTTGTCGGCGTTGTCCGATACCGTTTTAAAAAATGCATATCTCTTGTCTCGTGGCTTTTATTTAGGTCCCGTTTGTTTCTAGGGTCTATCATATGTCCAAATATTTGATATAAAATATAAAATCATTTATTTACACTTGAAATGATTGTTTTACCCTTGGTGAAAGAAGGGTACTTTAACTTTCTGTTTGGGTCGGCGTTATCCGATGTCATTTTCAAAAATTCATATCTCTCGCATCATGTCTTCGAATTATGTTCTGTTTGTTTCTATGGTTTAACCTATGTCTAAATAAGAGGGGTAAAGTTTGAAAATACATTTTTTCCTTGAAATGACAATTTTGCCCTTGGGCAAACATGTGACCTTTGAGTGGTCGGTGTGATGGATTATTCAATCTCTTTCACTTCCTTTTGGTGTTCGGAAACATTTGTGACTTTCCTTAGGTTGAAGTGACTGTTTTACCCCTGTGTTGGGTTTACGAATGTCGGGTAGTGACATGTGAGGTGATTGGTAGTATGGGTTGATACTAATTTGAGAATTTGGAGCTCGGTATGCTCGTGATCTAGGAAGTATGAGTGTTATTCTTCCTGGAGTGTTATGAATAGGAGGTTTGCGTTATTATATGTTGTTGTGCTATGACTTCATTACGTGTTAGTTGCCTTATTTGTTGATGCATGGTAGAGGACTAGGGGGATGCGTTTTCGGGGTCTCGTATTGGCGTGAATGTCATGTGGGACATTTGACCGACCTAGGGTAGATGCATGTACATGGGTTGGTTTTCACTCGACTTGGACGGTCGGAGGATGTGACGGTTACGATTCCCTTTCTCCTATGGGGCTCAATGAGCTCACCCCGACGTTGGTTTGCCCTGGTGGTCTACACCAGTTTGCAGGTAATGTTTCGGCTATGGTCCGCTTGGATAACATGATTACTCGTGGCACTGAAGTTGTTGAGGGAATTGGGATGGTATTACGTAGAGTTGTTCCATTTTAGTTTCATTAGGACTGTTGTTGTATTTCTTGGGAGCTAGTCTGTTGGCATATCCCTTTCGTGTATTTGGCATCATTACATCGTTGTATAGATGTATTCTTTCAGTGCCTCGATATTCCTTGTGTATCATTTGGTTTAGCTTCCACTTGTTTATGTATGGAATTATTGTTAATAATAATATTCCATTCGTTTATTGGTTATTTAGGATCTTAATTGGTCGCTCTTTGTATGGATCATACCCCGGATTCCTCGAATGTCCCGGTTCGGGAGTCTTTGGAAATTCGGGACGTGACAAAATACCCAATAGCAAATTAACATAAATTTGATTCCATGAATACCCAGTAACATATGATATGACAGCTTAGGGTTAGGTAGACTTGTTTTCCGCTTAAATGGATTGAGGGTAAAGTGGTAAATTCAACCGGCTCTAGAATATTCACAAAATATCTTAAAATATATGGGGGTATATTAGTCATTTCCCTACTTATTCTGGCTGGATCACTATTCCGATAAATTGAAGGGTGATTTATGATATTATTAAAACCTTAGGGGTACCGTCTGCAATTATATCAAAGTTCACGCAAGGTTTGTGATATTACCCCTTTATAGTATTTGTATGTTAGTACATTATTCTAGTATTGCTAATATATTAGTGTATAAATATTATCTATATATACACGTTTAGAAACACATTTGGCCCGATTCAAACTTGTTCGTTAAGAATTGAAATCGGAACCAATTCATAAAATAGCGCTTTCAAAGCTTTTAGAAATCATGTCATTCGTGTCAAACCAATCCGCAATGGAATTGGTCTGATTTGTCCGGTATGATTTAGGGTGTTTGAAACAATATTGTCTTCTCTCCATATATATATATATATTCCTATATCTTTAGAGGAATCACAAATATCATATAAAATCGCCAAATTACTTTCAAATAAAAAATTATTTGATTGAGATTTGTTGGTTTTTTTGCACACCCGTACTTGACTTGACTAGAGGTTTGAGATATCTCTGAATCGAGTGCTCGACGAGTTAACCCGAAATGTGATAAAAGACTCAATCTCACTCTAATACTCCTTACATCCCATATTAGTCGTCCACTTTGGCAACTTTACTTATCCCAATGAGCAGTTTCAAATTCCAATACAAAATAACGTCTCACTAATCCCAACAACCATTCTTTCACTAATTTTAAACAAGTATCAGACCCCATTAATTTTTTTTCTTTTCTTCATTTTACAAGGATAAAAATAAAAAGTTCATTAATATCACTACAATAAAATATACTCTCTTAAAAAGTCAAAAAGTCAAACTTGAACAATTAATTTGGGACAAGTTATGAGTGTGTGATAAATTTAAGAATGACAAAAAATTTAGCTCCGGTAGAAAATTTTCGCAAAAGGTCTTATTTAAAACAGTTTTGGAAAATCATTTATCTAAATCAGACGTGAATAGAGGTTGAAAAATAAAGTCCCATCCGTATCGGGTCGAGGTTGAAATTCTCAACGGAAAATGGCCCTACCCTTCGGATTCGATTATCTTATAATTACTTAATACATATTACAAATACAACTTATTCATTGTGACACTATACTGTTAGTCTTAATTTATTGTGTTGATCGCCACTTGAAATTCGGAGAATATTATTTTTGGCCTTGTATGATTGGTTCCATAATTTTGTTGAATTATTTTAATATAAAAAAAATAAGGAGAGAATGCTAATTTTTAATTTTATTTTATTAAAATTCTAATTGTGACCCATTTGGACGAGTATATATGCTTGAGTTTTCATAATAAGGAAAAAACATAAGCATCTAAACAGGAGCTTGAAGAGCTGATAATTAGGAAACAAAAGATTATCTTGGGAGTGGTTGTTTTGTTGGTGAGGAAGAATTATTTATTTCCCTTTGGTTTTGAAGATGGCCGTCCTACCCATTGAAATATTTCAAAAAATACAATTTGTAGTAGTGTTGCTAGCCTGTCACAAGACTCACAAACTTGATTTAAGGGCCTGTTTGGTAATTTAGTTTTGGTTTTGGTTTTGTGATTTTGGTCTTGGTGGTCTTATCTGGTCTTGAGTGGTTTTAAGTAAATCTAAAATCATGTTTGGTAAGGAGTTGGTCTTGGTATTGGTCCAAATATTATTATATATAAACTAATATGTATTAAAAATATATAAAATTTAAAAATATATATATAAAATTTAAAAACATTATTAAATTTCAAAAAAATATATAAAATTAAAATATATATATATAAAATTCTGAATTTTTTTTATTAAATTCTGGAAAAATCTAAAATATTTAGAAAAAAATATATAAAATTCAAAAAATATATATAAATTCGATAAAATATAAAACAATTCAAAAAAAAATTTACAATTGGAAAATAAAATATATAAAATTCTAAAATAAATTTTTTAATTCGAAAATAATATATAAAATTTGAAAAATTATTTAAAATTAGAAAAAATATATAAAATTTGAAAATATATATATATAATTCAAAAATAATATATAAAATTGAAAGAAATATTTAAAATTCAAAAACATTATATAAATTCGATAAAATATAAAAAATTCAAATAAAAATATACAATTTGAAACTAAAATATAAAAAATTTGAAAATAAATAAAAAATTTGAAAATCATATATAAAATTTGAAAAAATATTTAAAATTAGAAAAATCAATAAAATTTAAAAATATATATAAAATTCGGAAAACAATATTTAAATTTCATGAATTTTTATTAAATTCAAAAAATATATATTGCGAAAAAATACTTAAAATGTATTTTTTTAAAAATATTTAAAATTGAAATAAATATATAAAATTTGTCTCAAAATAGAAATAAATTTTAAAAATTAATATAAATTTCGAAGTCAACAATAGTGGCTTTATATAGAGAGAGAGAGAGAGAGAATGAGAGGAGTCAGCCGTGTATATATATGTAGAGAGAGAGAAAGAGTAAAAAGTCAACAATAGTGGTTGGGCAAGACCAGTTTGGGTAATGGTTTTGAATGGTTTTTGTCTAAAAACTAAAAAGACCCTAAGTCTCGATCATGGTTCGCCGTAACGGCCCGTAACGGCTGTTACGGGCCGTTACGTAACGGATTTTGCGGTTGCCGTTACCGTTACGGCCCCGTTATCCGATTCTCACACCCGTAACGGCCGTTACGACCTGTTACGGTGGCCGTAACCCCGATTTTCACCGATTACGATAATACCGTAACGGTTAACACAATTGAAGTTTTTCAAAAATTTGGATTAAAAAGTTTTTTGTTATGTATATGATATGATAAATGTTACTCCATTATTAAATTATTGAAAAGTAAAAAAAAATAAAAAAAAATTTGATTTGAACCCGATTTGGATAAAAGAGTTAAAGCAATGAATCAAGTACGAGAAACCAAAGACACAATGATCATTAAAGTGATGGTTCTTCTTCAATGATGCGTAGCTTTGGTGAATTTTCATTGGGGCAGTCACCAAGCTCACAGTATGAATTCTTGTATGGTACAAGTCAGAGCTATTATTCGCCACAACCATATGATTTTTTTCATGGAGAGGAATACCCCATTGTGCCTCATCAACCTCAAATGTCTTATGGATATTATGGACAAAGGCATAACATCAGTACAAATCAGTCTAGTAATTCATTGGGATATACTCAGGGTCAAAATCATCTTTATCAATTACAAAGAGAAGATAGTCTACTAATGATGAATCAAATGTCCACTGAAAATACAACTCAAAAATGACAATCTTTTCATCAACCACAACACGAGCAACAAAATCCACCACGAAATTCATTTTGATGGTGAACCATGTATCTTTTTTAAAAATTATTTTACATTGTTGAAAATAAATTATATCTTTTGTGATTTCAATTTGTTATTTATTTAAATTTAATTTTAATTTAATAATATCATAACAAATATATCATAAACATTGAAATAACGACGACACCATTAAATTTATTAATAACTCATTTTTTTATATTAAAATTCTTTAAAAACTTAAATAAAATTCACTTAAATCTACCAAAAAATTATTTTTATTCATTCATGTTGCCAAAAGTATTCAATTAGAACATTTTGGGTAAGATATGCAAGATTTTAAAAAATTCACGATTGCAATAACCGAGTCCCGTTACGTAACCCCGATACTGACACGAGTCCGTTACACCGATACCGTTACCGTTACAGTGACCAATACCGTTACGGCAAACCATGGTCTCGATATATATATTTGTTATTAAAGAAGTTGAAGGTATGAACCTATACATAAAAAACATAATAACAAAAATCTCACTAAAAATTAAAAGCACCATGAAAAATAAAATAAATATTATAACTAATTAAAAAATATTTAGTTCTATATTGACTGTTAGTCAGGACTAGTGTGACTTTGATCTATCAAAAGTTCAAAATATTTGGCCTGGTGTGAGGGTCGCTCTGCTAATGCAACTCAACCAAATTGACAACACACATTTCATAATTGCCTTTGCACTAGATTTTTACACCACTAGCCTTTATCATACAAACTCATTCGTAACATATGTATACAAAAAATAAAAAATTGAAAATTTGAAAAAAACCAATAGTTGGGCAAAACTCTACAACAAAATTTCACCAAAGAATCAGATCTTTACATTGATCTATCAGAATTCAGCCTACTTGCTTTCTAACAATTTGTCAACACATAATTTTATTTTCGACAGTCACTAACCATTCCCCGATGATTGAATTCACTTCTTCCGGCCGCTCATCATGAGGGCAGTGGCCTGTGAGTTCCAAAAACCGCCTTAGAAAGGCCAATATTTGAACTAGAAATAAGATGCGAGATTCTGTTGCAGATATAAACCGAATTCAAGTGATAAATCTCAAGCGGAAGAATCATACTAACCGGCATCTAATTCTCTGATTACGATTCCTTTTAAGTGCTCCCTAAGCATAGCCAGCTTGGACTTGGAGTCGGAGAGTGGATCTTTCATTCCCTAATAGAATAAAAATTCAGTTGACAAAAAAAACGAAATATGAAGCTTTCGCCAAAATCCAAATTGTGTGCAGCAGCTGGAGATCCAACCTGTATAACTAGAAGCTTTTGCTCAAATCCTTTCAGAAGATAGTTCAGAGGAATTGAAAGGTTGAAGCTAAAGAGGCTTTCCAGAACCACTACCACACCAGGATCGTATGACTAATATTTGTTAAGGTAACGCATGTGTAAAACTGAATCATGAGCCATGTAGAGATCTTAGATTGATTAATGCAGACAAATAATATTCATGGCAATAACAAGAAGGATACTCCTCTTATCATTTCATTAATTAGCCAATCATCAACTCGCTCCCTTTTCTGAGGAACATAATGTAGTCAAAATCAAGCAATATATGACCAATACCAATTAAATAAAGTCGGTGGCCATTACTATGCGTGCACTTACAACAGAGTAGAAGTCCTTCACTGTGTTACTGATTATCAACCTCAAGTAGAACAAAAGGAGTCTAGCACCCAGCCATGCAGGTCCTGAACTTTTCCTTTCCTTCAAAACCAACGAAAAATTGACTTTTCACTGATGAAGGTAGAGGTTCAGAAGATAAGAAACTATTAACAGAATGTCATTGTTCAGAGAAAGAGATTTTTGGGAAGCAAAATAGATTGGTAGATATGAAACATTCCGAGTACAAGTAAGCGGCTTTCTGTTCTTTGGAGTATTATATCTTGATTATGTATGGAAAATCTTCTATCACTACAAGCTTGGGTGAAAATGGAGAAGCAACTATGAACCCTGATTCTAATTTCAAACAATTCCCTAGAAATGCAAGCCACGCACACCTCATTCATCTCATATGGCTCATTCATCAACAAATGCATGCTTCAAACAATAGAATTTAAAACTCATGTTTCTTGATTTACAGTCATTTGATAAAACATATCAAACCATCAGTACATAAAATATTTTAGAAACAGAGAAAAAAGAAAAAAAGTAACATGGGAATTCAGATGTTTCACATTTAAGTTATTTTTATGCTAGAACATTCCAAAAAGCGTATCCACAATGCCAGAAAAAAACTTGAAAAAGAAAAAGAAAAAGAATCGAGTTGTCAACTTGAATTCTTAGTCACATGTCATATTTCATCCCTAGCTATTTCATTAACTAACAGGGATCCGGACTGGTGACCAGTGAAAATGACAAGGAACCAAAATGCTTAAAAAAGGAAGATTTCTTTCATATAACAGTGAAAATACAGCCATAAATAATCAAATAGATTGTCAAGACCCAATAAATCCAGTTAAGAAACATACTCAAAAGACATGTATACTGGTAACAGCTGGATATAGAAGCTATTAAGGACACATGCAGTTTATTTTACAGGGATACTGTAGGTGTTAAGGGCATTTGCATAGTTTTTAAGTTCTTACTTGAGAGACCGGCACAGGAGAATAGTCTGGGACAACGTTACCAGCGCTGTTGATTAGGACAACAGACTTCGCTAAAGCAGGCCAAAGACCAGCAACAATAGCAACAAAATATCCTGGGGATAAAAGATAACAAATTAGTTAACTGAAATCAATAATAATAAGTTAGTTAAAGAAATCTTTGCGAAGTTGTACATAAGAAAAGGGTGTGTGCATAAAGATGATGAAATATGCAACTCAGAAATTGAACATACCACCGAGTGAGTTGCCAGCAAGATGAACTGGTTCTCTCACAACTTCAATGATGAAATCTCTGAGTAATTCCGCCCACATGAGCTCAGTGTACACAACATTTGGCTTTTCTGATTTGCCAAAGCCTAGAAGAGTGATGGCCCAAACACGGTTTCCACCTTCAGCTATACCATTTATATTATCACGATAATGCTCCAAAAAAGCACCAAAACCATGCACAAGAAGTACAGGAGGACCTTCATGACCAGCAACTGTATACTGGAGAATAAATATAAATAACCAAGTGGACTTTACAATAGGAACAATAGAACTTAAGCTTTGTTAAACCTGTTTAGTCTAATGATGCACTCAAATAACAGACTCACACCAGTTCTCAATCACTCACCTGAATCAGACTTCCTTTCCATCTCCATACCCAAATAGGGTATGTTCCTTCAACAACTATTTTACATTTCGAAGCCATTAGCCAATACCACTGCCAAAGAAGAAGAAAAAAAAAAGCCAAATGATGAAAGTATAATATTCATATCATATCAACCCGTCTCCACGCATGGCTTTGTCGGAACCTTGTGGTTTGGAGGTGGTTACAAGTATTTGAAGGAAAAATCCTGCCCACAAAGGGGTGGGAACACCCTCCGTTGCACACGCACAAATAAAACTTGTTCATCACCAATATGAAGGAGGTACTAATAAAATCTTATACCTCCATTGAGCAAATAGTATTAACAGCTGCAGCAACAGTGGCTGTTGAATAGCCAAACGGAGACAAAAATCCAGCATTTCGTTCTTTCTCATACTTGATAGCTTCATAATGCACTCTCCTTCTAGAGATTATCCCAAGACAAAGTGCAGGACCAAAGAGGGTACCAAATGAAGCTCCTTCTCGGCTTTCAGCACTGCGTAACTTTTCATGTACCCTGTAATGGAATTACCCAAAATAGCACCGTTTCAAATGTTTAATTTAAATAACTATTCAAATTTCGATATTTCAAAGAACCAAGACAATAGTTACTATATAGCATGAGAGTACAAAGAAGTAGTAAAGAAAAAGGATAATCCACCCCTCCCTTGAGTGACAAAAGGGGAAAGAAAAAAGAAGGGAAAATTACCACAAAGTCCTACTTTTCTCACCGAAGGACAAGCAAGTCCTAAAATTTCTTTTTCAGACCAATAAGTCCTCGAAACAAATTTTCATCCAAGTCCTAAGTCACTAAATCTTCCATGTATCTTGTTGTTAAATCGAATATTTTGTCATTAAATTTGATACAACTTTTGAGCTCAAACTTTTCATATGAATATTTGGAAATAAACTCTACTATTTAAACAAAAACTTATTATTGTTATTTAAAAGATAAAGTTATTTACAGAAGATTTTTTGAACTAGATTCCATTGAATTATTAGTTTAAACTCAGAGCACAATATTATTAAGTAACTAAAAACTATAAAAGTATACATTATATTACAACTCGTATATGAATTTATTTTTTAAAAACTATACTTCTATTTAGAAAGAGCATAAATGGATGATTTAGTGATTTAGGACCTAAATGGAAGAAAATTTCAAAAGTATGACTTATTGGTTCTCAGATAAATTATTTTGTACTTAATTGTCGTTCGGTCAGAAAAGTAGTACTCATAAGTAATTTCTCCCCCAAAAGAACAAACCCACTTCTTTTGCCTTGAACCCTAAAAGATGGACTCTGCGAGACAATTTGCCACTGTGGTTCTAGTACCTATCACAACAACTAAACTATTGCTCACTTAAATAGCCAAGAAAGATGACCCATGTGATATAACAATTCCAATTACTAAGAAAATGTCATTCTATAATCTTTTTCAGCCCAAGGATGAAAAATTGCAGCTTCTCACAATGCAGACCTGCCAACCAAAGTAATAAGCTTAACAAACATTTTCGACTGAAACCCTTCCAAAAATATAAAGTACGATGATTTAATAGTTTGATATCAGAAATACAAGAACAGTAAGTAATCACTGTAACAGAAATATACTGCAATTATATGGACTATAAGTGTCAGCAACCTTATTTTTGCATTTCATTTTTCTGAAAACATTCAATTAACCAGTACAAACCAAAAAAAAAAAAATATATATATATATATATATATATATATATATTCTGGCACTAATAGTACATATATGTATTTCAGAATCTATCTGTGTATATGATGCATGAAATGATTATTCTTCGGAGACAGAATAGCAACAACATAATGCACAGAGAGAGAGAGAGTATGAAGATGATGATGCAATTAAAAGCCATTTTTTATTGGAAAGCACAAAAAAGGAAAAACAAATTAAAAAAAATCAGATCAACGAGTCACCACATACTCCTGCCAGTCATCTCGGACAGTACCCTCCAGGTATCTCAAATATGCAGCCAATGCATTCAATACAACACTTGTCCCACCTCCCACAATATTCCCTTTTTGTGTTAAGAATGCAGATTTTGCTGGCCTTCTGTTTCGGGCATGCTTGTATTTCAAATTGTTTTGATTGCTTTCTGCTGATTTTGATAAACCCAACCCTTCAATCAGCTTATTCGGCTGCAAAACCAGATATTTTCCCAGTATGGATTCAGCTGAAGCCTCCTTAATTGAAGACCAATTATCTTCTAGTCTTCCCAGATTTTCATTCGTAAAATTCTTCAAGTAATCTAGTGTAGGTAAAGAACCTGATTCAAAGCATTAATCATTTTTGCATGCCTGAAATTTTTTTGAAAACAAACTAAATTTAAGAAAAGTGAAGACAAAGCCTCATGAAACATAAAGCCATTTGGATCTTACCCCAAGTCAAATTAATCTCTAAATCAAGTAATTTTGGGGGGGAAGTTGGGGAAATTACAGGGACTTTTAGTTCCTTGAAGTCATGGTGTGATGCTGGCAGGTCATTCAGATTCTGAATACAAAAATAAGCCCTGAAACAATCACACATCCAGGAATCGCAACAGAAATTCCGCTCACTATACAAAAGATGGAATGCAACAAAGAGTTACCTTAAGATCATATAGTGGAGCAGTCCACTGTACAATTTGTGGGCTCCCCTCTGGAAAAGACACCGTTGCTAAGGTCTCTTTAACAAGATTGATCATTATACTCATGTCATACTCTACCTCTTCTTCTGCAAATACATCGGTAGCTTTCACCTGTTGCAATCCTCGGTGATGAATGTAAGAAAATGAGTTGATGAGTTCTTGATATTCACCTCATGCCCGGCGAGTTAAAAATCGCAGTAAGAAAACGTAGTATGTAACCACCTCTTTTACAAGTTCTCCAATGACATTTTCTGTGTTCCCGAACCTGATCATCAAATCAGAGCCCAGATCCTTCAATGACTTTCTTACATCCTCCACAGCAAAAAGGACGAGTTCAAGCATTTCATCAGAAAAGCCTGCATTGAAAATGATAAGAATCCTCATACTTGAATTCACAACGTAGGATGAGAACAGATTAGAGGATTTCATCCTTACATCATCTCAGACACACCAATGTCCTCATCTATTAACAATTTCCTGGTCAATACTAGTGTCACCGTGCTTATTCAACTTAGGTCTCCCTAGCATGTTTCTTTTTCTGGCTAAGTCCCCAGCATGCTCATTTGGTGATGCAAATGGGCAAACGACATTGCAGAATGTCTGAAGGTTTCAGCTATCAATTTGTCATCTGTATTTTCAACAACTTAGGATTCATTTTTCAGAAAGTTCTCAGAGTTGCAAATGGAATGCATATTCACCCCCGCCAAGAAGGGAGAGAGGGAGAAGGGATAGGCAACAGAATCTTCCTGTTATGTTAAGACAGAAACAAGTGACAAACTATTTAGTTAACACTGGCCACTGAAAAGCTCTTTGAGACCTGCCTGTATACAAATAATTAGGAAATGAACCCCCAATTTATCCTTTTTCAATAAAGAAAATAGGTCCCCTGTAACCCTTGACAATAAAATAGTCAAAATCTCAAACCAATCCTACCAAAAACTTCAGACTCTTCTGATAGATTCCCTAAGGCTCTGTCTGGCGGCGCCGTAAGGCTTTGGATTTGGGATTGCATTC
Organism: Cornus suecica; assembly: GCA_963922005.1. NCBI lineage: Eukaryota > Viridiplantae > Streptophyta > Magnoliopsida > Cornales > Cornaceae > Cornus > Cornus suecica. Next base: position 53,309,735 of record OY998244.1, read on the forward strand.
CAATTCCAAAGATTCCAAATCAACAAATTGAACCCCACAGAATACACTGATTTTCAATACCAAATCTTCTCAAAATTTCAACCCAGTAAATATTCTCTCTCTAACATCTAACTTTTCACAACCACAAACATACATACATATATATACATAGAGGCTTATATATACATACGCCTATATATACAAATATATATACATCCACATATATGTGTACCCACACACGTATATATATACAAATATGAATACCCATGCATGGAAATAAATATATAGCCACACATATACACACACATAAACACATTTGTATAAACTCACACATATATACACATCCACATTCCTACATGCATATACACACACATGCACATTCACACACATATATTCATACATATACTTACATACTTATACCTATATGTATAAATTTATCTATACCATCTAATTTAATTCCAAATTTATGATATTTTACATTTAAATTGGGTTTGGGATTGAAATTCAATTACACTTGAATTTCAACACTTATCCAAACAAAGTATTTGGCATTGCGTTTGAGGAATTGGAATACCATAAAATTCCAATTCCAATGCAATCCGAATACAGCACAACAAACGGCACCTAAGTTCATATAAGATTCCAGTATGCTCCACCTACTATCACCACTTTTTCCTAAATGTTGAAACCTTGTAACCTAATAAACGGCAGGCACAATTAAAGACAGAAGCTCACTGAGGGAGTTCTCGCAGCAAGATTTTATGGTAATATTCACTTCATTTATCTATAAGCGCTTAAAATGGTAGAAGTTATCACCTTAATTCTAAGGCTTTTAACGCAGTATAAGAACTTGCATCAATAATTGTTTATTATCACCATCTCTTATTTTTCATTTTTTTTTCTTCAATAAATGAAATAAATTGCATATTCTAACCACTTGGGTCCTCTTATAAATTAGTTTACTTACTTCCTTCCAACCTTTAGAAATCAATTTGACACTACAATTTAGGTTCTAGGGATCCATATACCTGATGAAAGAAATTCAAATTATATAATAGACCCAACATATCAAATGTCACACTCCAATTTTAACAACAGAAATTTGAAAACTCAAACCAAAAAATGAAAATCTAAAACATCATAAAGTGATTGTAAACATTGAGAGGTTGAGAGAGAGAGAACCAACGTGAGAGAATCCGGTGATCGAAGACGTAAAGAGGAACCACCGTCCGATAGCGCGAGGCGGCGATGAGCCCTGGATGGTCGTCGACGCGGAGATCGTGCTTGAACCAAACAACCGCCGCACCGTCATTTTTTCCGGCAACCGATGCTGGAGGCTTCATTTTCACCATGACGGAGAAGGAAGAAGAGTGGATTCGAACTCTTGGAAAAGAGCTGCTAGGGTCTGGAGAGAAGGGTGAGGAAGAGGGAATGCGCGGGAAAAGGAGAAGAGACATGGATGATGAGGTGAGGATAGAGTAATAGGGAGAGATGAGGTTTGGGTTTTGAGTGAAGGTAGATAGATAGCCATTAATGACTTGACACAACCTTTATATGCAGTGAAAATCTAGGGTTTTATCTTATTAGTTCTATAGATAGAGAGAGAGAGGGGGGTTGTGGACGAGAAAATTAGGTGCAGTTTTGGAGAAGAGTGTTGCCAAAGATGAAAACGATTGAAGCTGTACAGTGACGCAATATAGCAGTACTCTAATTCAGGTAAAATAAATTGAAAAGAAATATTCGATGTATCGAATAGTTGTTCAATTTGAACTTTTAAATATTTTATTAATTTAGATTGACTAATATGTAATTTTTAATTTTGTCTTTAATGATATAATATTATGGTGGGATCCGATATTTGTTTAAAGTTAGTGGAAGAAGGGTTGTTGGGGAAAGTAAAAGGTTAAATTACATTGAAATTCGAACTGAACAAGTATTTTGGGACAAGTAAAATTACAATAGTGGACAACTAATATGGAATAGAGATAGCATTTAACACTATTCATTTCGGGAAATAACATAGATTTTTTTTTTTTTTTGCCAAAGCAAGCAAACAAGAATATCATTAATAATAAAAAAAATTACAATTTCTTCCATAAAAAGTGGTGGATAATTATTAAGGGTGGACAAAAATCCAGTAAATCCGAAAATTCAATCCGGTCCGGATATATTGGATCGGTTTCATTATGAATTGGATTGGACATGGATCAAAAAATACCGAATTCAGTATTTTACGGATCGATTCTGGATTTCATTTTAATAATCCGGTTAATCCGATCCAGTCTGGTACTATTCACATATATTTTAATATATTTATATTAATAATATATTATTTTAAACTAAATTATAATATCTTATATCACTAATATATTATTTCAAATTAAATCATAATATCTTATTTTACACTAAATAATTATCTATTTATATCTATAATATTATAAAAGTGTAAGACTATTATTTTCATACATTTATCTACTAAACAATAAAATTAAAATTAACTAAATATAAAATTCCAACAACTACATTCAAATAAATATCATTAAAGTGCATTATTACAATCTATTGTTTCAATTTACGCATCTTCTTCAAGAAAGTAATTATAATTAAAGTATTTTCAACCATAACAAAGAGAGATAAAGGAGATAGATGTACGTCCAAATTTAAATTTTTAAAATTTAAATATAAATTATATTAAAAGAATTATCATTAAAATGTACTATTAACAATGTATTATTTAAATATCTATATATTCTTTAAAAAAAATGAAGTATAACTGAATTATCCAACAACTACATAGAGAGATAGATGGACACCCAAATTTAAAATATTTTAATTTCATGCTTAAATATTTATATAAATTAGTTTAACTAGAATGCATTGCATTTATTCAAATTAAAATATTTGTTATAATAAATATTACAATTATAAAATAAAGACATTCTAAAAGACAAAAATCCTTCATCTATTCAATAAAAAACATACTATGATTATTATTAAAAAATGTACTTCATATTGTGAAATATTCATCATTTAATAATACAATATAGGTCAAATTTTACGCTACGTATATTGCATTAGCACATGCTATTGGCCAGTACTATTATAAAAGTGTAAGACATTTTTAATATTTTTATACATTAATCATTATTATTTTTTAATATTATTTTATTATTTTTAAACATTCATCACCATATTAAATAGAAGGAGAAAAATAGTTTTCTTTTGATGCATTCTATTTTTTAAATCAAAATATGATTTTAGTTTTCACTTAATTTTAAAAAGGTGAAGCCTTTTTATTATGCTAGTAATGAGCATGTATGATGCACATGTAATTTTAAGCGATAAAATAAATAAATAATTTAATATATCAAGAACTAAAAGAAATATTCAAAATTAAACTAATATAAGTAATACAAAAATACAAAGATAATAAAATAAAAGAGGAAGACATACATGTATTGTCCTAAGTACAAGGACAAAGAGAATAAAATAAAATAGAAAGATAAAGTGTAATACATGTGTATATTGTAAGCAATCTAAAAGTAAACGGAATCATGACTTTAAATAATGCATAAATATCTAATAGAAGACATACAGAGATATGGAAAATTCATAGGAAGATAATATTGTATAAACAATCTTCAATGATTTTGTCTACAAAAGGATGATGAAATGCATAATGTTATTACATTTATATATGGGGTTGAGAGTGAAGTGATGTGTTTGATCCATCAACCAACACAACTCTTCATGTAACTCTCTATTAAATTTTATCTATTCAAATTAAATAGATACCTTTAGAACAAACCTATTGCAACACACCTTTATAGATTATGGTGCAACATTTAATTATATTATTTTTAATTTTAAAAATAGAAAAAAATGTTTAGAATTAAAAAAAAGGCTTCGTACTTTTATAAGTAATATAGATTTATATATTTAAAATTAATATTTTTAAGCAAAAAATAATAATTAATAATTTATTTTAGGATAAATTACAGTTTCACCCCTCTTGTTTGAATATATTACATTTTCCCCCTCTTGTTTGGATAATTACAGTTTCCCCCCTCTAGTTTACTTTTGAGTTACACTTCCCCCCTCCATCTGAGCTCAGGCATAGTCAATGCTGGTCAAACACATTTTAAAAGGAGAAATCCATATTAACCTCAGTTACTAAAAAGACCTTTTTGCCCATCATTTTAGTTGACCAAAATGCCCTTGCACACACATATATATATATCAATGTAAATAGAATGGATTAGGGTTTCAATATTGGAAATCACTCTTCCATTAGGGTTTCAAATATTATTTGTTAATTTTAAAAGATAAAAGTGATAAAAGATGGATTTGATGTAAATTAAAAGAAGAAATTTCATATTACATTACATATATATATATATATATATATATACAGGGAGAGAGAAACAAGATCTGGTACTCAATATGATATATGTAATTATATAAAACAAATGTTGTGGGAAACAACTCAATATAATCACCCTCTAATTGCTCCAAGAAGAACAACATCAGACTGCTTGGCAGCCAAAAGGGTTCCCTCTAGTAATGGAACTCCAACCAAATCCAAGGCAGAACTCCCAACAGGCATCTCCTTGAAACCAAATTCAATTCCTAAAACAACCCAATGATGCACTAATGTTAAACCCTAAACCCTCAAGGTACCAACTTTTTTCTTATTTTTTTTGAAAGGTCAAGGTACCAACTTTACTGGGTGGGAAAGCACTTAATATGTAAAATAATCAAAATTCTGAATTGTAAAATTCCCATCATTCAATTCACGGCAAAAATAAAATAAAATGCTTAATTTTCTATTATTTCCCTATGCTTTCTCAGTAACCAAACAGAAAATCAAAATAAGTTTTCAGATAGACCCATGAAATCATTACCAAAAGCACATGATGGATAAAGTAAACGATTTGCATAAATTATTGCCTCAAAGACAATTTAAGATACTTGAATCAACTTGTTTTCGCTTATCTTCTTTTACTTTTGCAGTACCCAAACGAAAAATAAGAAGAAGAAAAATCTGATTTCTCTAGTTAGGTTAGGGTTTTGCAAATATTATTTGTTAATTTTGAAAGATAAAAGTGATAAAAGAGGGATTTGATGTAGATTAGAAGAAGAATAAATTCCATATTACATTACATATATACGTATCTATATATATATACATAGAGAGAGAAACAAGATCTAGTTTCTCTCTTTTCAAAAAAAATATATCTTATTTCTCTATGCTTATAGACGTATCCATATATATACATGTGTGTAGATACGAAATATGACGTTTCCATTCCTATGGCGGCCTTGATCATCTTCTTCAAATCCAATTTCTCCATGATGGCTCCGCCGCAAACCACCATATTACCTGCCATCACCACCCATCTCTTACTTCATATTGTTTTATTGGGGAATCATGTAATTGATAATGTGGACGACAGAGGGTTTCAAATTGTCGCGCCATGCTTCAAGATGAGTAAAGGAGTTGATTGAAGATGAACTGGACAAGTGAGAACGCTCTATTTAATGTTAGGTTTGATGAAGAGGACGAAGCTAAGGATATATTGAAAAATTTTAAGAGGGAAAATAGGTAAATGCAATTTTAATATATTTTTGAATTAAATTTATAATATAATGAAATGGGCATTTTAGTAATTTCCAATTACAGGCCACCTGAAATGACTTTGAGGAGGAAAATTGTAATTATCCAAACAAGATGGGGAAAGTATAATATGTTCAAACAAGACGGGGTGAAATTGTAATTTACCCTTTATTTTATAATTTCATTGAATATCGATCTATTAACTTGCATCTATATCTATTTATATATATATTTATTTAAACAAAAACCAAAAAATTTGTTAATTTTAAAAGCAAAAGAAAACATACTTTATAATAATAATTTTTTATTTTTCAATGTCACAAGAAATTCATGTGAGCAGGTCTAACCTTAGGAATGATTGGTGGGAGGAGTTAGATAAGTCATTCAATTTTTTTGTTTTGTTTAGAGGACTTGAGGTAAAAAAAAAAATAGCAGGAATGATTGTATTAATTGATAGTTGCATTATTTCATTGTATTAATAAGTGGTGGTGTGCAATGTATATATAAAGGATTTCAAGTGAACTTCTTACCTCAATTTAGCTAATGTAATTTTATGTTTCAATCCGGGAAACCGTTTCGAACCAATCCAGCTCACCGCGGTCCGGTTTGGTTTGGTTTTGTTTGACAAATGGATTGGATTAGTTCCAAAAATTATGAATTTGGTAGTAGTGGATTGGATCCAAAATATCTTCAATCCGGTCCAATCCAATCCGTGTCCACCCATAATAATTATCTATCAAAATAAAATAAAATAAAATTTAAATTTGAGAGCAAAACTTAGCAAAGCCGTGGGCTGCTCGATTACCTTCACCACATATATGAGCCACTTTAAAATCATTTTGGTCACTCAACCAACATTGAATATCCTCAATCACCGCAAGAATCATGATCGGGCATGAGCGGATAGCCTTCACGACATCCACTACAATCTTAGCATCCATCTCGAATAAAATATTCATTCATCCACAACCTTTACAAAACTGTATTGCATGGCGTAATACAAGAGCTTCAACCAATGAACATTCCGAATATCGAAAAAAAAACATGAAACTGCCAAAACCGATTCCCCCTTCCAGTCACGGACGATAATACCTCCAGCCACCCCACCATTCTTCACCCCTATAGCTACATCAATATTTACTTTAAACTAACCTATAGGAGGCTTAAACCACTTTTAAACAACTATTTTGCACTCCTCTAAACAAATATAATGTTTTATCTTTCTTTTAGGGGCTAAAATATCTTGAAACTCTATAAATTGAGATAACGTCGTGCCAATAATTTTTTGGGCAGGCCAGTCTTCACCCCAAAAACATTGAACATTTCGACCTTTCCAAATGAACCAACATAAAGTGAAAGCAAAGCTTTCTTATTGTTGACCTTGATCTTCGTCTTCCCACCCATTAATCAAACCAAGCCACCAATTTGCCCAACACTCAGTAATAGAAGCACTTAGACGACTCGAAGAGGATAACATTTTCAAATTAATGTTGATTTCAAGCAACCATAAAAAATATGGGCGACTGTTTCAACATCTAAACCACATGATTGATACACGGAATCATCAACCCACACCTTTCTTCCATAAAATAAAAATTTGTTGGAAGTATGTTATTAAGGTAACACCACAAAAAATGCTTGACATTAGGCTTCATTTTAAAATACTACAACTTACTCCAATAAGTTGAAACTGTTGTAGTCTTATATTCGGGTCACAACAACTGCAGGGCTACACTATATGCAGACTTCACCGTAAACTTTCCATCATTTGAAAATCCCCACACTTGGTCATCCCAGCTATCTATAAAGTAGATTTTTTTCCATCTCGTTGTCCCGAAAATTTTACTAAATGAAGATCTTCTTCCAACTATTTGTCTCCTCATCAATGAGTTTTAAAAACCACCAGATAGATGAACTAGCTGATTTACAAAGACTAGATATAAAACCTATGTAGCATGGATACAGACACGGGGTGCAGATACGACACGATACAGGCACGAGGATACAACAAATCTAAAAAAAAATAGGACACGGGTACGGTAGGATACGACAAAAATTAAATAAAAAATAAAAACTTATATAAAAAAATACAAATAATTTTATCAAATTTTTTATAATATGAGAAATCTCAATGTATTATATACAATGTTAATAAACTAAGAAAAGACTAGTGGCCTCTTGACCGTATAGCCAGTTTTTCTTCTATCCGGAGATGCCCTTGTGCCCTAGAGTTGAGTTCTCCGATGTCTGCTGGTGGCCTCTTGACCAAAGACTAGTGGAACTTGGTTTCAGGAATCAAGGTCATCCTGAAGGCCTCGACGGCTGAGTGTTGATCACAATTGTTGATCGAGGACATCTCGACATTGAATTACGAGAAAAAGCTCTTCAGTGATTCACTTTTTTCCTGGATCATGGTAAATAGACTGGAGATGGTCTTTTTCTATCTTTAATTACCAAAGTACTGGGCAATAAACAATTCGCAGAGTTTGAACCAGCTTCCAATGGATCTGGGTGGTTGCTTCCTGAACCATAGCAGGGTTGCTTCGGTCAGGCTGGTGGGAAATACTTTGCAGAGTAAGTCTTCATTTTTGTTGTAGATGTTCATCTTTGTATGGAAATGGTAGATTTGTTCCGTCGAATCTTTTGTGTCGTCAAACAGGGTAAACTTTGGTAGCCTGAACCTCTCCGGGTAGGGCACGCTGGTGATCGCTAGTGTGAATGGTGTCTGCACTGTGTCGATGGATGCTTTAGAGGCCAGATCATTGGGGGTCTGAACCTTCAGATCATTGAGCACCTCCCTTTGGAATCTGATCATAATCTCTTCCAATTTTTTCATGGTTAGGGTTTCCTCGGGATTGTACATCCTAAGCACCTATAGGGATGACTTTTCGTGTTTGTCCCGATCATTGTTGGACTTTGCGTGGTGGTTGTCCCCTTCCGATTGGTGGCCCACGGATCGTTCCTACCAGTTGGACTGGTCGTCTTTCAGGGCTTCTCAAGGGTTTTGCAGCAGGGCTAGTTTTGCCACCAACTCGGCATTATGTCTTTCCAACTTGGCAGTCCTATCTTCTAGGGCCCGCCTGATCAGATCTTTAGTTTGAGAGGGTTGGTCTCCGTTCGGAATTAGCTCGGACTGTTGTGATCGGGTGATAACCGTCATAGATGATGTTAATCTAAGCTCTTAGTAGAGAGTGGGAAGCTTTTGAAAAAGATTTCAAGGACTGGCTTCCAACAGACGACGCCAATTATGTAAATGCAGAAAAATACATAACAAATTGGGTTGAATGGAATGCCTTTATTCATAACTTGGCCACATATTTATACACAATTTTATAGATGGGTCAGGCCCATCTACCCAATTTATCAAATCCCTTAAATCATGGGATTTGATAAACTCCTTTCTTTCTTTGGCTCTATGTTCCCATGTATGAGACTAATCCCTAACTTGTTGGTCACTCATTTTCTAGAAACTACTATGGGTCAGGCCCATCGGTCCTTACTTATGGCCCACCTTTATTAGGCCATATAATTTTGATTATTACATACACATTTGTTTAGAGCAAATTTGATAAGCCTTCAGTACATAGGTGGAACATATATGACAATAATGAATCTCTTTATCAAAGCCCCCTCTTTAGATGAATGAGGTCACCCGAATCCCCATTGAGAACAATAGAAAAGCATACAATAGTAACACATGCTTCCATAATCTTTATCCATTTGTTATCAAAACCCAATTGGTACATGACAACAAAGAAATAATTCCATTCGATCCGGTCATACGCTTTAAACATATCCACCTTAATTGTCATGTGATGCATCGCCTTATGATGTTTTGTTTTGAGATAATGCATGAGTTCATAGGCCACCATGGTGCTATCATGACTTAATCCGGGGAAGAAAGCACTTTGCTGAATACCGATGATTTTATCTAGCAAAGGATTGAGTCAACTTGCCAACGTCTTTGCAAATAATTTATAAATAATATTACACAATGATATTGGTATATACTATGAGATAGATGTAGCATTTTTCACTTTAGGAATGAGCACCAAATTAGTATGATTCAAACTCTGAAACATACTTCCCGATGAGATAAAATCATTAAAAACCCTCACAATATAAGATTTCGCCACTAAACAACTTTTTTTAAAAATATACCGGAGTAAACCTATCTGTTCTTGGAGCTTTAGAAGGGTGAATCTTAAAAAGAGCAGTTTGAATCTCTTCTTCAGTTCCCTCTCTAAGTAGCCACTCATTTTGAGGCTTTGTCACCTTCAGGTGCAACAATTTTGTAATTTCTGATACTCCCCTAGGATGTGAATAATAAAATAAAATTCTAAAATATGCATCCACAATATACCTGACCCGTTTAACATCTTCATGCCATATTCCATTGTAGTTCTCCAACCCCATAATAGCATTTCTTTCTCATGCGTTGATTAACTTTGGCGTGGAAGTATTTAGAATTATTGTCACCTTTCAACCACTAAATTCTTAATTTATGCAACCAATAAAACTCTTCTTCCCACCAACATTGATAGAGTTGTTTCTCTAGCATGTGGTACCAACGAGCGTCAAAATGTATTGGGTCAAATGTAATTTGTTGCAATTGTTACTCAATTTCCTCACATTTTCTCCTAGAATTCAGGTTACTCTGTCGGCTCAAATTCTTTAATAGCTCCTTGCACCTTGCTAATTTATTTTGACTTGGAATGTCTTTGATCCATTAACCTCTGAATTCCAAGCTTGTTTAATCAACTCCTTGCACTCCTCATCATCTGCTCATCTTGTATAAAAAAGGAAGATTTTTTTCATACATGTTCTTTCCATTGGTATCAATAAAAAGTGTCATATGATCGTAACCGACAACCTGTATATGGTGAAGAATAGCTTTAGGAAACAATTACATCCACCCTTTAGTACTCAATGCTCTATCTGACTGTTCCATAACATTTTTCATCCAATATCGGTGGTTATTCTAAGTGAAATAAAACCCAACTTTTGAAGATTTTCATCAACAATAAACTGATTAAAAGTCTTCAGTGTCCATACAGGCCGAACTCGACCTCCTCGCTTTTCTTCTGTTGATCTTAGGTCATTGAAGTCCCCCATTAACAACTAATTAGAAGAGCAACTCTAGAACCTCATCCACAAGTAATCTCATTGGACTTTCCTTATCATATCCAAAGACAAAACATACGATCTTGTAAACCACCAAATATTAGAGCTTTTGGATTCCCTATTTTTAAGGATAATTTGGAATTCAGAAATATCAACACATTCCGCTTCCACATCCTCCATCCAAAAAGCGATAAAGCCATTTATTGTGTCATGAGGACTACTATAGCTATAATGATGAAATTTAATTTTCTTTTGAATCTTCTCCAAAAATTCAACATCGATTTTAGTTTCTCCAAGGAACACAATTTGTGGGGAATAAAGCTTTATAAGCTTCATAAGTTGAAGAATTGTCAGGGGGTTCCCCACAACCTGACAATAGCTTCATCGAGTTCGTTGGGGCCATTTTGAGCTGGCTACCTTCACTCGTTGGTAGTTTGTTGATTTATCTATACATGCTTCTTTATCATGATTAGAATTTGATGTCTGAATATTACATTTCAATCTATGTAAATGGCTCTCTGCAACTTCCTTAATCACTTCCTCCATCTTTTTATTTAGTGGTTGTCCAGATTGTGATGTAGTCAAAACAACCAATTGCATTTCCTCCATATCTCGCTCAATAGCTATTCCCATTTCTTTAGCCAAGTGCTTCCACTTTTTTCCTGGAAACAAACTTCTATTCTCTGGCAAAGAAAGCTCATCCTCGTTAACCATTAAAGACCCAGTCAACTTAGTTTAACTCTATGAAGCACGGACACTTCGTCTAACGTCGTCGTACTCGTGTCCGTGTTGGACACTCCAAAAAGCGTGTCATGGAATTTTTTGAACTGGACACGACGAGGACATACTGGGGACACGACATGGACACGGCGGGGTATGATTTAAAAAATTAAACAAGTAATAAGGTGCTTAATAGAATTTTGGGTTTTATATAAAAGACTTAAAAACTGAAAATATAGAAAGTTTTGGGTACTTAAATGTAATGAATAATAACTATATTAAAAAGCCCAAGTTAAAAAACGTAAATTCATTCCTTGCCCTAAGTCTCCCAATCATGCCATTACAGAGAGTTATCGACTATCAACATATGTTCATCATCTCCGATCAACAATAGCTCATTTTCGGCGACTTCCTCACTTTTTTCGGTGCCTTCCTCTTGATCCTATTCCATGTTTGTTTCTAGTCTATCACTTAATGTAATTGTTTCCTCTTGAAGCTTAAATTTTAGGATTTTTAAAATAGGCTCTGTAATCCCTCTTGTTACCATCTTTCATTTAGTTTTGTTTTTAGTTTTATCTTTTAATGCATAAAAATTGATGAGTCGTTGATTACATGTTGCCATGTTGAGTTTTGCTTCGCCTTGATTTTTTTGTTTTTATGAATTATGTAATATGAAATTGGATATTAGTCCTACAATTTTAAATGTTGTTTTTATGAAATTGGATAACAATAGTATAGCTGGCTTCAGTCTTCCTATTTATATATTTAGTAAATAAATTAGTTTGATTAAGTATGTCATTTATAGTCTGTTACTTTTTGGAACCATATTTTGAGTACTTTGTCACATGTACATATATAAAATTAGTTAATGTTGGTTGTTATTTGGAAAATGAGTAACGTGCAAGACTCTAATAGTGAGGGTGAACCCGAGGACAACACCCCTCTTTGGCAATATGTAACAAAATTTGATAAGATTAAAGGAGGAGAAAATATGCGATTCCAATGCAATCTTTGTGAAGAAATTTTTAATGGGTCATACTCTAGAGTCAAAGCACATTTAATAAAACTCCCGAGTTATGGCATTCAAGCATGTAAAAAAGTGACTAGTGATAAGTTAGTTGAAATGCAAAAGAAAGTTGATGAAACCGAAGCAAGGATTAAGAGAAAGATGCCAAAACAAGTCCCATTGCCATCTTCCACAATGTCAAGCAAAGTTGGCTCTTCATCAAGTTCAAGTACAAGTATGGTATTTTACATAGACTGCAGATTCAGTACTAGCCATGTGTATCCTTAACTCATTTTTAATAAGTCAATGCACCAGAGGGAGTATATGTATGGGTAAAGGGAATATTGTTTGGGTAATTTACATAAACTGAAGAAATAATTAACACGTTGTAACAGCCTATTTGTGTGTAAGTTTTTTAGTTATAATTGTTTAAGAGATAAATGAAGTATTTGCAATGTAATATGTATATATATAAAAAAATTATATATTTTTTTGTAAACGTGTACTAGGCGTGTTGTGTCCTATTTTTTTAGAATTTATCGTGTCGCCGTGTTCGTGTCATATCCCGTGTCCGTGTTTGTGTTCGTGTTTCATATGTTGGACTTAATGGGCCATTTTTAGCACATTTGCTTAGAACATACTTCCTAAAATATCCTCCCATAATGGAAATTGATATTGGGTCACTAAAATGGATTGTGGGATTTTTATCAACCAAAGATAATAAATTATTTAAGATTGACTTTTTTAAATTAGCTTAGGGCCCACCCTTTGTCCGCATAAATGAAGCTCATGTGCTTGTCCATGACTTGGGCTTAAATGAATTGGACTTTGTTTATGAGCCCAAGGGGACAATTTTCATCTAAGATGCTCCATTTCATATGTCATGTGATCATGCCACAATGAAGAGTCAGACGATGATGAGTTTGCAGTGTGTGGACTGAGCTAAGAGATGGGTATAAGGGTTTGTATGATTGATACATGTGTATAAAAGTTCGTATGGCTAAGGCAAGTTGTGTTTGTTGATGTGGAGCTCTCTAGACCCTCCAAACAAGATTATCCAGATGCTGTCTTTTTTTTTGTGTAATCTCTTTTAAATCTTTTCAGGAGATCTACCAAGGCCCTAGCCCTTACCCTGGACCTGACATTATTTGTATTGGGGGGCATGCAATTGTGATTGTTGGATATGGAGTGAAATATTACAATATAAAAAATTCTTGGGGCTTAGATGGGGTGTAAATGGGTATGGTAAAGTCAAGAGAGACTTAATCTATTATGTTTCTTACCCGGTAATTGAAGATCCTGTAATTGAAGATAACTAATGAGTGGAGTGTATCTATTATGACAAAATTAATTATTTTACATGTAACTTATTACTATTGGTTATAAGCATTTTTTTTTTGCACTCGAGAATTGTCTCTCTCGATGGAAAGAAATTATAATTTGATTACAACAATAATATTATATGATTATCATTTACTTTGATCAATTTTTAGTACTTTCATTTTATATAATATTAAAAAAAATTCTAAAATAACATCTTGGAGGAAATTTTAAACTTCAATAATTGTTACATATTTACAATTTGTTTGGTAAAATAAATTAAAATGTTTTGTTAGCTACTTGTTGAAGTTCTGGATCCATGGCCTTACACAAACCAAAATTGTTGATATGTTGCACCCCAATACATTTCTAATCAAGTTTCGTTCACTTACACCCACGCCTTCATGAACATCATCTGAACTAATTTCAAGTTATGTCTCATCATCATACACAAGAGAAAAATTTGTAATATGATTCAGTATATATCATCTATGGCAAGTGTTTGGAGAATACCAGGATGAAGTTATAAGGAACAAGGGTCTAAAACACTAAAACCACCAAACGGATGAGAACTTTAGCTAAGCTTAAAGGGAGCTGATGAAAGATGGAAAATGAAGTTTTACATAATGATATTGCCATATTTTTGGCTCAGGTACTCATACCTAAGGGATTCTGGTAAGAGATTTTGCAAGTTGTGGTAGATAATTACATGGGTGGTATGTACAAAATCTTTACTTAAGAAATTCAATGTAGAATATTAGTAAACAACATAAATTATTGTTTGATTTTAGATTATATGATTTATAACAAAGACAATTTTACATTGATAATTATGTTGGTTTTATGAAAATATTTTACTTATTTTTTAAATTAAATTATTCACAACACATAAAAGATCTTGCAATTGTTTTTCAAGTAAATAACGTATAATTTTACTTTAGATGCTATCAAAGAAAGTATTGCTAACTAGAATTCCATATTTTGTGGTGGGGATTGAGCAATACATTGAAGAATTTATTTATTTTTTTATTAGTTAAAAATGTTATTTTCATGTGATCTCACTACTTAACTCATAAGTCATATCAATGCATTACAATTTTAGATTCTATGTTGGTACATTCTTTTTTTTTTGCCACTACAAAAATTGTCAGTTTCACTAGCACATTTTATTGCCGGTAAAACTAAAAAAAAAATGCCGGAAAAAACTTCAACGGCGGTTTACTGGCGGTAAAATTCTTCGCCGGGAAAGCCATGCCGGTAAAGTATTTCCGACAGTTTCTATAAAATACCAGTAATTGTCCAGCATTTGAAATAAAACCGCCGGTAAACACAACGTGATTTTCTAGCATTTTTAATCAAACCGTCAATGAAGACAAAGTGAAAAAAAAATTGAAAGGTTCTTTTGAGGGAGTCGATTCGGATCCATAGAGATCCATCAGCACACCATCAACACAAAGTGTGAAGGACCCCTTCATCAACCTCTCTTCCTAATTATACCCAAAGTATCAAATCTTAACCAAACTACTTCATCCCAGAATTAATGTTTTCTTTTGCTTCATCTTCCTAATATATATACCCAAAGTTTGCATCTTAATTGAACGATGTGGGACAACTAAACACAGCTTACGACCATGTATACCAGCCAAAGGCCATAAATTTTGAAAGCACTTCCTACTGCTACATGAATCCCTTAGAGAACAGCCAGGTTCAAGTGAGATTTTAGTCATAATTGGTCTATTTCTGTCTCTATATTGGTCCATGTATATATGTATATGTATGTATAGTTAGAAATACTAAGGTACAAGATGAAACATATCATCAAACAGATAGAATGCAGACTCCACCTTTAATCCCTCTCATCATCTTCGTTCCTATTCATTTGCTCACCATCCAATAATTCTTCTCCACCATCTCATTCAACAATCCATCATTAACATTTATTACTAGTCAGGTTCCAGTTTTGGAACTCGACACACACACACACACACACATATATATATGTGTGTGTGTGTGTGTGTGTGTGTGTATGTGTATAGTGGTTGGTGTCAATTGAAGATTGAAGACATTGAAGCTAGTTTTGATTCCTCTAGCTTATCTCTTGTGTGTGTGATAGAGAGGGAACCGAGAACAGATAAGATGGAAATGGTGTGTGATGGCTTATCTCTGTGCGGTTGTGCCCTATTTTATCTATTTAGAGTCCTATGTAATAAAAATAATATATATATAGAAAAATATAGTAAAAGTTTGATTTTAAATATAACACAAGATATTTATTATTTATTTAAATATAAATTATCCACGTTTTTATTAAAAATGCCTTTAAAATGCGTAAATGATTTTTCTCTCTATTTTTTTTTAATTTAAAAATACTTACTGCTATAAAGGAGTTGAAAAAAATTGCATGACACTTATTAAAAAGTATCGGCATAAGGTAGTTGCAGTAAATTGACTGGCATAAAGTGCCGGTAAAAAACATTTAAAGGAAAATGACCGACACTATTTAGAAAGTGCCGGTGTTTACGACTCATATTACATTTACCGACAATTGTTGTTTTCTGCCAAAAAAATTGACCCTTTTACCGACGGTTTTCCAAAAACACCAGAAAAAGATAACTTATTCCGACACTATTAAGAGCGCCGGGCAAAGTCAAAAATGTTGTAGTGTTTTTTGATTCTTCAAAATGAATTATTTAATATCTTGAAAATGTTATTCATGAATTAAAATAGTTTTTTTACAAATTGTTGTAAAATAAGTGGTGTCCACAGTATGGGTGAAGCATGGGTGCAAATACACTGCCCATCTCGACATTGAATTAGATAATTGTATAAACTCATATAAATTTGTGTATCGGCTTCTTTGCAATACACACTAAAGAAATACAAAACTCTTTATATCATCTCTCTTGTTATTGTTATTGTGATTGTGTACAAATATTATTTGGTTCTGCCGTTGATTTCTAAAAATTTATCAGCACGACAACCTCTAGTCAACTGGAAAAAAAAAATCTTATTTTTCCTTCTCTCACCAAAAAGTAAGAAAATCAAGAAAATTCAATAGATCTATCTATATCATATTGAATACAATATATATATATATGTTGACACCCTAAATGAGCCAACACATGGCAACGAAGAGGACCAAAACTAGGCCAAAAATTGGCCAAAACTGGGCTATTTTTCGGGCCAAAACTGGGCTGAAATTGGGTCAAAAATTGGGCAAAAAACTGGGCTGAAATTGGGTTGCGAAAATAGGTTAGAAGATGGGTTGAAAATGGGTCATATCATGAAGTTGATTAAGACTAGAAGATTACAAAGTTTGTGGAGTATTGAATACTTTTGAAAAGAGATGTAGTTGAGTTGGTGAAAGTGTTTAGATATGATTAGAATTTAGGTTGTTTTTATCTTTTCTTTCTTTTATTTATTTATTCATTTATTTCTAGTTTATCTTTAGGGTAGTTTCAGGTTATAAATAATGTACATATACCTCTGTTACAGAGGTCCACGACCAATATAAAAATGTTCCTGCGACAATAGCAGTTTTCCTTTATATTTTACTTTTATCGTCTTTTACATTCCCAGTCATTTATTTGTTTTTCTTCAATATTAGTTTATTTCAATTCCATGTCATTGCACTTTTCAATTCCTTTCGCAATTTATTTTTGTTACCCAAAAGTCCTTTTTGCTGAGGTAATCAGAACCCTTCACGAGAGTTGAGTTATCTCTCTCGTAAATCGCCTGATTCTATTCCACATGTTCAAAAGAGACGAAAATCCATTCCTTTTGAATTGGTTGAACTCCGTCACCGATTCTGGCACACCCGCACTCTACGGATATGAAGAATATTATTGGCCCTACTATTCGGCCGATGATTATTATTTTTCGGAATCCCACGAAAATCAAGAATATTATCGCCCCTGCTATTCGGCCGGTGATTATTTTTTTTTCGGAGCGAACAATATATATATATATATATGGATATTGAATTCCTTATGATGAAGAAACAATTATAACCAATATACCAACGAAAAGCTTCAAAGGTTACTGAGAATGTGATCTTCTTACTTTTATTTATATGTTAATTCTTGGTTTGCAATATGAATGGATAACTTTATAGATGTAAAAAGAAAGAAAGAGTGGTGCATATGGTGGTTGTTTGGACTAAACTAGATATAAACTTTAATCTATTACATCTCATATATACGTATGTGCATGATGTGTTTTCTGAAAGTTTTCATTGAGAGATGTTACAAGCAATATGCATTATGTATTCTTGTATTGTAAAGTGTGCATTTTAAATGTCCTAGTTTAATGTGCCATTACATATTAAATGTAGTGTAAAGTTGGTTAATGCACCCACATTTCACAAATGTTCTTGGACTTTCTTATGTAGTGTGAATCTAGTATAATCAAGTTTGGATGCATTCAATGTAGTATAATGCACTCACATTTCTAACCATTTGATTGGTTGATAAAAGGTAGCTATAATCATGTGTGTATGTGAATAGAGTAAGGAAATGTGAAACAATCTGGTGCAACTGTGCACACCACAAGTGTGTATTATTCATAATTATTATAGCTTGACCCTAGAATGTTATAAAAATTACATTTTGACCCTTATAGTTTACTAAAATTACAATTTGACCCCTAAACATTACAAATATTACTGTTTGACCCCTGAACAATATGAAATTACATTTTGACTCATAGTTTACTGGAATTACAGATTAATCCCTAAACTTTGCTGATATTACATTTTGATCCTTAAAATTTAGTGAAATTACTATTTATGCCCTGAAAAAGAAAAAAAATGAAGACAACAGGATTCGAACCATGGCCTATGGGGAATTCGACCATATTAATATGGATAATCTGAACTACATTTCACTAAGACACTTTGTTCGTTGTTATTATTTATATATATATTTGGTAGAGCCTGAAGTCTCCCAACTCTGATTATATTATTTTGATTATTTATGCGGTTGAGCTTAAAACATCTCGCATATGTTTGAATGTAAACCTGAAGTTTACCATAAAATTTTCGTAGGCCTGAATGCCAAAAATTATTATTTATGAACATGGAGTTTCATATAAATTGCCAAAATTTCATCTACAAATTTATAATTTGTAAATGTTAGATATTTGCTGCAAGCCAGAAGCTTAGCAGTGATTTAGAAATTATCACAAAAGTTTTCTAAATCTAATAACTTGAAGTCTATTACGAGTCTGAAGTCTCATAATCATTAATGGCCAGAAGTTTATTAATTTTGTGCCAACCTGAAGTTGTGCCAACTTACTGCATTATTGCTTATTGATTTTATATGCTGAAACATTGTTTACTACATCATTAATTCAATTAGTTAATGATTTTCTTATCATTTTAATTTAAAAGTATCAACATGTCTAACCTCACAAAGCTTTGAGTTTGCCGCATTTGATACTACTAGAAATAAATATTCATTCCTAGAAGTGAATGCAGTCATAGTTCACAATAATCGCCAACATCATGGTCGTGGACGATATCATGGAAAGGAAAACAATTAGTATCTTGGTACTTGTGATTCTTTAATAATTCCCCAAAGGAATTACTCACAAAGCCACCAGAAGTGGTCTAAGAACAAGCAATATAAAATCAAATGTGCTCATATAAAGTCTTTTGTGACTTATGGTGATAAGTCTTACTTTCGGTATGTTATAAGAGGACACTGGTCGCGGACCTGTTGAACGCCAAGAAATTTGGTGGATCTCTTTTAAGCTTTTGTGAAAGGAAAAGAAAAGTGAAAAGAGAAATAAATTGAAACAAATTTAATTGATGATTCTATGGATGATGACCTGCCTATAGACATATCTAGTATTGATGTTTCAGATTTATTTGTTGATCTTTTGATAGAATAGATCATTTAAGTGGTAATAAGGATATCTAAACAAATAATATGAGTAATAATAATGATATCTAAACAAATAAAGTCCCTTTAGTATTGGTTTGGATTAACTTATGTGTTTATCCATCAAGGGTACCTTTACAATATGTGTTTCTGTATCTGGTATACCATAATTGGTCTAACTGCTTATGTATCTCATGTTTTGTATGATCTTTATAAAGAAAAGACTACTTCTGCATAACGTGATTTTTATTTGTGTAAAAGGTATGGATCTATCGAATATATTGCCCGAGTCTCAAATAAATAAAGAAGATATCTATCTGGCAGATGGTGCTACTATGCATTCGATATTTCGAGAGAAGAAATATTTTTCTAATATAACACTAGCAGAGAATAATGTCAACATAATATAAAGCCCTGCAAACATGTTTGAAGGTTCCGGAAGAGCCAACATTTTATTGCCTTGCGGAACAAAGTTATGTCTTGATGATGCATTATACTCCTCTAGATCCAGGAGAAATATGTTGAGTTTTAAAGATATTCGCCGCAATGGATATTATATTGAGACTATAAACAAATGCATTACTGACTATATTTGCCTTACATCTATCATTTTATGCCAGAAACATGTATTAGAAAAACTTCCTGCTTTCTTTTCTGGGTTGTATTATATAACTATCAAAACAATTGAATCATATGCAGTGATGCACCCGAAGTGCTCTAACCCAAAGATGTTTAAACTTTGGCATAATCGGTTGGGTCACCCATGATCAACATGATGCGCAGGATTGTTAAAAATTCACATGGGCATCCATTACAGAACCAGAAGATTCTGTCGACAAGTGATTTTCTGTATAGTGCCTGTTCTCAAGGTAAATTGATAGTCAAACCATCTCCCCTGAAAATAAGTGTTGAATCACCTTTCTTTTTGAATAGAATTCAAGGAGATATTTGTGGACCGATCCATCCACATTGTGGACCTTTTAAATATTACATGGTTTTGATAGATGCCTCAACCCGATGGTCTCATGTGAGTTTACTATCTACTCGTAATATTGCATTTGTTAAACTCCTTAGTCAAATTATTCAATTGCGAGCACATTTTTTTGACTACCCAATTCAGACAATACGTCTTGATAATGCTGGAAAATTCACATCCCAAACATTTGATAATTATTGTATATAAAATGGCATTGATGTTGAACACCCTGTTGTACATACTCATACGTAAAATGGTTTAGCATAAGCCTTTATTAAACATCTTCAGTTAATTTCTAGACCGTTACTTATGAGTACAAAATTGACTATTTCTGCTTGGGGGCATGCAATATTGCATGCAACATCTTTAGTTCGCATTCGACCAAATGCATACCATAAATTTTCTCCACTTCAACTTTTTCTTGGTTATTAACCAAATATCTCACTTACGGATTTTTGGGTGTGCATTTTATGTTCCTATTGCACTATTGTATTGAACTAAGATGAGTCCACAACGTAGATTGGGTATTTATGTTGGTTTTGACTCACCTTCTATTATTAGATATCTTAAACCTGTAATAAGTGATATTTTTAAGGCACGATTTACTGACTGTCACTTTAATGAGGCAGTTTTCCCACCATTAGGGGGAGAAAATCTTTACTTAACAAAGCAACCTAAAATCACTTTGAATGCCATGGAATTATCACATTTTGATCCGCACATAAAACAATATGAACTAGGAGTTCAAAAGATCATTCATCTGCAAAGAATTGTAAATCAACTACCGAATGCATTTACTGACACAATAAAGGTAACAAAATCACATATACCTGCTGCAAATGTCCCGGCTTAAATTGATGTGCCTGTAGCACAACTTATGAGTTCTATAGCAAATGCATCTCAAACACACCAGAAGCGTGGTAGGTTTATTGGTGCAAAAGATAGTGTTCCCTAGAAAAGGAATGTACAAGAGAAAGTGAACAAAAATAGTGATGTCCCAAAAGTGACACAAACCCCAAAAGAGGTTATGTCCCTAGTAGTGGAATATGCCCCAGAAGAGGCACCAATACCAAAAAATACTAAGATCTCCATAAATTACAGAGAAGTATGGAATAGAAATGAAAAAGTTATCGACAATGAATTCACTTATCTTGTCACTTTTGAAATAACAACAAGTATTGAGGATCCCGAGCCTTAAACCGTCGATGAGTGTCGACGAAGCAAAGATTGGTTAAAATGGAAAAAGGCTATCTAGTCTAAATTAGATTCACTGATGAATCACCAAGTTTTTGGACCTGTAATCCTGACACCTGAAGTTGTCCAGCCTGTTGGGTACAAATGGGTATTTGTACGAAAATGAAATGAGGAAAATGAAATTGTGAGATACAAAACCCGCCTTATTGCTCAAGGTTTCTCACAAAGGCCTGGAATTGATTATGAAGAAACATATTCTCCTGTAATGGATGTAGTTATATTCCGTTTCTTGATCAGTTTAATAGTCTCTAAAGGACTGGATATGCGATTAATGGATGTTGTTACAACATATCTATATGGATCACTTGATAGTGATATATATATATATATATATATATATATATATATATATATATATATATATATATGAAAATCCATAGAGGATTTAAGTTGTCTGAAGCAACTCATTCAAAACCCCATAGCATGTACTCGATCAAATTACAATGATCATTGTACGAGCTGAAGCAATCCGAACGCATGTGGTACAATCGCCTAAGCGAATACTTATTAAAAAAAGGGTTATGTGAATGATCCTATTTTTCCATGCATATTCATTAAGAAAAAACATCTAGATTTGCTATTATTGCAGTATATATGGATGATCTTAATCTTGTAGGCACTCCTCAAAAAATTGAAAATACTGCAACGTACCAGAAGAAAGAATTCGAGATAAAAGATCTTGGAAATACAAAATTCTGTTTTGACCAACAAATTGAACATTTATCAGGCGGAGTTCTTGTCCACTAGTCAGCCTATACTTGTAACACCCCAAAATCCACAGGAACTCCCGTACTAGAGTCTTGGATCACTGGAGCGCCACCCATCAAATTTAATGAAAATCGGGCAGAGTTCCGTTTGTATGGGAACCCTTTGGTGGATAAGGTCCACTCCAAAACACCCTGTAAGGCATATATAACACCAATAATATACGCAACTAACCCGATGATAAAACTAGGGACCGGGATCGATGACACAATCATGCCGCCATCCCTCCAAGCCCCACACAAGTCCAAAATTAATATATACATACAGTATCTAAAAAGTAATAAGGTAGAAGCCATCATAACAACATAATACAGGCCAATATACCCGTAGGTGCCAAAAGAATATATAGTAATCCAAAAAGGGTAAGATATATGTAAACTAGCCCTAGCAAGGCCGATACATCAAAATAACATCCAAAAGGGAAGTCTCCACATCCCACAGAGATCATAACTGCTATCCCTGATCCTGTCCAGGCTCATGTCCTGAAATCATAAATAAAATGGGATTGAGCTAAATTGCTCAGCAGGGATGCACCATTTCTTTCCTCTCTAACTGACGAAAATAAGATTGGTTCTTCCCACAAGTACCAACACCATGCTAGAACATCCACCTCTCACCAGGTTCCACATACTCGTGAGATCACACAACTCGACATACTGAGGAATCATCATCTCAACTAATAGAACAGTAAGATAAGTAACAGATACATTTATCTTAACAACAAGTAGAGTGACATGATATGAAATGTGATGTAGTCCCGTGTCTACCTACACTTTCAATCCCAACCCTCACCATAACTGCAGTGTTGAGCCGTAACCAGGCGTAGATCTCTATCTCCTACCCTGCAGTCATCCAACGCTGCAATACATACAAGGTGACTCATTAAGGATGGCCTAACTCTGAAGTCCTAGGGACAGGCAGGATGGTCCAACTCCGAAGTCCCTAACATGTGGGTGACCCAACTCCGAAACCCCTACACCAAGATAATCGTAACCGTTGTATGGTGTTCAATGCAACCCATGCCCTCACAGTCCCTAACTGACTATATGCTTGTGAAATGACATGGCATAAAAACATTATGCAATAAATATTACTCTGAGCATGTGGCATAATTTCTAAAGTGAAACTAAGTAATTTAACATGCTTACATCTCAACAACATATAACACAAAATCCTGTATTTAAAATAATGCTAGCATAAAAAGGATAGTATATATATATAAATATATACATCTCAATTCATCACGTTAAAACACTTTCCCAGCCATTTACTATAATTATAATTTCAAGAATTTATTTCTATATTTCTCGAAGCATGGAAACAGTTATATCGACTCATTATAATTTCAATAATTTATTTCTATATTTCTCGAAGCATGGTAATAGTTATACCGACTCATTATAATTTCAAGATTTATTTCTATATTTCTCGAAACATGGAAATAGTTATACCGACTCATTATAATTTCTAGAATTTATTTCTATATTTCTCGAAGCATGGAAACAGTTATACCGACTCATATTAATTTCAAGAATTTATTTCTATATTTCTCGAAGCATGGAAACAGTTATACCGACTCATTATAATTTCAAGAATTTATTTCTATATTTCTCGAAGCATGGTAAACAACTATATTGACTCACACTCCTCTTAGAACTAAACCCTTTAGTGCATTTTGTTTCCCTACCTCTAGAAGCATGCACAAAACGGCAATAAACCAATACTAGTTCCTGAACCGCAACCCGTGAAAGTCGCCTTTCACACCGCTAACTCGATTTGACTCCGCGATATGCCCAAACGACCACCACGATTCCTAGAACAATATACTAAAAGATGATTAAAATCTATGGACGTTAGGGCATGCAAAACTATGAAAAACATAAAAGTCAACTCACCTCTTAGAAATGAGATTTACACCAAATCGTTCGACGAATCGTCCCCAAAATCGGATATGACGCACATGCCACCGAAACCCAGCTAGCCTCAGAAGATCATGCGAAACGAAGCACGACTTGGCACCAAAATGGTGCCAAAACCTCCGGCCGAACAAGTTGTTCACCGCCCCGACCCTGCTACAGCCGCGATCCTATCCACTAGGCTCAGCCTTGAGATACGCGCACAACTCCTCCGCCGTTGTTGTCTCCGACCGACGCTGCCAATCCCTGTCGGCTATCTCCTCTTCCAGTTGACCCTCTCTCTCTCGTGTGACAAGAAGAAGGGAATGAGAAGTTTCACTCTGTCGTGTGATAAGAAAAAAGAAGAAGCTTGGAGCGGATCTGGGAGAGAGAAGAACGTGTGTACTATGTGTGTGTGTGTGTGTGTGTGTTTTCTATATATGTATGTATATCTATTATATTATATTAACATATATATATCTACACATCAAAATAATTCACATAAAAAATAAAAATAAACAATTAACTAAATAAATAAAATTAACTAGACTTTATAATCTCCCCTCCTTAGGAGATTTCGCCCCCGAAATCACAACGCACCTGTAACAGAAAATAAATCAGGGTACTTAGCCTGCACCGTAGCCTCCCTCTCCTAGGTCGCCTCCTCGATGCTCTGATGCCGCCAGAGGACCTTGACCAGAGGAATGGTCCTACCTCTCAATACCTAATCTCGGGAGTCCAAAATCCGTATAGGTCGCTCCTCATACGATACATCTTCAGCCACGTCGATATCAGCCCACTGCAAAACATGCGAAGGATGTGGTTGATACTTTCGTAGCATAGAAATATGGAAAACACTATGAACCCCCGCTAGCTTTGGAGGTAAAGCTAAATGATAAGCCACCTCGCCCACTCTATGCAATATCTCAAAAGGACCAATAAATCGTGGAGATAGCTTGCCAGTCCTCCCGAACCGCATCAAACCCTTCCTCGGAGAAACCTTGAGGAAGACGTGATCGCCTACCTCAAAAGCCAAAGGACATCTCCTACGGTCAACGTAACTTTTCTGTTGACTCTGCACCATAACCAGTTGCTGACGAATGATCTTGACCCTCTCAGTGGTCTCACTCATCATGTCCGAATTCAACAAAGCAACCTCCCCCACATCTGTCCAATAGACGTGTGATCGGCATGGCTTCCCATACAATGCCTCAAACTGTGCCATTTGAATACTGGCCTGATAGTTGTTGTTGTAGGCGAACTCGACCAATGAAAAATGAGTCACCCAATTGCCCCTGAAGTCCAAAACACAAGCCCGAAGCATGTCATCCAATGTCTGAATTGTCTTCTCTGACTGACCATC
This sequence comes from Cornus suecica, assembly GCA_963922005.1. Classification (NCBI taxonomy): domain Eukaryota; kingdom Viridiplantae; phylum Streptophyta; class Magnoliopsida; order Cornales; family Cornaceae; genus Cornus; species Cornus suecica. The sequence continues at coordinate 53,335,636 of OY998244.1, forward strand.
GGTCTGGGGGGGGAAGTTGTACTAAACAACAACCTCGTGTCCAAGGCCGTCTAAAATGCCTGCCAGAAATGTAAAGTGAAACGCGGATCCCTATCTGACACAATGGAAACTAGAACTCCGTGCAATTTGACAATCTCCTCAATAAAAAACCGACTAAGTGCCTCTGCACCGTTAGTCTCACGAATAGCCAAGAAATGAGCAATCTTCATCAACCTGTCGACGATGACCCAAATGGTGTCATGCCCACTCTGCATCCTCGGTAACCCAGTCACGAAGTCCATAGTGATGTGCTCCCACTTCCACTCAGTAACAGGTAATGACTCTAACTCTCCCGCAGGTCTCTGATGCTTGGCCTTCACCTATTGACAGGTGAGGCAACTCATCACAAATTCATCCACGCTCCGCTTCATATCCCGCCACCAGTACTAGCGTGGAAGATTATGATACATCTTCGTGCCTCCAGGATGAACTGCAAACCTAGAACAATGAAACTCCCATAGTACCCTATCACGGCAGTCCAATGGTATACACAACCGACCTCTGTAGCAGAAACCACCATCAGTGTGTAAAACCCATCCCTCAATCACCTCTCCTGCAGTAATACTGGTGCGAACCGATTTCAAACTGTCATCCCGACTCTGTGCCTCAACCACCCTGCTAATAAGTGAAGGTTATGCAACTAGGATGAATAATGTGGCAGCTCCACCCCCATCATAGAACTGAAGTCCCATTACTGCAATATCCTCCATCATCCGCCACTCCCAGATGGCGATATTGGTTATAATAGCTTGCAACCTCCGACTCAAGGCATCGATCACCACGTTGGCCTTCCCCGGATGGTTCTGAAGGTCGAAGTCGTAGTCCTCCATGTACTCCACCCACCTCCTCTGCCTCTAGTTTGGGTCCCTCTGCATAAACACGTACTGAAGGCTCTTGTGGTCGGAGAAGACCTCAAACTTCTCCCCATACAAGTAGTGCCTCCATCCCTTCAAGGAAAAGATCACTGCCGCCAACTCCAAGTTGTGAGTCGGATAATTCTACTCATGGGTCTTCAACTATCGAGACCCATAAGCGACTACCCGTCCTATCAGCATCAGAACACTTCCTAAGTCATCACATGAAGCATCACAATAAATGGCATACCCCACACCTCTCTCTAGAATCACTAACACTAGTGCAGTAGTAAACCTCATTTTCAACACACTAAAGCCCTGCTCGCATGCATCATCCCAAACAAACCCGACTCCCTTCCTGGTAAGGCGAGTCATTGGTGCAACAACCTGGGAGAAATCCTGAATAAATCGATGGTAGTAAGTTGCTAAACCCAAGAAGCTTTGTATCTCGAAGACATTCTTAGGCTGGCTCCAACTAAGAACTACCTCGACCTTCGAAGGGTCGACAGAAATACCCCCACCAGAAACTACGTGCCCGAGGAAACCCACCTCATGTAGCAAAAACTCACACTTCTCGTACTTGGGAAATAATCAATGCTCCGAAGGATCTGTAAAATTGTCTTAAGGTGCACCTCATGCTCCTCCTCAGTAAGAGAATAAATGAGTAAGTCCTCCATGAATACCACCACAAACCGATCTAAGAAGGCACTAAAATCACAGTGCATAAAGTCCATGAAGGTCGTTGGTGCATTCATCAAGCCGAAAGGCATTACAAGGAACTCGTAGTGGCTGTAACGAGTGCAAAATGCGATCTTCGGAATGTCCTCCTCCCGAACCCGCAGCTGATGATATCCGGACCTCAGATCAATCTTCGAGAACCATGTGGATTATCTTAACTAGTCGAATAGATCATCAATCCTGGGCAAATGATACTTGTTCCTAACAGTGACTCGGTTCAACTTCTGATAATCAATGCAAAGCCATAATGACCCATCATTATTTTTCGCGAAGAGAACTGAAACATCCCAAGGAGACGCACTAGGATGGATGAAACCATATCTTCGGAGATTGAATAACTATCGACGCAACACCTCCAACTCAGCCGGAGCCATTCGATTCGGTGGCGAAGAGATGGCCAAGGTACCAGGGAGAGTGTCAATAAAAAAATCCACCTCTTGTCGGGGAGGTAACTTGGTCAATTCACTCAGAAAAACATCCGGGTAGTCACAAACAATATGTGGCATACCCATTGGGTCACCCACTCCCTCATTGGCCAAAAGGATGTTGGATCCATCACAGCTCCACAACCCAAACAAGGAAAAAGATGTCATTCCTATCACCCACTAAATAGAAACAGTCACCACCAGGTGTACACACTATCACAAGACCCCGATAATAGTCAATCATGGTACGGAACATAAAAAGCCAGTCCATGCCCAGTATGACATCAAAAGTGGCCATGTTCAAAAGAATAAAGTCAAAGACTAATCGCCTCCTGGCAATCACTATAACACACGAGGGACAGATACGGAACATGGTAACACTGCCACCCATCGGTGTATCTACACATAGCCCCCCTTAAGTACCAAAATGGGCAACCCCAATGCTGAAGCAACAGGTGATGAAATAAAGGAATGCAAAGCACCAGAGTCAATAAAAACTCTAGCCTAGGAACTAGACAAAATAAAAGTACCTCGGACTACTGCTGGCCCCATAAAGCTATTAGCTGGAGCGACAGTGAAAACACAACCCTGAGTGGTCTAACCCTGTCTCTGGTATGTAGTCTGCTAATAAGATGGTGCAGAACTCGCGGCACCCAAACTCTGAACCGACTGAGCTGGCTGAGGAGCCCTGAAGCCTGACTGAACCACTGAAGAAAGTGCTGCCTATAATATTGGAATGGCTTTACTCTAACCACTAACCCTGTCCCTTTGGGGGCAATCCCTGCGGTAATGACCCTGTTAGCCACAAGCATGACAAGCTGTCCACGCTCCTAAGTCTCTGCTCTGGGTTAGTCGAAGAGACGGACACTGAGACTTATAGTGACCCGGATGTTTGCATTGAAAGCACACTACATCCCTCCGAATAGAGCCTGAAGATGTCCTAACAGATGATACTAGCGAAACTGGTCTAGCTGCTAACGAAACATTCGTATCTTCCCTCTGTCTTTTCTTACTGCCACTGACGGAAGAAGACTCAGTCAACACTCTACCTCTAGTCTCACGTGTCCTCTGGTACTCCCTATCCTCCTCCTCTGCTGCAAGAGCCTTCGTGACCGCGTCACAATAGGTAGCAAACTTAAATAGTGAAATCTTCCCCAGGAGCTAACTCCTCAAACCCAACACAAACTTTCATATCCGGAAGAACTCGGTGCTTACCAAGTCCGGAGAGAAATGGGACAACCTAGAAAACTCGGTCTTATACTCAACCACTGACTGCCCTCCCTAAACTAACGCTAAAAAATGGTTCATCATCTGGAGTTGTGCGGTTATAGGAAAGAAACGATCCATAAACAACGTCCTGAAGGCATCCTAAGTAAGTGTACTAACATCTCGAGTGTTTTTCATAGTCTTCCACCACACCGCGTCATGCTCGATAAAAAGGTAAATGGCAATAGAGACTCTCAACCTATCCCCCATAATCATCAGAACATCAAATCCGCTCACTACTTGATCTAACCAACTGTCCGCAGCCAACGGATCCGCCCCTCTTTCAAACCTAGGCATACCAAGTCGCATAAACTCCCGAAGAGCCCTCTTGGCTCGAGTACTCTTATCCTCTACTGGAGCAATAGGTACCACAGGAGCCACAGGTGCTACTGGCACATCCTGTGCTAAAGCAATAGCTAAAACACATAATAAAAGATCCCCATCCACAACCGGAGCTGATGGTGCTCCCTCCCTCCCCTCACGAGGTGCTGGAATGTGCTCATCCACTCCCAGAGGTACCGATACGTGATCCCCCACAGACTGGGAAGCATGTGCTCGCTCCTCCACATCAGGAGGTGGCCTTTGGTCAACACGTCGAGGTCACCCACGATGAAGCGGCATAGCGCTATAACAACAGGGAAGATAAATTAGAACGTTAATACAACATGAGGGTCTAACAAAAATAGGAAACCATGTTAACCCACATTAAAATGATTAACACATAATATGCTCAAAGAAAAGAAATTAAACACGGACGCAAAAGGTCGACCTTACCCTTCGTCCCTAGGTTAACGAATATTGTTCTAATACCAAGTTGTAACACCCTAAAATCCACAGGAACTCCCGTACTAGAGTCTTGGATCACTGGAGCGCCACCCATTAAATTTAATAAAAATCGGGCAGAGTTCCGTTTGTACGGGAACCCTTTGGTGGATAAGGTCTACTCCAAAACACCCTGTAAGGCATATATAATACCAATAATATACACAACTAACCCGATGATAAAACTAGGGACCGGGATCGATGGCACAGTCATGCCGCCATCCCTCCAAGCCCAACACAAGTCCACAACTAATATATACATACAATATCTAAAAAGTAATAAGGTAGAAGCCATCATAACAACATAATACAGGCCAATACACCCGTAGGTGCCAAAAGAATATATAGTAATCCAAAAAGGGTAAGATATATGTAAACTAGCCCAAGCAAGGCCGATACATCAAAATAACATCCAAAAGGGAAGTCTCCACATCCCACAGAGATCATAACCGTTATCCCTGATCCTGTCCAGGCTCATGTCCTGAAATCATAAATAAAATGGGATTGAGCTAAATTGCTCAGCAGGGATGCACCATCTCTTTCCGCTTTAACTAACGGAAACAAGATTGGTTCGTCCCACAAGTACCAACACCATGCTAGAACATCCACCTCTCACCTGGTTCCACATACCCGTGAGATCACATAACTCGACATACTGAGGAATCATCAGCTCAACTAATAGAACAGTAAGATAAGTAACATATACATTTATCTTAACAACAAGTAGAGTGACATGATATGAAATGTGATGCAGTCCCGTGTCTACCTACACTCTCAACCCCGACCCTCACCACAACTGTAGTGTTGAGCTGTAACCAGGCGTAGATCTCTATCTGCTACCCTGCAGTCATCCAGCATTGTAATACATACAAGGTGACTCGTCTAGGATGGCCTAACTTTGAAGTCCTAGGGACAGACATGATGGTCCAACTCCGAAGTCCCTAACAGCGGGGTGGCCCAACTCCGAAACCCCTACACCAAGATAATCGTAACCGTCGTACGGTGTTCAATACAACCCATGCCCTCACAGTCCCTAACTGACTATATGCTCATGAAATGACATAGCATAGAAACATTATGCAATAAATATTACTCTGAGCATGTGGCATAATTTCTAAAGTGAAACTAAGTAATTTAACATGTTTACATTTCAACAACATATAGCATAAAATCCTGTATTTTAAATCATGCTAGCACAAAAATGATAGTATATATATATATATATGTATAAATATATACATCTCAATCCATCACATTAAAACACTTTACCAGCCATTTACTATAATTATAATTTCAAGAATTTATTTCTATATTTCTCGAAGCATGAAAACAGTTATACCGACTCATTATAATTTCAATAATTTATTTCTATATTTCTCGAAGCATGGAAACAGTTATACCGACTCATTATAATTTCAAGAATTTATTTCTATATTTCTCGAAGCATGGTAAACAACTATATCGACTCACACTCCTCTCAGAACTAAACCCTTTAGTGCATTTGGTTTCCCTACCTTTAGAAGCGTGCACAAAATGGTGATAAACCAATACCGGTTTCCGAACCGCAACCCGTGAAAGTTGCCTTTCGCACCACTAACTCGATTTGACTCCACGATATGCTCAAACGACCACCACGACGCCTAGAACAATATTCTAAAAGATGATTAAAATCTATGGACGTTAGGACACGTAAAACTATGAAAAAAAAGAAAATTCAACTCACATCTTAGAAATGCGATCTACATCAAACCGTTAGACGAATCGTCCCCAAAATAAGATATGACGCACACACCACTGAAACCCAGCTACCTTCCGAAGATCACGCGAAATGAAGCACGGCTCGGTGCCAAAACCTCCGGCCGAACAAGCTGCTCACCGCCCCGACCCTGCTACAGGCACGACCCCATCCACCAGGCTCGGCCTTGATATGCGCACACAACCCCTGCGCCGTTGTTGTCTCCGACAGATGTCGTCAATCCCCACTGGGTATCTTCTCTTCCAGCCAACCCCCATCTCTCTGTTTCTCTCGTGCAACAAGAAGAAGTGAATGAGAAGTTTCACTCTATCGTGCGACAAAAAGAAAAAGCTTGGAGTAGATCTAGGAGAAAGAAGAACATGTGTGCTACGTGTGTGTGTTTGTGTGTGTGTTTTATGTATATGTATGTATATCTATTATATTATATTAACATATATATATCTACACATCAAAATAATTCACAAAACAAATTAAAATAAATAATTAACTAAATAAATAAAATAAACGGGACTTTACAATACTAAAAAAGTCCTGAAGCGTTTTATTTGGATAAAGCTCATCCCCTGAGCTCTCCAATGGTTGTTTGATCTCTTGATGTCAAGAAAGATCTTTTTCGCCCCCAAGATGATGATGAATAACTCCTTGGTCCTGAAGTTTCATATCTTAGTGCAATTGGTGTTCTTATGTACCTTGTGAATTGCACCAAACCAGATATAACATTCTCTACCAACTTACTTTTAAGATTTAGTTATGCACCAACCCGGAGACATTGGAATGGAGTTAAGCATATTTTGCATTACCTTTGTAGTACAGCTGACATAGAACTATTTTATGCAAAAGAATCAAAGTCTCAATTAATTGAGTACGCAAATGCTGGTTATCTTTTTGACCCACATATAGGTCGATCACAGACAAGGTATCTATTTACTTTATGGCGATATTGCTATATCATGACATTCTACAAAGCAAACATTGACGACAACTTCTTCAAAGCACTTTGGGATAATTACAATTTTTGAAGCAAGTAAATAATGTGTGTGGCTGAGGTCTGTGATACTACATATTCAAGAAACATGTGGGCTTTCCTCATTAAAATACAAGCCAACAGTGGTATACGAAGACAATGCTGCATATATTACACAAATAAAAGGAGGCTACATCAAAGGTAACATAACTAAACATATTTCACCGAAGTTCTTCCACACACATGACCTCTAGAAAAGTGGGGAGATCGATATTCAGCAGATTCGTTTGAGTGATAATTTGGTAGATTTATTCACTAAAGCATTGTCAACCTCTACATTCAAAAAGCTGGTGCACGCTATTGGAATGCGTCGACTCGAAGATCTTTCATGATAAATTCATGATTACCACTACGCTGATGAAGGGGAGTAATTGTTTGAAAATGTATTGACATGATTACCACTACGCTAATGAGGGGGAGTAATTGTTTGAAAATGTATTGACATGATTACCACTACGCTGATGTGGGGGTATCACTGGTAAGCTACCACACTGGACAAGGGACATGTGTATAATCTCACCTTTATTGAGTTCAAGAATGTAAAGTGTTATATATTAGTTTCATATTTTCTATAGCATCACACTTTTTAAAATTGTGATTTAAGTGTTGTACTCAAAATTTTCAATTTACCTAGAGCTGAATTTAAGTTCTTGAATCACATCGCAAATCACAAATCATCGGACCCACTAATTATAACCTAAAAATAATAGATTTGGAAACTGTAATAGTCAAAATAATATATGGCCCAACTAGGATGGGCCACAGGACTGATGGACCGAAGAAATAAATTGGCCCATAGAAGATGAGTGATCCATAAGTCAAGAGTTGTCCTACTTATGGAATAGAGAGTCCAAAAAGGAATAGAGTTGATCAAATCCCCTGATTTAAGGGATTGATAAACTTGGATAAATGGGTTTGACCAATTTATCAGAATTGTGTATAAATAAAAGGCCAAAGATTGAATAAAGGATCCCAATTTTTTATCCAATTATTATTGTGTATTTTTCTGCACCTACGTAAACAAAAGTATATATATTGGTAATTCCATTTTTTTTTCGTCAATACAAGCAAAGACTTTCACCGAAGGTAACTTTATCAGTTTATACAAGATAATTTAATGATAGCCAATAATCGTTACAAGAGAAGACTGAAAATGGTGTTAATAATCCACCACTCCTCGTCCTCATGTCTTACCAAGAAACCCTATCTTCTTCTCCACACCCCTTCGGCCAAACCCTCACTCTTATCCATCAAATCCCAGGACTCCACCACACAACCCTCAAAACCCACCTTCACCAGCCAACCACCTGACGACACGTCACCCTCCCCCAAGCCCACCTCATCTGGCCTAGGGTTTGGTTCATCCTCATCCTCTGCCAAACCAATCCCAGACCCAGTTAGTACCAAGAAGAAACCCAAGGGTAGAAGAGAGAGAGCGTCTGTAATTCGCCGGTCATCGGTAAAAAAACCCGGGTTTGTTTTGCCACGGGGAGAGGGTGAGTCCAAGGAGCAGAGCAGGAATGAGACTGCTTTTGTTCTTGCTTGGTTAGGGCTCGGCTTGATTATTCTCGTCGAGGGCATTATTCTTGCTGCTTCAGGTTTAATTTCCCCTAATTTTTGTTTGATTCAATTTTGGGTTTACAGTGAGTACTGGATTGATCAATGATAGAGTCATAAATGAAATTTATTAGGATGTTGATGATTAGAAATTGATTAATGATTTTGTTTCCAATATGAAACATCATATGATACAACATGCATAGATATGGGCATAAGTTATTTAAGAAGTTAGCATCAAGTATGAAAATTACCTCCGTTTTTCAAATGCACTTATTTGATTTAATTTCAAGCTACTTAACATGATTAATTAAGTAAATTGGGCTAATCAACTTCGATTGACACTCATACAGTCACCCGTAATCACTAAATATTGTAGGCTCCCATTTCTTGTGTTTGTTATGATGGAAAGTCGAGGGTCCAAGTCAAGATCAAAATTGAATGTGCGACTTGATCCACTTGTCAAGCTTTAAAATGTAGATGAATAATAAACAAAAAAGTGAAAAATAAATACGTATGCAAATGGGGGAGTTCGAGTGTAAATTTTAACCAAGTGATAAGGCAAATTATTTTTTCTTTAGTTGTGGCTAACTTTAAGGAAGAACAGTTTCATGATTCCCCAAAAGATATTTTCTTGTAATCAAGTTTTTAATATATACTGTGCTAAGAAACCGAAGGTTTGGAAAATGAGTCCTACTTCCTACACCCAAATGTTTCAAAGATGTTTCTTGTTTTACCTTTGAATTGTTAGGAATTAATTCTTTTTCACTGTTTAAGAATTAATCCCGCCCAAGATCATCAACATCTGTTTTTACTCACACAGATAAATCACACATACATAACACATAATATTTAATGTGGTTCAGCCCCAACTTTGGCCTACGTTCACGGATGAGAAAGAATTTCATTATGATCATGTAGAGATATTACAATAATAGAGAATTACCAACACCGGTAAATATCTCCGTGTGTACTCACAACTTCTTCTTACCTTCGCGACTTCTTCACACGAGACTTCTTCTCCCATCGATGTCTACTCTACCCAACACGTAAACTTTCTCTACCCTTCAAAGCACATCGATCCCCATGGGACTAGATCTCTCCCCTTCTCATAAGTCTCAACCATCAACCCTAGGTATCTATTTATAGAGTTACAAAATTAATTTCTTGTTGGACAAGGATTACAATTCCTTGGAGAATAATATTTTCCTCTAACAAGAAATTACCATATAAAGCATACTCTAAATAGAAAACCTAATTACAATAGGAATTTGAGACACTTTCCTAACAATCTCCACTTTGTTCAAATTCCATCTCTTCAAGGCTCCACCTCTCTTCAAGCATCATCACTCTTCCACTTTGACTTCTTCTTCTTCTCCACACTCTTTCTTCTTAAACTTTTTCTTCTTCTCTATACTCGTCTACTCATTATTTTCTTTTTTTTCATCTACATGCATCATACTTCACCTCCACCGCTACTATCTGCGCTTCTTCATCATTTTTCAACATCTACATCATCTTCAGAACCATGCCTTCTCCACGATCACTTCATCTACTTCATCATCTTCTCTTTCTTTTTCTCTTTTGTTTTTCAATTCTCAACAAATCACTAACCACAACAACTTTCAACAACTTTATCTCACACTCACCTATATATATATATATATATATTCACATTTCAATAACACAAACTCAAAGCCAAAAACAAAATCAATTATTTTATGCTCCAAAGCTCCTCTTCTCCAACACCAACACCGTCGTCGCTCTTTCGTGGCCACCCAGGCAATCTTCCCGCCACCTTAGCCGCCACCACCAACACCTACCAGAACTGCAGCTCCTCCATCAACACAACATCCACCTCATCAACATCAACAGTGAGTAAAACATCATCAATCCAAGCTATGTTGACCTTTTTTTCAGCCATATAACTCACTTCTCTTGTATGATATTTTCGGAGTCAAATTATGCAAAACCGACTGCACGATTGCGTCTGAAGTGGTCCAAAACCTTAATAACGCCTATGACCGCATAAAAAATAGGTCAAAAATGACACCTAACGGGCCAATAACAATTCAGCACAACAGACAAAAATTGCTAACGATGTCAGAAACTTCTTGGGGCGCGTGCGGGCGTGTGCCTTCGCCGATGGGGTTGATCTTTGTGCCTAAACATTCATCTTCGAAAGAGTTTTTCGTCAATATATTATATGCCTTGTTTGAGTCAACCATGCTCCACGAAATAGGCCCGAAACGAAACTGCTGCGCGTGGAACCCAAAAAATTGATCGGAACTTTAGGCGGCGTGTGGGGGCGCATGCATAACTTTCCGGCGATGCGCTTGACACTGCTGGCTTCGTCTCGTTGAGCCGCTTCTCTTGGTATGCTCATATTTTGATTTCGACCACCTATCGAGATCCGAAATTAACTAGATTGTTGTTTGCCAAAAACTCTGATACGGATATGGTTCTACCTGGATTGCTCTGATACCACTTGTTAGGAATTAATTCTTTTTCATTGCTTAAGAATTAATCCCGCCCAAGATCATTGACACCTGTTTTTACTCACACAGATAAATCACACACACATAACACAATATTTAACGTGGTTCAGCCCCAACTTTGGCCTACGTCCACGGATGAGAAGGGATTTCATTTTGATCATGTAGAGATATTACAACAGTAGAGAATTACCAACATCGGTAAATATCTCCGTGTGTACTCACAACTTTTTCTTGCCTTCGCGACTTCTTCACACGAGACTTCTTCTCCCATCGGTGTCTACTCTACCCAACACGTAAACTTTATTTACCCTTCAAAGCACATCGATCCCCATGGGACTACATCTCTCCCCTTCTCATTAGTCTCAACCATCAACCCTAGGTATCTATTTATAGAGTAACAAAACTAATTTCTTGTTAGACAAGGATTACAATTCCTTGAAGAATAATATTTTCCTCTAACAAGAAATTACCATATAAAACATACTCTAAATAGAAAACCTAATTACAATAGGAATTTGAGACACTTTCCTAACATGAATTTGTGTCCATCACAACCACGACCTCATTGTATGGATATGTATTTGGCCACCCATTGGATAGGTAGTATATATCCATTCACAGTAGATTGTGTTGAAGCCTGGGATATGTAGTATCTATCTGAAATGCATAGCCTTTTTACCCTCATCATCCCCACATATTTAACCATTGTAGTGTTTAGTCTAGTTTGGTTCCATAAGACAAGAGATAGGTTTAAATAAGATATGTATGTGATTATATGTACATGTACATGTACATGTGTATATACATATTTATCTAAACTACTGACAAATGCTCTGGTTTCATATATGGCAGTACCATGTTTGTTGCTTCCAAATTGTAACAATAAGTGTTCTTATGCTCACAGGATTTTTACCGGAAGAGTGGGACAAATTCTTCGTGAAATATCTGTACCCATCTTTTACCCCAACAGTCTTTCTTTTGTTACCGAATTCGTTGTATATGGAATGACGAAGTATCTGCAGAATGAGAAACTCAAAGGCCCAAATGATCGTTCATGAATGTAAACTGGCGTGTCTGGTTTGTAAGAGAAGGCCACTATTACAACTTACTAGGGTCTGCTGATTAGCTTGTTCTTGTTTTACCCTTCGTCTGTGGTGCCTTTGGTGTCTTTCATGCTTGACAGTATATGTAACACAAAGCCAATAAGAATTTGAAAACTTTTACAGAGATTTTCCAGCTGAAGTCATATCTAATGTGTGCTTGGGTTTATTTTTATGCATAATTGTGTAGAGGGGGGAGTGGTCATCTGTTGTATCTGTTTATATGCAAATTGCTCCTCCAAATTATTTCATTTTCTGTTTACTTATTTTGATACTCAAAGTGCCATTATAATTTATAATAATAAACATTTGATCTAAAAAAATCTAGTGTATTTTTTCCTTCTAATAATGGGTTGAATTGTATAAAGGTGAGCTTGTATTGGCTTACACGATGGTACCAGTGCTTTTTTTATTGAATTATTTTATGTTTTATCTTGCTGCACACTCTAATCAAAGGTCATACAAATTATCTAGTATATTAATTGCATAAGAAATACAAACACTAGTAACTGTTAAGACATGCATTGCTGTTAGTTTCATCAGGAAAATAAATTTCTACCATTGCCCGAAGAAGAAGAAATAATAACATACTTGTTACTAAGATGTAAACGCAATGACAATATATTTGAGTCAACGAGCAGGTTCAATACAGAGATTATTGTTGACATGTTAATTATTCGTTGTTAAATTTCCGTATAAGGAATAACATATTGTGAGGAAAAATAAGCAACAATAATTGCTGTAAATCCTTCAATTGGAATCTGTATAACCATGCCAACCCTTGTATGGCCTTTTAATTTTGTGAGAGATATTTTGTAGGAATGAAAGTGGTAATACTGGTGCTCTTTTACCTATTCTTTTATTATCTACATCTTCTGGGTTTTTTTTTTTTCATGTAACTGCTTGTGAAATATGGATGCTCTTTTTCTCTAGTAATTATTTTAGTTCATGGAGGACAATTGCTTGCAGATATTGAGGCGGGAAACCCAAAATAAACAAGTTAGTTGCTTCTGATTTTATAAAATTTACACCAGCATGGAACTTGTTGGTTCTTCAGGTGGGACTTGGTGAAGCTAAGTGGCTAAGATAATTCCCTTGCAGTTGCTATAACCGTTGCTCCAAGGCAAGCCTTCAGTCTCTAACGAAGCAATCACATGCCTGATGCCACAGTAATTTTTGTTTATAAAGCTTATTTGAAATTACGGACACTATTCCTCTTATTTTGTCTGCTGATTTTTACTTGCATGAATTTATTCATTGAGAGTTTGTTGTATCTCTCAGTACTTATGAAATAAAATTGTGTTCAAGGTTTTTCTTTTAGTTGGAAAATCCATGGAGATGGTAAGCTCAAGAAGTCACGAGGAGCTTCGTCGTGTGGAAGCTCATTCTCTTGAAGCCATATATGAACTTGAATCTTATAAAATAGTGCATTATTGAGTGAGATAGGTAATACATTTGTTTATACAATAGTAGTGTACTTTTGAAAATTGTAAGTTATATGCAACAACATTTAGAACCCTATTTCCCCCGTTGTTTTCAACAGAGAGGTTCACTGATTGGTTTTGTCATCTCTCTTTAGTTTAAATTATGAAGCTTTCCCTCAGTTTCTTGTAGGGTGTGCAGATTAATGAAGCTGGAAGTTTTGTCTTTTTAGGGATATTTGATGCATGATGCAACAAATTGCAGTCTTACATCTACAAGAAACATGTGAATAAGCAACTAAACGGGTAATGAAGATCGAACCTTCTTTAGATGTTGGTAATTGGATGTATTATAGTTTGTGTGAAATCTGTCTGATGAAACAAAATTTTCTTTTTGATACTTCCATCTGTTTCAGGAAATGAAATTTATGTTTTAATTCTATTCTAAGGATGTCCAAAGTCTTGGCAGGCTCCAAACTTTAGAAATGAAAACAATATTTCACAATAATCGCGGAGTATTCAAATTTTGTATACCGTGTTGATTTTCTTGTACAGATCTTCTAAAAGAGTAGTCTGACTCAACCTTATCAGTCCCTCATTAATTTGTAACTAAAAGGTGTCTGGCTTTGAAAGCCACATAAATGTAGCTTCGTCTCTTGTAAAATAAATAGCGTAGCTTTTTGAATCAGTTCGATTGTGCCCGAAACCATCATTCTTAGTGGAATGTGAGCATGGGAAAGGTGGAGCATGGGAAAACCAACATTGAATCTGTGCTCCATGCTTCTCAATCACACTTGCTTACATTTGTTAGATTTGTGGAATATTACAGAAATGTGGGTTTCTCACCCACATAAAGGTCATCTCTTCACCAGCGCACCTTTGGTGCAATGGTATAACCTCACCCCCCAATTGGAGAGGTGAGGGGTTCAAGCCTTCTAGGAGGCATTGTGGGTGTGTGGTGTGTGAGTTTCTTAACATTAAAAAAAAAGGTCATCTCTTTTGCTTTTATGCATGACTTCACCATATAGAACTTTATGGTATGTGGTACATAGAGAGCTTCATTTAGACCATTATAGTTTTTGGAAAGCTTCTAGAAGCTCAAAATGGTTTTGAAGAATAGTTGCAAGCTTATCTTTGAAACTAACAACTCCCATAGCGTTAGGAAGAAGTTTTGGCTTTTCTTACGTTTGGTACGCAAACTTCCCTATCATGGGAAAAAGAGTTGTTGTCCTCATTCTACTGAAAATAACACATGAACTACTCTCATGTACTGAAAACAACAAACAATAATAGCCTTGCTGTTATATAGCTGGTTAGCATATATTCCTTAAATTCCTAACAGTAACTTCTGGGAGTCGTTTTCGTCGTTATACTTTGATTTTCTTTCTTGTGCTTTGACAATGCAACCACATTACTATTGAAGGGGAGATCAGATCCCCTTAAATTACGTGGCATTTAGTATGACAGAGTTGTTAACTGCCCAACTACTCGAAAAACTTAAGCTATTAGAGAGTATGTAACTTGAAGTATTCACTTCCTTCAACAAGAGTCGCTCCTTACCTTCGAAACAAGCATCCTTTACTCGAGCACTATGTCACTCAGGCCTTGTGTAAGTGTCTCGAGCTTGTGTAGCCACTCTTACATTGTTTGTCCTTCTTTGCATCAAATCCTTCTACTGGTCATTTAACCCTTGATTTCGTTGAAGTGTAGAACTTCAACAATTGATTACATGACCGTGCTAAGCATAAAGATGATACAGACAGTTTATTTAAAAGTTGAAATGCATAATGTCGACATAGCTGTTTCCATGGATAGCGTTTGTGTAAGACCTTTTTGCCCTGGACTGTAGAAGACTACTTGATTACGGGAAAATATGCTTGTAATTATAGAAAAAGGCCTTTCCAAATCATTCTCAATGCATTTAATTATAATAGAAACAACTTGAAGTAAAATCAACATCAACCATGGTTCTCACACAGCTGTACCAACCACATGTATTCAAGTAGGCTGGATTCCTTTCTGTATCTGGTAGTGTGACCCAAGTCTCCACTTGTGAATGCATTGCACAGTCGTATGTAAACAAAATATACGTACATATATAAATTAAAATCCTTAAATGCGACAAAAATTATCATTTTGATGGTACTAGTTATTCTATTAATAATTTTTTTTTATGATGTTTATGCCATTTTATTGGTTACTTGAAGTGAGGATACCTCCCAATAAGTCAATGTCTCTTTGGACTTCGATAAATTTTTTTTTTTTTTTATAGGACACAAACGAACAATTTCTTTTCTTTTCTTTCTGGTATGTGATATTTAATAGCTTATAGACAACTGCATGATTTTTCTATACCTTATATAGGTGTCCTTAATTGATTTAGCTTTTTATGTAGGGAAAAAAATGGCATAAACGGGCGCTAATTCCTACTGTAGTCGTATTCCTCTCTTTATGATCATCTACGTACTTTTATGGTGGTGCTCGTATGATTAGGTATGATATTCATTACTCTAATGAATTCCATTTCAAAGCATGTTCTCTCGGTACTTGTTAATTTATGCTACACATGTTCACTACCAGGCTTTCATTGATTGTTCCTACTATATTTCTCATAATTATCTATATTTCTCAGCTTCATTTTTTTGGGTACTTCCAAGCATGATTGCTAGATAACTATATATATTTTTTTTGGTGTGTTTTGCAATACAACGGTTTTGGTTATATATGTTAGCCTGCAAATGTATATATATCGTCTAATACGTTACGATCGTCTTATTCGTAATGTTTTTAGAAGGTGTCGATACCATACTCAGCACCAATACTCATCCAATATTCACTTTTGAATCATTATTGTCCAAATCTGTTGCACCGCGACAACAACCTAAATCGATATAACTAACCATGCTTATATATGACTTTGATTCAAGCAGAAACCAATAATGCAGTATGTATAAATTTTCTACATTTCCATGCCACAGAATGTGTTGTGAGGATAAAAGAATTCAAATGTTGGAAGATTATAGTGACCAATACAGTATACATGACAAATTGTCAGCGGATCATTTGTCCAAAATGTCTTGATCAACAAGAACTTGTTAATTCAACACCTACATTTTTGGATGGACTTGGAGGAAATTTCAGGATGATATATATATATATATATATATATATATTAAGAGGGCCACCCAATGATGTTATGGCCTTGATACACCAGTTCCATTCAATGTAAGCTGGCTCTTTGTCACTACATGTTGTGCTAAAATGACATGACCATGAGGTCCCCCACACCCATCCTATTCTAATTATTGTGCCTCCTCTTCCACTCTTCACATACACTTTCCTTTTCTTTTTTGCCTTGTATTTTTGTGCATTGCATCATTTGGTTTAGGAGTCTATCTAGTTTAAGCATATATAGCATAATCACCATGACAAATGTGCATATATATATATGTCAAATCAAAAAAGAGCCAAATGCTTTATCTTTTGGGCATTTTGAGCAATGCTTGCCTACAAAAAGGAATGTATACTGTCCCTCTATTGTGTGATTCAGAATGCACCGCAAAGATGTTCATTATTGTTGGTTAAGGAATTATATTATTGGAGATATTAATTGACTTGACAAGTACTATGAAAATGATTGATTATATTATAGAGCATCACAATATTACAATCATAAAAAACTGAAAAAATAGCCATGTAAAATGATTATTCTTATCCATGAAACTACGTATAGAGTATTATGGTGCTTTATATATATACTTTCACTCTCCGACTTATAAGGGTAAGACTGTACGAATAACCCTCTTCGAATGCCTGAATTTATTTATTTATTTTTTTCTTTTGTGAAAATAAATAAGTAGAACTTTACATACTCTTTAACATTTGTATAATTATTAGGGGGCCAGCAGTTTTGCATTTGACAGAGAACATTTGGTACATAACAAAATGTGCCCACTTGAGAGAAGTGAAACATAAGAAAGCATTCAAACTATTCTTTTTCTCACCTTTTGATTATTATTTTTTTCTTTTTTCCCGGGAAAGTAACTTGTTATCACAACTTCACAAGATTCATGACCCAAATCCCCATAAAGTTACATTTGTACCTAAACCAAAGTATGAGAGTGGGCCTGGAAAGGGACCCTTGAAATAAAGAAATAAATATATATATATATATCATGGAAAGGGCCTTGAAATAAATAAATACATATATATATCATGGCGCTTGGTTTATAATAAATTATTATATCGATATTATCCGAATCTGTTATACTGACTGTTACCAAAACCTAACTATGATAAATATACATATGATGATTGTAGAGACTTTTGACATAGAGCTGGTAGCTCATATGGTCTGGCTTATTGGATCACATTTTACCAGGAACGTGTAAACATGCCCAACAATGACACTTCTTACTGCGAATTTATAGCCTCCGTCACACTCACAATTGCGTGTTCAGTCATCATTTATGAACCATGAGAAAAATGGTACAATTAAACCTTCCACCAAGACCATAAATAGGCACAAAGTTTTGTATAATTTGCGGTTTTAGGATCGAAATGACTTCGAAAATATCACGTGTGTTTTTGGCATTTGAAATATTAGAAGTGTTCTTTTAAGGGTCCACGATCGCAGCTTTTGCGAAAGGATTTTGATTCGTCAAAAATTATGATTTTAGGTGAGCCGGAACAACAATTTCATAATGGTAGGTTCCGCTAATAAAAATGCATCTGAAATTTAGTTTGTAATACTATTTTATAGTATTAATTGACCAAAATACTAACATCTAATATGTTACTCGACTCTCCTACGGTGCATTATTCTTCGTATAGTTCAATATCTACTAAAACATATAATAAAATTTTCCGCTACTATTTAGAAGGTATCAATTCCGTGATGCAGCATCCATATGCATCTGCTACTACTTCTAAATACGCGTTCGCCACTACTTTTAAGACAGTATTATCCGAATACCATGTGATGGGATTATATAATTAGTTTCTGAATCTATATATGTGGGAGGGTAAAATGGTAAAATAATTAAAAGGGTAGAAATGTCATTTCAATACTTGGAAAAAAGGCGGGAAAACAACGTACTTTATGGTATTTGTATACAAAAATAGTATACGCGTATTAAACAACCTCAACTAACTTAACTAATCATGATTAATGGCCCGATCAATCTCAAAGACGAAGAATGAAGAGAAGCCAAAATGTATAAAGACAATAAAGTCCACGCAAGAGAAACAAATTTTTACTAATCAAGTGCATTAGGGCCAGTGCAGTACTTTAACAGAGGGTTCCAAACCCACTGCACCAAGAACCTCCGTCTGATCCCATTCATATTATACGTGGCACCATCACGACCCTCCATCATCTGCCCCGTGTAGGACCCACCTCCCCCAGTTCCATAAATACCCTCGCACAGATCCGCTATCTCCACCGGCGCAATCGGGTCCTGCCCGGCGTACCACGCGTTCACCAACGGGTTCGTTGCCATTTCAGCCATCTCATGCCCTATCACACTTATCATCCCATCCACCCCCACGTCACCGTTCGGTGACTTTAGCGCCTTCAGACCCGGGATATAATCGGGTACCGCAAACGGGTACGCGCACATACCCGGGCACAGCTTAGCAGAATTGCCCACCCAGGCGTACGGTAGCGTGTACCCCACAATCGCCGGGAACGTGAAGTAGTGGAACCCACAGACCGATCTGCAGAAATCCTGAACGTACACGTCATCAGATGTGAGCACCAAGTAGGCCCCATTCTTGGGGGTGATGGCCAAGGGGTGCGTACGCGCGCTCACGGCGCTCTTTATCACCGACTGCATAGTTAGGCGCGTGAGTGACTTGCCGTGAGAGTAGAACCGGTCGCTCTTCTCCGAACCGAGCACCACCGAACCGGAAATGTTGGCGCCGGTCTGGTCCGTGTACAGCTGGACCGTCTTCCACCAACCGGAGACCGAAGGCGGCTTGGAATCGACGGCTGAAATCGATCCGATGAAAGCACGGATGATTCGTTTCTGGGTTTTCTGCCACCTGCCGTACCATATCAAATGGACGGTGATGTTGGCCGTGAGAACTGGGCCCATGTGATACCTCAAGCGAACGAACTCAGACGAGCCCTCGAATTTCTTGGAAGCTCCGAACTCGAGATCAGAGCCGTTGATTTTTTGGTTGGGCCATGGACGCCACCCGATTACCGGAGTGATTAGGAGGAACAGGGAGAGTATGGTGAGAGTGCGGAACACCGGAACCGGGAGCGCCGGAGACCGGTGGACACAGCTGTGGCACATGTTAGTGGGTTGAGTAACAGATGTAGTGAGGGTGAGGATATGAGTATATATATAATAATAATTCTTCCTGCTTATATATGTACAATGTATATATGTGTGTATAATTTGTATGTATATATTTTGAAATTTTTGAGTGGGTAATTGGGTAGGCCATTGATCTGCGGGTTTGTGGAGGACAGATAGATTCTTAAAGTCCAGCTGTAGAGTGGAGCCTACAGAGTCAAGGTGGGCACCACCATGTCATCATGGTCGTCTGATTTGAAAATATTTGTTATAACTTTTTGTACGTGTATGACTGGAAAATGGGTCGGAGGGGTAAGATGGGAATTAAATAATGGGTGGGAGGGCTAATATGGGAATTGAATAAGTTTGTAGGGTCCACAGATTCCTTCTTGGGAGGGTACAGAGTGTGGTCCGAACTACATTCTGTGTCTGTGTATCGCAATCCAGATGTTGCCACCTGGCAAATCGGCTACAGTCATGCTTTGATATCACATTTAGAACTAATGAAAATCAAACATTCTTGTTACCTAATCCAACTCAAATTGGGGACAACCTAAATATATATATTTTTATATATTTTCATATTTATTAATATAAATATAATACATATATATGTGTATATATATTATATAAAGCAAAGACCCACATTTAACTTGTATGATTAGCCCCGTTTGGAATGTATTTTCAAACGTTGTTTTTGGCTAACTAGAAGGAAAAACTGTTTTGAACGATATTTGACAAAAAATTTAGAAGACCTTCTGAGTCTAGGAAGTGCGTTTTAAAAATAATGGAGGTATCATGTTCTCAAAATATCTTATACTTCTCTTTTTTTTTTTGCGAAAAGTTAGAAGCAAAATGTATGTTTAACCTCTCTTCTCTCAAAGATGAGGTGAAGAGATGTATAAGCAATTTGTAAAATGTGATTGTAAATAAGTGTCTAGAATTGAAAATTTAATACTTAAACTAAGATGAAACGAAATTATGAAAAGATTAATTTTAATACTTTTATCATTCTTTACCTATAATCATATAATGCATTTATGGGATAGTAATATTGAAACAGACTACCTCCATTAAGCTGGCCATTCAATTTGAATTTGAATTTGTTTTATTGAATTTGTAATAATTGACATATCTCATTTAATTCAATTATGATTTTATATTATTATTTTTATTGTTTGACATTTGACACTTAATGACAATGTCATGTATTTTAATTTTTTTGGAATGTGATAGTTGAAATCGGAACAGAATTGAACTCTTAAAAGACGGTTCATTTTAATTCTCTTCCTTGCATTAACACCTCTTATTCCAATATTCAAGGAAGTGTAAAAAACCAGTTCGGTGCCGAACCAACCCTAAAACTAAGATGAAATGAAGTTATGAAAAGATTAATTTTGATAATTTTATGATTCTTCACATATAATGCTAACATTTTGTATATGTAACATTTTCTGTGCATATAAATTATAGTTTACAAATTGGCTCTCCTCATTGAATCTTGTGTGTCAATCATGATTTTCCATGCTAGTCTTGGATGGGAAATTGAAAATGAAGCTCCACCTATCTTAGGATTGGTCTTATTATTAGTAAAAGTAAATAATTCAGAGAAAAACTTTTTAGTTGATGTACAAAGTAACTCAGCCGCCTACAACTTGAGTTATACCACCAACCCAAAAATAAATGAAATTGAATGGTTAATAATTACCATTTCCTACCTCTCTAAATAGTTAGCAAACCATTTCATTTAATTCAACCCACCACAACCTCCATTTTATGACTTCCATTACAAATCTCCCCTAGGAGTTCAATGGCATTTTTATTTCTAGCTGACATTTTTAATTTTTGTGACAGATGAGAGCAATTAGGTATTTAGGAGGTGGACCCTTTCTCATTTATATTCAACATTCGATATTTAAAAGCAAACTGCTTGTCCTATATACAAAACCTTACTACCAATAAACCCTCTTAATCTCATCAACTCTAGACTAGCTACACTTTGAACCCACTTCCACATCATTTTTTATCATGATTTTACGTTGAAGAAAAAGAAAAGTATAAGTTGTTTTGAAAAGTTGATACCCCCACCTTCTTTAAAACGTTATTCCAAGATCCAAAAACTCTTCTAAATTTTTTATCAAACACAGTTCAAAACCGTTTTTCCCTTCAGAAAACTAAAAACAATGTTTGAAAAGCCAACCAAACAGGACTTAAGAATAATACCACCACACATGCATGCATTAGATAGACGATTTCTTGAGACCATGATTGTTCGTACTCCGTAGCAATATTAATTTCGATCATAATAATATTACGTAATAATATCGAGACTTTTCAAAAATATTATCAACCCAGCGTACCGCAAACCCAAACCATGATTATATGTTAAATTTCTATCTTGGGGTAATAAATAATAATGCATGTGTTGATGCGAATGACCATTACAACTTTTGTAGGATGTTCAAAACCACATGTATAACTCAATATATATATATATATATATGAATTAGACAGTAGTTGCACTTAATGGATGGCGAACCTAATTGGTATCACTAATAATTCTATAAGGACAAATAGATGGCAATTAATAGTTTTGTTAATTGCTCAAGCTGATAGTGTTGTTGGGCAAAGCAATATGGAGAGAGTCAATTCCCAAAAACATGAATGATATTTAAGAAATATAGAAGACAGATACGGAATTAAATATTATAAGAATTAAAAAACTTAATGAAGTATTATTCGAAGGATTCAATCCTCTTTCATCATTAGGAGGTAGAACTCGAAAGCAGGGTCAGAGTCAGAAAGTTACAATTTGGGGAACCAAACTAGTAGATTATGCAATTGAAATTCAAGAAATATATATATAATTATTTATAAAGTACCAATCGTAGTATGTATATATTCTGATGAACATACATTTAAAGAAGAGAAAAGCACAACCTTAATACCTAGAATAAAAAATTAATATAAGAAAGAAAATCAAGTTTTCTTTAACAATTGCTCACAATTTTATATTGTAGAACTATTTTTTTTTTCTTCACTCCTTTTTATAATTTGGTCTCACTTTGACAAAGATATATCATCATTACTTTGAAAAACATTAAAATAAAAAAATACTAAATAAATTACACAAATTATAATTCAACACAATTATCATGGTCTGAATAGTGAAGATAATATTTTTGGTTATATTTCACATATGATAAACTTTTCGAACAAGATAAATATAGTTATTTTTCTTAAAATATATAATCAAATTTTAATAAATACTAAAAAGAATGATGATATAGTGAGAATATGATATAAGAATTTAACAATTATGTGAAATGTAATTGATTAAATAATATAATAAATTGTATTAACTATAACTCATAATTTATCATATTTCGCATAATTATTATGAACTATGCACACAAGAATTGGTGAACAAACTTTTATGTACTTGAAAAATTCATATTTTGTGTTCAATTGGAAAACAATATATGTGATCTCCAAGCACATACAATACTAGTATTTTTTTGTAAGCAAATAAGATGGATATTTTAGATACTAACTACAGAAGGCCAAAAAAAAAAACTAAAAAAAACAAAAACTAAAAAAAAAAAAAACCTTTCAACATAACTAATATTTGGCACTAGAGTCTTGTTACTTACTTGACTCTAATATATTGAACAGATGATAACTTTTTAAAAACAATGGAGTTTCTTGGTACTTTTTAGTATAGAGAATAATATCATTGACGATAAATATTTGATTGTATGATTTTAATCTAAAATTTAATACGAAACTATTTCAAAAGTCTAATCCCGTGACAATTAAGAATTACTTCAAGGAATGGAAATACTTGGTTCACTTTTGTTAATTCTCAAGGTTATTTATTAGTACCGACAGTCCTTTGACATTTTAAGATAATATAAGAAGCTTTTATAAATTTAACTTACGATAGTAGCGTTTGAGAGAGCTTCTTGAAGAGAGAAGTCCTTCATTAAAAATGTCTTTTCAAAAGTGTCTTTGACAAATGCGTTTCAAAATAAATAATTATTTGATGAATTTATCTACTTCAAAACTCATTTAAAAATTAATAATGTTAACTAAATTATTAATTTACATTATTACCCTAAATAACTATTAACATGACTCGTTAACTTGTGAAACATTCACCACCTGTCTCATCGGAGTTCTATTTTTCATCTCCATTTATCTTTCTCTTCTCTCTTTTTTTTTTTTTTTTTATTATTTTTAAAGAAATTAACATGAAAGAAATATTGATTTTCATATATGTAAGCAATATTTTGAGTTATGTCAAATTTTACTTGGAGTTAAATTGATCATAATTTAACATAGTGCAATATATGTTAGAAACAAGAAATTGTTTAATGAAGTAGGATTCCTTTTGTGATTAATGAGTGTGTTTAGGATTTTTGAAAACAAAAATTGGTGAATGAAAGTACTATTATTTTCTTGATTAGTTGAAATGGAGTGGAGTTTAGAGGAGATAAAGAATAATAAGTTATAAAGAGATAAGTATAAGTATAATATAGGTATTTATCATTTTTTACCTCCATAATTCCTAAATGTGGAGGAAAAGGAAGTGAGTTTTAGAAGCAAATATTTCTTACTTCCCCTAAACGCGCTTTCAAAGGGCCAAATTTGTATGGAGGTGCGTTTGAATTTTTTTTACCAAACAATTGCAATTTCGTGAAATGGACTTTTGAAGCTTGAAAGTCTTTTTAGAGGCTCCAGAAAGCCATCCCAAACATAAATGCAAAATATGGTAAAAAATTCTACAATATTGTAGCATCGTAAAAGAAATTCTCTAGCCAAAAAAAATAATTTAATTTTGAAGAAATTAATAGAAAGGAGGTTTTTCTTTTTTTCTTTCTATTTTTTTTTTATGTTTATTTTAGAGAAGTAACAGTAGAAACTTACTGTATATAAGGTGCAAAAACACTCTTCATGAATGAGAAAGTTATGATAGTGGGAAATTAAAAAAGTTATAATAATTAATTATATAGGTATAATAATATTGTATTCATTTATCCAAATTCACCCTATTTTTATCGGAACGCTATAAAATATGCATCGTCTTCGTCACCAACACGATTTTATTATGTTGTAAAAAATTTGAGAATTTAAAATGGACGTTTTTGAAAAGTTTGGATATAGTTAAATTTGGTTGCAATCACTGTATAAACTGAATTTGTTTATTTTTAAATTTGCGTTTAAGAAAAATAAATTTAAACATTATTCCAAAAATTTAAAATTATCTCATTAAAAAAATTAATTAATTTTGTCATGTGAAATCTATATTGGTGAATCGGATTGAATATATTTGTATTTTGAAGAATGGATAAAATAATAATAAAACATAAAGTGATTTTGAATCGAACTAATATTTTTACTATTTGGTTCGATTCTAAATTAACAGTCTCAATATTAATTATAGTGTTTTAAGATAATTAGGAATGGTTCAATTGAAAACAAAATCAAAACTTAATCAAATTGAGCCGGTGCACTCTAAAACCGTATTTATTAATTAATAGTATCAAGAAAACTGAGATTAATTTGCCTTTGAAAATGGGAGATTTATTAATTGTATACTTACCAATACTACTCCGATTAATTTACCTTAAAAAAGAGAGACTAAAATCGAGAGACAAACAAGTTCTTGAGACAAATTTTTTTTTTTTTTTTTTCAATTTTGTTTACATATTGGGCCCCACAATTTGTGAAGGATTGTGTTTTGGCGGTTTGTGTGGTGGGTCACAAAGACTCTTTTGTCTTGGTTTGTAGACACGAATCGAAACACCAGCCGCGTGCGCTGACATGTCTCCTGAAACGTCACGCGCTTATCTGTTTGTGTCCATCTTTATAGAAAGGGATAATATCCCAAACCTCCCCTTATCTTAGGCATAATTTCACTCGGTGCCTTAACATTCCAAGAATATAAGGGTGCGTTTACTAATGTGAAACGTTTCACGTTCTCACTTACCAAAAAGTAGAAACAGAAATAATAATAATGTTTAATAAATTGTTTCTATTTTCAAATAATGAGAAATATTTCCTATGTTTCACATGAAAATGAGAAACATAAAAAAAATGTTTCACATGTTTATCTACTGTACAAGAGAAATGTTTTTTTCACCGTTACCTTTATTATTTTTTACTATTTACCTTAATGTTTTTTATTATTTGGTTTTATTCTCTCACCTTTCAAGCATTTTCTTCATTTAACTCAACATTCACATTCGTTTCTTTCACTTTCAAATGTTTTCCCATTACAACTAATATATTATTTTAAATATATAATATATAATACATTATATAATATGTTATATTAAATAATAAAATATTATTAATAATAATAAAAATATTTTTAATTAATATAAAATAAATTTTAATATATAAAAAATTTATATATTAGTCTGAATTTATGAGACAAAAGTATATAATTTATTAAATATAATAACATATTATTAAATGTGAAATATATTATATTAAATAATAATATATTATTTAAATAATAAAATATTCATTAAATAATAAAATATTTTTAATTATATAAAATAAATTTTAATATGTAAAATTTTATATACTAGTTTGAATTTATGAGACAAAAATATATAATTTATTATATATTTTTTTAATTATTAAATATAATATTTTTATAGTAGTATGCAATAAATAACATACTATAATTATAAAGAATTATTATAGGAAACTTGTGAAACAATTGTTTCATTAAACATGTTCTTTGTTTCTTGTTCTCAATATTATGAGAATAGTAATGATTAATAAACATCATTTCTATTTCTTGTTCCCAATAAGAGAAACGGAAATATATTTCTGTTTCTTAGAAAATTAAAAATGAAAAACGTT
Organism: Cornus suecica; assembly: GCA_963922005.1. Taxonomy (NCBI): domain Eukaryota; kingdom Viridiplantae; phylum Streptophyta; class Magnoliopsida; order Cornales; family Cornaceae; genus Cornus; species Cornus suecica. Next base: position 53,362,320 of record OY998244.1, read on the forward strand.
TCACGTTAATGAACGCAGTCTAATAAACCTCCCTTAACTTTACCTAACCATTTTCCCATTCTATTCATAGTCACCGTCAGAAAGTTATTTTATTGGTCAATAAAGTCATAATTTGTACCGAAATCTGTATTTTATCCTTACTATTATTGTAATTAAATTTAAACTCTTACTTTTACAATGAAGATTACTAGAATACCCAAATTATTACCAAATATCTAATAATTAAGTGGTATCTGCATTTACCCCAAATGTGATGTTAATGGTTCGAGTCTCACTAGAGGCAGTGTGTGTGAGTAGCTTACCTTTCAAAAAAAAAAAAACCCAAATTATTTGACCACAATGCTCTCCTATATGTATTATATATAGACGCATGAGAGTGGTGGTTTAAACATACTCTCTCTATTTCTAAAATCATTCACTCTCTCTCTAAAACCACTTTTCCAAAAGCTAGCTCAAAGGGTGAGATTTTCTCTCATCCCTCACACATTGGGCCTTGGGTCGGAGAAGGGACAACCCGTTTCTCCCGAAAACTATTGAGCCTAAACTTGTTTGTAACCTGGGCTCTGACATTAGTGTTTGGTGGTTTTGGGTCTCTCTCAATCTCAAAAGTTAGCTCAAAAGATGAGGTTTTCCCTCACACTTATAAATTGACCACCAACCCATTCCACAACCGATGTGAGAACACCCCAATAAGATAGATAGATAGATAGATCACATATGTTCATACATACACATACACTCTCTTTCAAGGTTTGAAACCACATAATTTCTTTCAGATACATATGTAATAATAATAAAAAAACCATTATACAGTGTCACATTGGACATGTTTAATGCTACATGAAACAAACAAAAGCAAACAATTAACTTTATATTATTATCATTTTCATTTTACAAATTATATGCAAATATATATAACATTTTATAGTCTAATTAGGCTTCTAAAAGAGAAATAACTTTAACTCATATACCTGAACGAGACTATATAGGCAGGAAATTGTGATTGTAAAAATAGAGAATGATGTTGGATCTGTTGGACACTTTTGTTCCAAATGACCCAAACTTAAATATGGGTTAGCTTATATCTTAATAGAGACCACTTGATATGAAGAAATGGAGTTTGATTCAACTGAATACATAACCTCAATCATAAGCAAGAGAGACCGCTGTTGTTTTGTTATTCTTTGTTTTGGCATCTGGCTTTTCTCTTTCTCTCAAGTCAAATATGTAATGACTTGGGAAAGCTAATTAGGGGAGGGACATGTACCCTTGTTTTGCACCTAAAGCTTTGAGGGTAGATTAGTAATGTAATAGTAGAATTATGTAGCCCAAGTAAATTGGGCTACAGAGAAAGCCCGTAAAGTATTCTAGAAGATGTTTGGAGTACAAGAAACAATTAAGCATCTTTATGGGATTGGGATAAGAATGGAAAGAGCATAGTGCCAAATGATTGATGTAAGAGATGGGCCAAGGCCCATCCCTATTTGTATATATATATATGAGGGATTGAATAATGAGAAAGAACATTGAATTATTGTGTATTTTCTTGTATTTACATAATTAGTGTTGTTTGTGGGAAACACATAATCAAAGCTTCCCACTTTCTGCTAGCTTAGGCTAAACATTGTTTATGAAGGTTATCACCCGATCCCACCAGTCAGACTTACTACCGGCAGGAGGCCAACCCTCTCAAACCGAGGATCCAATCTGACGAGCCTTGGATGAAAGAAATGTTGAATTAAAAAGATAAAATGATGAACTAGTGGTGAAACTAGCTCCGTTGCCGCCCACAACACCGATCCCTCCTGCGGGTCAGCAGAATTCGCAGGCGGGTCATCACGATGATTCATCAAACCATCTAGACCAATCGGCAGGCTACCAGATCGAGAGGCATGGTCACCCAACTATATCTAACCACAACTAGGAGGATCATGCGGAGTCATCCCTACAAGTGATCGGAGTAAGCAACCCCAATGAAACCCTAACCATAAGAAAGTTGGAGGAGGTCATGATCAAATTCCAAAGAGAAGTGCTTAAGGACCTGAAGGCCCAGACCCCCAATGATCTAGCTACCGAGGCATCCATAGATGCGGTGCAAACGCCATTCACGTTGGCAATAACCAGTGTGCCCAACCCAGAAAGGTTCAAACTACCGAAATTGACCCTGTTCGACGGCACAAAAGACCCGACTGAGCACATCTACCATGTTCGCACAAAGATGAATATCTATAACGAAAATGAGGCCTTACTCTGCAAAGTGTTCCCAATCAGCCTGACCAAAGCCGCCGTGCTCTGGTTCCGAAAGTAGTCACCTCGATCCATTGGAAGTTGGCTCAAACTGTGAGAGTTGTTTATTGCTCAATATTTCGGCAATAAGAGATAGAAGAAGACAATCTCCAATCTGTTCACTATGATCCAAGAGAAAGGCGAGTCTCTGAAGAGCTTTGTTTCACGTTTCAATGTTGAGATGTCTTCCATCGACAATTGTGATCAGTATTCAGTCGTTGAGGCCTTCAGGATGACACTCATCTCCGTGACTAAGTTCCATCAGTCCTTAGTCAAAAGGCCGCCAATAGACATCAGAGAACTCAACTCTAGGGCATAAGGACACCTCCGGATAGAAGATGAGCTAGCCATACTCCAGAGAAGAGTAACATTAGCAATTGTTGAGGTAAAGGCATTTGAAGCAAAGGCCAAGGATCGAGCTCCTGACCGAAAGTGTCCAAGTACCACTGTTATGCCTGCCCAGACCTCTAATAAATGCCAGAGGTTGGAGGACAAAATCACTCCCTTGAAAGTTAGTTTGGCAAAATTATACCAAGAGACTAAGGGTAAGGGGATCTTCCGAACCCCACCTCCCATCAAACAACCGATGGACTAGAAGGACATGTCCAGACACTATGATTTCCACAGCGAATATGGACACCATGCCAACAAGTGTACAAGTCTTAGAAGACAGGTAAAGGCAATGATCACGAAGGGAGAATTAGCTGACTACATAGCCAAAAAGGGTGCCTGATCGGACCAAACCTCATTTACTTTGGCCAAAAGATCGGCTAGCCAACCTGTGAGAGCCATCCATATGGTTCACGGAGGGTAGAGTAAATCAGAAGTTGAGGAGATCCGAAGATCCCAGACGCGTCAAGCCTAGAAACTACGACGAGTGGGGGAGATCAGTGAGTTTTGGAGCCCAAAGGAAGATGCCCGAATTACCTTATCCTCTACGGATCTATGGAGGATACAATCACCACGACGATCCCCTGGTGATTTCCCTCATGATTTCCAACTGCTCAATCAAGAGGGTAATGATTGATCCAGGGATCAGCACCAACATCATCACCAAGTGGGCCTTTGAAAAACTAGAGATCAACCCTCAGGAGATAGTCCCTTCAAGAAGCCTGATAACGGGTTTTGATGGTAGGAGGATCAAACCAGTGGGGGAGTTCCAACTACCCGTAATAGCGAAAAGGCGTACACTCAGGGAGACTTTTGTGGTGGTGGACGTCAAACCCTCATACAACCTACTCATAGGAAAGGGTTGGATCCATAGGATGCACGGAGCCCCTTTCACCCTCTACCAAGTCATGCGATGTGTTGACCTGAATGACGTCGATGTGATTGATATCTAAGGAGATCAGGTGGTAGCTAAAGAATGCTATGTAGTCACTTTGAAAGGGCTAAAGAAAATAACAGAACCAGAGCGGGCTTCAAAATCCAGTATAACTACCGATGACCAATAACAATTACAGGAGGAATCAATCATATCCGATCGAGGTTCATTTATTGATCGGAGAGGTTTGATCCAATATAAGTTATCTTTTTGGGTTGATCGGATATGATTGATACCTCGACCAGAGGTTCTGCTGTTATGGACATACCTGGTATTGATCCTTCAATAGCCCAACACTCCCTCAACGTGGATCCCAGCATAAAACCCGTCAGACAGAAGCAACGACACATGGGAACCCACTGAAATCAGATCATAATAGAGGAGGTTGACCGGCTCCTCCAAGCCGGATTCATCAAGGAAATACAATACCCCTCCTGGCTGGCCAATGTGGTGGTAGTCCATAAGAAGAATGGGAAATTGAGAGTTTGCATGGACTTTACTGATCTGAATAAAGCATGACCGAAAGACGATTTTCCATTGCCAAAGATTGATCAGATGGCTGACGCCACCGCAGGGTTCGAACGCCTGAGCTTTCTTGACGCATACTATGGCTATAACCAGATATGCATGAATCCTACAGACGAGAAGAAGCCGTCCTTCATCACTGAATCAGGTACTTATTGTTATACAGTTATGCCTTTCGGACTAAAGAATGCAGGTGCAACCTTTCAGAGGTTGGTTAACAAAGTTTTCCAGGGCATGTTGGGAACTACTATAGAGGCATATATCGATGATACGGTGGTCAAAATCAAGGTGAAGGGAGATCACTTGGCAGACTTGCAGCAGGTGTTCAACATCCTAAAAAAGTATAGGATGAAACTCAATCCATCCAAGTGTTCTTTTGGCATGTCTTCCAGACAATTCCTTGGGCATATTATGGACCAAAAAGGAATCCAAGCAAGTCGAGCACAAGTTAGAGGTCTCATTGAAATGGAATAACCCAAGTCCCAGAAGTAGGTTCAAATACGGACTGGAAGGGTGACAACTCTAAGCCGTTTTGTCTCTTGCCTGACCGACCAATGCAAACCCTTATTCCAATCCATGAAGGCAGGAAAAGGTGAAGTCCGGGGACCTGAGCAGTTAAAAGCCTTGAAAAGTCTCAAAGATTACATGATGAGGCCTCCTATACTGGCAACACCGGAAGTAGATGAGCCTTTAAACTTATACTTGGAAGTCTCTACAACATCCACCAGCGCTGCTCTGGTTAAGGAGAGTAAGGGGTGTCAGATGCCGGTCTTCTACACCAGCAAAGCCTTAGCCGAAGTTGAAACCCACTACACCAGACATAAAAAGTTAGTATTATCACTGGTCAACGCGAAGTGCCATCTTCGGTACTACTTTAAAACACACCCAATCATAGTACCTATGACCACTCCCATCAGATCAATTATGGAAAAGCCCAAACTTTCAGGAAGAGTGTCTAAATGAGCGATCGAGTTGGTAATTTAAGACATAACCTATGTTCCCCAAACTGGCATCAAAGGCCAAGCAGTGGCTGATTTTATACTAGAACCGAACCTGCAGATTCTTTGGAAGAAGAATAAGAAGCTGACCTGTGGATAATCTTCGTGGACGGGTCATCAAACGTCAGCGGGCTAGGGGCTGGTGTTGAACTATTAATGCCCGATGGTACTAGATTTTAGCAATCCATCCGTTTGGAGTTCCCAGCCTCCAATAATAAAGCCCTACTGGCTGGTATCCATCTTGCCTGGAGCCTGCAAGTGCAGAGAACAGAAGTGAGAAGTGATTCCTAGCTTGTCATCAGGCAGATAAATGGTGAGTATGAAGCCCGAGAACCAAAAATGGAAGTATACAAAGGTTTGGTACTGAAAGAGGCTGAGGGTTTTCAATAGTTGACTTTTGAACATATCCTAAAATGTGACAATGTAATTGCAGACCGTTTAGCTAATCAAGCCTCCATAGCAGAGGATGATATGACCCGTATAGTGCCAATCGACTTCATCGATATATCAAGCCTAAAACATCCCAAATAGGTGATGATCATTCCATGGGAGCAAAGCTAGATGGACCCAATAGTGGATTATTTGAGGACGGGTGCCTTGCCTGAGTCAAAGCTAGAAACAAGGAAGATCAGAATGAAAGCTACAAGATATGCACTTTACAATGGCCAACTGTATCGGAAGTCCTTCTCTGGACCTTGCTTGAGATGTCTCACACCCTCAGAAGCCTCTGCAATCATGGAGGAAATACATACTAGGTCTTGCGGTAACCACTCTGGTGGAAGATCTCTAGCCCATAAAGTCCTCACCCAGGGGTACTTCTGACCCTACCTATCAAGAGACGCTAAGGTATATATTCGAAGATGCAGGAACTGCCAATTTCATGGGGATGCCATTCATCCACCTCTGGAGTTGCTCAACCCAATGGTCGTCCCTCACCCATTTGCCCATTGGGGAATTGACATCGTCGGTCTTCTCCCGTAAGCCATCCGATCCACAACTCATATTCTCCTGGTCATAAATTACTTCACTAAGTGGGTGGAAGCCAAGGAGTACCCAACCATCAAGAGCAGCCATTTCATCAAGTTCATATGGAGCCACATCATCTATAGGTTCAGTCTACCCCGAACAATAATGATGGACAACAGCACTAACCAAGACAATAAAAGGGTTTGAGCATTTTTAAGAGAGCATGGAATCAACCATAACACTTCTTCTATCGGCTATCCACAGGGCAATGGTCAGGTAGAAAGGACAAACAAAATAATTTTTGACACCCTCATAAAGAAGCTTGAAGAAGCCAAGGGAGCCTGGTTGGAGAAGCTGTCAGAGGTCTTATGGTCCTATCGGACCACCCCAAGACAGCCAATCAGGGAAACCCCATTCGCCATGACCTACGGGGCTGAAACAATTATCCCGACCGAGATAAGGGTGCCAACTCTAAGGAGTCAAGCGTGGGAAGAAGGGCCAAGCAACCAACATTTAGCCCATGATCTGAATTTACTAGAAAATAGAAGAGAGGCAGCAGGCATAAGACTAGCCACCTACCAGCAGCAGATCAAAAGTTGTTTTAACCATAAAGTTAAAAGAAGGGAGTTCCAAGTCGGGGACATGGTACTTAGAAGAAAGATTAAAAGTGTTGGTAAGTTACGGAAGACATGTGAGGGACCATACACGATCATCGAGGTCATCGGGGGTGGGGCTTATCGGGTACGGAAGAACGAGACAGGCCGCATCGAGCCTAACTCCCAGAATGTCTATCGCCTGAAGAGGTATTATCCTTAGATAGGTTTAAATGAAAATAATGTTGCAATAAAAGCATCTATGTCCATTATATGACACCATTGCTGACAACCATAGTATATGTGCCCACTATATGGCACCTCTGCTACCTCGCTTTGTTATCTGAATGAAATATCCTTTCTTTTTCTTATAATATTTTCTTACGGTATATACAAAATTAACTAAAATGAATAAAATTTCCTAAGTGTTGAGGTCAATACACCTTGAACTAGCCAGAGGATACCATTAAGACTCAGGGGGCCCAACGCCTGAAGTCTTGTAAGAACAAAATTTTTCGAAGTGTTGAGATCAGTATACCCTGAACTAGCCAGATGATACTGATATGAGTCAAATAACATACATTTAAGGCTCCTAATTATAAATTTTTATGTCTGTATGTATCATTATATTGGTGCTTTTATAAGATTTTCGTATTTTAAGACGTTTCAGGCCATGTCATGTAAAATGAGTTAAATTCGGTGAAATAACTGGATTGGTGACTCAAGACTGTTTGAAAGCCGAAACCATGGATAAAAGACCTATGAATGACCAAAAATAAGTCAAGGATGCAAAAAAAGTGAACAGGAAGGAAGCCGAGAAAATAAACGGAGCAAAGAAAATGAAGTTCAAGGTGAAGAACTACCAAGTACTCGGTAGTGCTTTCACTAAGTACTCGGTAAAGTGCAAAAGTGAGCGCACTTGCGCAAAACATGAAAAATGACCAGAGCTTTTAGCGCACTTGCGTTCGCTTAAGCAACATTCAGGAGCTACCGAGTACTCAATGGAATCTTCACATGGTACTCGGTGAGACCGAAAACGGCCAGGCCATATCAGCAACTTGTATATATAACAGTGGGACCCGTTTCGGCCAGAATCAATATGGGATGATCTCTAGGCTATCTTGGACACAATATTGACCATATTTGATAAGATTTCATACCATTCTTTAAGGAATATCATGATACACATTCCTGACTTAACCATGAAGCAAACAAATTACCAAACAAAAGATGTCTCTTTTTCTATAAAAGAGAGGAGTCTCCCTTACAATGAGATAGAATATAAAGGTGTTGACATTGTACGTTATATTGGAGTATTGGAGATTTGGTCAAGAATATCAACCATGGAGGGTGTGTCTACATCAACAATGCAGACAATCATTACCATGAACAACTAAATCGGTATCTAAGATTTTTAACAAAACCCTAGCCAAGTAATGTAGATTTTTTCTTATTTTTATTGTATAAGGGAAAACTGAAGGACATGTATGTGATGATTGTGTAGATGAGTGATTACGTTTGATTTTATATAAAATTCTTCATTTATTCTATGTTTTGTCTTAGCTTGAATGAATGTTTTATCTTGCACAATCATGGTTATTCAATGTAGGCTAGAACTTGGATGCTTAACTCATGATTTTCTACACAATGGTGGTAATTAACATGCAATCTCGATTTAGACAAACCATGCATAAGAAAAGATAACGAGTGACATGCTTTTAATTTATGTTAGTAGGAGTAGTTTTAAGTAGATACATGTACAAGTTATGCTTATTCAATGATGACTTGTGCCAATGATTGATTAATTGTTCCTTTTTTTGGGATTAGGGTTTTGCTAATGTTTGCGACCCTAAATCTGATTCAAATATGATGAACCACCATTTATAATTAAATGATTAAGAGGATATATTATGTGGTTAGTGGTGGAGTTAGAAATACCCTAGATCTTTATCTCCATTGATTTCAACCAAAACCAAAATCTATCTTTACTTTTATGTTATTTTATTTCTTGTCAAATTAATTATAGAAAACCAAATAAACAAATTATCTTTCATAATTTAGTTACAATAATTATAAAGAAGTTGTGAATTCAATAGTTTTTGTGGATTCGATATACCTATCTCATCTATACTATATTACAATTTATTCGTGCACTTGCGATATGGAAAACTAGGTCAACTTTAAGAGCTTATTTTCACACAACATTATTAGTATTAATATTTATTACCCAAGCCTTGTAGTCCTAAACCAATCGAAGTTTGGGAACCGATTAAGTTTTTGGCCCCGTTGCCGGGGACTAACGATTTTCTATACTTTAAAATAATTATAATAGTTAGATTATTTATTTGATTTATTTTTATTTTCTTCTTTTAAGAGAGAAGATTGTGTGATTTTTGACAGGTGCATTAAAGTTAGCACAAGGAACTAGAAAAGTGGTGACGATTGCTTTGATGGACCATTTGTGAGTTTTAGTCGTATCTTAAATTTTTATTCAATCTTATCTTGAATTTTCTTATTTAATTTCTCTTTTATTTTGTTTATTTATTTTCAGTTTATTATTTAGATTAGTTTATTTTTATAAAAAATTGTTTTATCATTGTATGCGTAGTTTGCGTTCCATACCTAAAGAACTTGCTCCTTTTGATCCTAAAGTTGATAGAACTTATCTTAAAAATTTAAGAACTAATAAAGAAAGGATTGAAAAAGATACATTAAATTTTAATGATATGGGCGAGCCTTAAGTACAACCACTAGGTTCCTTAAAAGACTATTACACACCTTCTAATTTTGAATCACCAGCGGACATTATAATACCAGGCGAAACAACGTCCCATTATGAAATTAAAGCTAGTATTTTGAATATGTTACCTAAATTCTATGGATATAAACATGAAGATCCTTACGAGCATATTACTGGGTTTATAGAAAGTTTTTCGACCACTAAGATGAATGGGATTCCTACTGATGCCTTGCGTGTGTAATTATTTTCCTTTTCACTCAAAGAAAAAAAATTAAAAGATGGTATAATAGTTTAGAAGAATGAGTGAGAACTAATTGAGAGAACCTTAAAAAAGAATTTTTACATAAATACTACCCTATGGGAAAGACACACGAAGCCCAAGTAGCTATAATGAACTTTGCCCAAATTTCGGGTGAACAATTCCATGAAATTTGGGAGTGTTTAAAAGAAATCTTGGCTAAATGGCCCTATCATAAATTTACAAAATACGATTTGGTAAGTAATTTCTATCATGGCCTAGGCGAGATACAACAACATCGTATAGATGCGGCATGTAGAGGAACATTTGCATTAGAACCAGTCGAAGACATATGGAAAATATTTGAAAGATTGAGTGAAAATTCACAACAAAACGCGTCAGAGGCTAGGGCTAGATCAATACTTAATAACCATAGACGAATGGAAACTATTAAAGGAATAGAAAGAACTGACGACGTTATGGCTCAAGTAGCTGAGATAAGTAGAAAATTAGACAACTTTCTAAATTTCACTCAAAATACTCCTAAAGAAGTATGTTCGATCTGTTCCGATCCTTCCCATTTAGCGAGCGGATGTCCAATGACATATCAAGAAGATATACTACCATATGATGTTAATGCAACTTTTACTACTACCAATAATAATCTTTATTAAAATTCTTTCAATCAAGGCTGGCAGAACCATCCATAATTATCTTATCGTTCTCAGAACGTAGAAAATCCTGTCCAAACTCAAATTTCAATCAAAATCCAAGACTATTCAATAATACTCAGAATTTCAATCAAAATCCAAGACCATTTAATAGCACTCAAAATTTTCAAAATAATACACAAGGATTTCAATCCTTTCAATTAAACCAACCTCAATTTAGGAATCAAATTCAAAACCCTAATCCACAACAAAGATCACCTGGTTTTGAGGATAAAGTCTTAGCAGCCCTTGGTAACTTAGAAGCTAATACCCAACTGCTACATACACATTCATAAGCTATTTCAAAACTAGAAGTGCAGATGGGACAAATAGCTAACACGCTTAATAAAAGAGAAGAGGGAAAATTACCAAGCCAACTAGTGATGAATCCTATAGGGAAACACATGATTGAGTTAGGAACTTTACAATAACCTACGCATGAAACTGTTCAATCAATCACAACCTTAAGGAGTGGTAGGATAGTAGACAATAGAGTTGAGGAAAAGTTTGAGGAAAAACTAGCACAAAAAGAAGTCTTGGAAAATATTCCTAAAGAAACATCACATCCAACAGAAGATGAACCAGTTAAGGAAATACCTGAAAAACCAACGGAGAAGGGATATGAGACAAAAGCACCATTCCCTCAATGTCTCCGTGGATCAAACTATTATGGAAAACAATGCGATAAAAATAATGAAATCTTAGAAGTACTTAAACAAGTAAAAATCAACTTGCCTTTATTAGATGTCATATCTCAAATCCCACCTTATGCTAAATTCTTAAAGGATTTATGTAAGTAGAAGCAGAGCTAAAGTACCTAAAAAGATAGTGTTGACTGAACAAGTAAGTTCTTTATAGTTTAATGATACACCACCCAAATATAAAGATCCAGGAGCGCCTATAATATCATGCATAATTGGTGATCAAAAAGTAAGACGGGCTCTCCTCGATTTAGGTGCTAGTGTCAATTTATTACCTTACTCAGTTTACTAATAATTGGGATTAGGATAATTTAACCCTACTATGGTTGTACTTCAATTAGCAGATAGATCAATTAAACAACCAAGAGGGATAGTTGAAGATGTGATAGTTCAAGTAGACAAATTCTACTTCCTTGTCGATTTCATAATATTAGATACTAAACCTGTTCATAGTCCTAAGAAACACATATCTGTAATCTTAGGACGATCATTCTTAGCAACAACTAACACGTGCATTAATTGTAGAACAGGAGTAATGGATATATCATTTGGGAATATGAAACTAAGATTGAATGTGTTTAGGAATGATGACTAATGTTCAACAGTTGATGATTGTTTTAGTCTCGATCAATTAACAAAAGAAGTAGAACAAGTAGAGGATAAAAAGGATAAATTGACTAAAGGAAAAGAAGATTTCACAAATATTGATTAGGATAAGCAATTACAATCTAACCTTGATGACATTGCAGCTATGGAAAAAGCCCTATATGGAGAATTATGGAAAGAACCAACAAAATCATTACCTATCACTTTAAATAAACCACCCGATTCTATACCAATAGAAGTAACAATTCTAGAACTTGAGGAACCATCTGAACAGACTAAAACTAACAACTTGGATATGATATGTAGTATCAACACAGTCGATAGTTTACCATGGTATGCTGATATAGTTAACTATTTAGCCACGCGTAAAATACTAATAGGATGGTCCAAACAAGAGAAATATCGATTCTTTAGTCAAATTAAATACTATATTTGGAAAGATTCTGAGTTATTCAAATATTTTTCTGACCAAATTATTAGGAGATGTGTTCCCGAGAATAAAACACAAAGTATCTTAAAATTCTGTCACATATTAGCATGTGGAGGTCACTTTGGAGCTAAAAAGACGACAACTAAAGTATTGCAAAGTGGATTTTATTGGCCTACCCTATTTAAAGATTCATATAAGTATTGCAAAATATGTGACAAATGCCAATGATTAGGTTCAATTTTGTGAAGAGATATGATTCCATTATCCCCAATTTTAATAATTGATGTATTTGATGTTTGGGTGATAGATTTTATGGGACCGTTTCCAATGTCAAATAATAATTTATATATACTTGTTGGGGTATATTATGTCTCAAAATGGATAGAAGTAGTAGCTTCGGCAAAAGCTGATCATGAAACCGTAATTGAGTTTTTACAATCTAATAATTTATCTCGATTTGGTATACCACGCGCAATAATCAGTGATAATGGAAACATTTTTGTAATCGTTACATGAATAGTTTATGTCTTAGATATTCCATTACACATAAAGTAGATATGTCTTATCATGCCTAAACAAGTGATCAAGCAGAAGTATCAAATAAGGAAATCAAGCGAATCTTAGAGAAAATAGTGCGAACTGATAGAAAAGACTAGTCGACCAGATTAAATGATGCACTATGGGCATATAGGACGGCTTATAAAACGCCCATAGGAATGACACCATATTGATTAGTCTATGAAAAAGCTTGTCATATTCCTTTTGAATTAGAACATAAAGCATACCGAGCCATTAAAAAACTAAATTTTGATTTAAAAGAAGCAGGCTCTAAATGAAAACTTCAACTTAATGAACTAGAGGAGATTCGTAATGATGCTTATGAAAATGCACAAATATATAAAACAAGGACGAAAACATTTCATGATAAAAATATTCGGAAAAAGTCCTTAGAGTCTGGTCAGAAAGTATGGCTATTTAATACTTGATTAAAATTATTTCCTGATAAACTCCATTCAAGATGGGATAGACCATATAATGTAATTACTGTGTTCCCCTACGGAGCAGTAGAACTCGAAGATCCAAATAAAGGTAAATGATTTAAAGTAAATGGTCAATGACTCAAAAGATGCGTAGAATTTAACCCTAAGATAGGATGTGTGGAATCTATCAATTTGGTAGATCCCACGTATGACAACGGTTAAAGTATCTATGAACGTCGAGCCAACGACGTTAAATAAAGGCACCGGCTAAGAAAGTTCGTGTTTTCTTAGATGGGTATGTAATAGTAGGATCTTAATTATCTTAATTTTTGTTTAATTAATCTTCGCTAATTTTAGTTAATTTAGGTTTTTATTAAGTTTAGATGAGGTATAGAGAGAGGAGTAAGTATTGGAGTAAATGAATGGATCATAAATTAAAAAGAGTTTGAAAGAAATTTTCAACAACTATGAACTACCGAGTACTTGGTAGAGTGTTCACCGAGTACTCGGTGACTTAAATATCTAGCTGAGCCGGGAAACTCGACTGTTCATATTAGGGCTCATTCTTTCTCTTCATAAATCACTCAAAATATCTTATTCTCTCAAAGAACTTACACCCTAACCCTCTTATACCTTCATTGTTCTTGATCCAGCAAGAATCAAGATTCAAAATCTTCCCAAATCGTATATATCATTCTTTCTCTATATATACGCATATTTATTTATATACATACATATATACTTTTGTTTTGCCCTCAAATCCTCAATTTTCGATCATTTTTTTTCTCAAATTAAGCCTCAAATCTTCATTCTAGCCCTAATCCGACCAAAACCCACCGATTATCTGGCCCAAAAACAACCTAAAATCCTTAATTTCTCTCCCATTTTTGAACCTATATATATATACCCACATATATATATATATATATACATCAGTTTACTCCTCAAATATCACTCAAAACCATTCGAAATCATTCTAATGGCACCCAAGAAGAGGAATATGACTATAGAGAAGGGAGAATCATCGACAACAATTGCCGAGATGCGAGAACGATCGGCCTAAAGGGAGGCCGAGTCACGGCAAAGGGCACAGGAGATCGATCTTGCTAAGGATTTTCAGCTCGAGCATACTTTCAAATACGCCAATTTTAAATCTGGGCCAAAGTCCAAGACAAGCGTGATGAGGTTGAACAAGAGGGGGTTGAGGCCATTGTTGACTTCGGTATCGGTTGTGTATTACTCGGAGATGGTTCGTGAGTTCTATCGCAACCTAGTTTATGATATGGCGACCGGTTTGTCTACGACGGTGAGAGGTCATCATTTCACGATCGATACCGCCCTCATTACAGCAGTGTGGGGCATACCGGATAAGTGTCCTGAAGACTTACGGGCTGAGTTTTCAACTCCTCCAGAGCCATTCCCCGATGTCCATGAGATAATACACCGGATGTACTGAGGGCGCTATGGGGATCCGAAGAGCGTGACATGTGTAGGGAAAATGTATATTCCCCGGAAGTTATGGTTTTTGGATACCGTGCTCTACGATCAGGTTCACCCTCACCGCCACGACACAGAGAGGTGATGTACTATTTTTATGATTGCCACTAGGTCTCGATACTGAGCGTTATAGTTCATGTTATGCGAACCATTTTACAGAAGCTCTCTAACGAGGCGGTAGTGAAGACGAAGAAGTGGTAACTCCCATTTCCTTCTTTGATCACCGGGATTTTATGACATCTGGATATTTAGCCGTCAGAGGGAGAGAATGAGAGTGTTGTTGACTCCCCGATGGCATATAGTGTCTTTATCCGTTCTCACAACAAGATGAGTCGAGGGTTGGAGGGGGCGGTCGCTGGAGACGCTTAGGAGGGACATGAATCTGAAGACGAGGAGGGTAATGCAGTAGCAGCGGAGGGAGAGAGAGGGGAGAGTGGGGATGATGATAAGGTGACCAATGATGAGATACCCCAATCACCTAGGCAGAGGGAGACAGTGACTCTATCTAGGGATCAATATGCTGATATGATAGCTCGTCATGAGCAGTTACAAGCCAATATGAGGATTGTTCTCCGTGAGCAGGCCGAGATCCGAGCAGAGATGACTCATAGATTTCAGGCTATCATGGAGCATTTAGAAGTTGGCTCTTCATCCACTTCTCATCCACCACCACCACCGTCCGAGTCATAGGATTTTGAGATTATTAGATCATGAGCCGACATAGAATTATGTTCTAGATATTGCCTTAGGCCGAGCCATGAATCGTTATTTTGTACGTTTTGTTTTATTTTGTTAATTACGTTTTTATACTCGAACTCCAATGAAAAATATTATAAAATTAATGAAAATGGATATTTTGGTATTTATCGAGCAAATTATTTAGATTTTATCTATTTTTCATTTATACGGATATAATGATATAAGTTTGGGGGGAGGGTACGATTTTTTAAATATATTTTTATAAAAATTCTAATTCAATATAGTTATTTATGTATTATATATTTATTTTATTTCAAATATTTTATTCAAGATTGTTTAATGACTTCTTATATATATTCTATGCATAACTTTATATATATATATTGAGAAAAGTCATTTTTGGAAAACTTATAGTACAGGGCCTACCGAGTAATCGGTAGTTTCCTCACCGAGTACTCAGTGAATCCTGGAAAAATTATTTTTTTATGATTTTCGAAAATTAATATATATAATTATGTATTTTGATTTTCCTTTTAACGTACGACTTTGACTGTAATATAAAAGTATATTATATAGTTTTAGTACCTTCTAATAAAGAAAAGAGAAATTTATGAAAAATTTCCATAAATATGAAATCATTTTCAACTATGAAATTTTTTGGAATAAATCTAATTACCTTGTCAATACTTTCCATGCTAAATGATTTCTATTCCAGATTTCTGCTGTAAATTGAGTTATTCCTCCCTTTGCAAGGACTTGATTTAAGATCTATAAATATAGGAGCCTCTCATAGTCTTTCTTTCGCACCTTTTTCAAAAACTATTAGAAAATTAAAGCTAGTATGGCCATTGAAAGTTTGACGGAGGAGGAGATCAATTATGCTACCGCTAAGGGTGATCCGCTGACAGATTATAAGATCAAGTACGAGCGCGTATTCTATAAACATATCACATACGATCCATTGGAGATCATGACGGATCAAGATTTCAAGGAGCGGCCGGTGAATTTACAAGCTTTTCCTAATATTGTGTGTGATTTCTACTACAACATGAGGTATGATGTTCAAGGAGAAGGAGGTTTGATCGCACGTACAACTATACGATACAATTCAAGGTCTATTAATGTGACTCTTGAGGCTATTACAAAAGCATGAGGACTTCCCCATGAATTACCCTTCGATCTTGATGGTAAGTTTCAACTTATTCCACATCCTATTCCATTCTTTTATGTTATGGTTAGAGAGATTTGCGATGGGCTTGAAAATCCACCAACTCAATTTTGGATAAAAAAGGTGGAGTTAGAACCGGAGCTTTTGTATATTGATGGGATTTTGGATCATGTCCCAAGGATAAAGATAGATATTTATATTGAGAGATGGTGTATACGCTCTACTGCTTTACAAAGGGATTTTGAGTTTCTATCCCATAATTGATTTATGATAAAATGATGGAGTGTTGGCACACTCTTGAGCAAAATTCATGTCTCAATACATACAGATGTGAAGTTATTATTTCCTTTCCTCATCACGACACTAATCGAAGATCAATTGGGTGAATTTCTGGATGCGACTGATGAACCAATGCATACGGGGCTTAAGAAAATTGATCATGATCAATTCTTTAGGAGATCATCCATTTATGAGCTGAGAAAGTGGTGAGCAAAGGGATTCAACAATGAAGATGAGCACTACGATGAACAACTAAACCGGTATCTAGGATTTTTAACAAAACCCTAGCCAAGTAATGTAGACTCTTTCTTATTTTTATTGTATAAGGGGAAACTGAAGGACACGTATGTGATGATTGTGTAGATGAATGATTAAGTTTGATTTTATATAAGATTCTACGTTTATTCTATGTCTTGTCTTATCTTGAATGAATGTTTTATCTTGCACAATCATGGTTATTCAATATGGGCTAGAACTCAGATGATTAACTCATGATTTTCTACACAATAGTGGTTATTAACATGTAATCTTGATTTAGACAGACCATATTTGAAAGGGATAATTAGTGACGTGCTTTTAATTTATATTAGTAGGAGTAGTTTAGAATAGATACACATACTCGTTATGCTTGATTAGAGATGGCTTGTGCCAATGATAGATGAATTATTCATTTTTTGAGATTAGGGTTTACCAATGTTTGCGACCCTATATCTGATTCACATATGATGGACCGCCCTTTACAATTAAATGATTTAGAGATTATATTACATGGTTAGTGGTAGAATTAGAAATACCCTAGATCTTTATCTCCATTGTTCACAATCCAAACCAATTATTTCTTATATTTATTTTATGTTATTAGTTATAGAAAACAAAACAAAACAAACTATCTTTAATAATTTAGTTAGAAGTAATTAGAAGAGAGTTGAAGAATCATTAGTCTCTGTGGATTCAATATACCCTACCTCATTGATACTATACTATAATTGATTCGTGCACTTGCGATAGGTAAAACTAGGTCAACTTAAAAGGGTTTATCTGCACACATTATTATTATCATTATTATTTATCATCCCTTCCTAATAGGTCAAACTAATCGAGGTCTGACCGCCGATAAAGTTTTTGGTGCCATTGCCGAGGACTAATCGATTTTCTATACTCTTGAATAATTATTATAGCTAGATTATTTTATTTGCTTTATTTTTATTTTCTTCTTTTAAAAGACAAAACTTTGTGATTTTTCACAGGTATAGTGAGATTAGCAGAGGGAACCAGAAAAGTGGTGACGATTACATGGATGAACCGTTTGTGAGTTTTATTGTGCTTTAAATTATTGCACAAGTTTTATCTTTACTTTTCTTATTTAATTTCTCTTTCATTTTGTTTATTTGTTTTTCATTTGTTTTTAATTAGTTTATTTTTTTAAAAAATAATAATAATAAATAATTTTTTGTTTTATCGTTGTATGAGTGGTTTGCGTTCCGTATCTAAGGAACTTGCTTCTTTTGATCCTGAAGTTGATAGAACTTATCGTAAAAATTTAAGAACTAATAAACAAATGATTAAAAAAGATACACTAACTTTTAACGATATGAGCGACCCTCTAGTACAACCACTAGGTTCCTTGAAAGATTATTACACACCTTCTAATTTCGAATCACCAACGGACATAGTTATACCAGGAGAAACAACACTCATTATGAAATTAAAGCTAGTATTATAAATATGTTGCCTAAATTCTATGGACACAAACATGAAGATCCTTACGAACACATTACGGAGTTCATAGAAATTAGGTCAACAACTAAAATGAATGGGATGCCTACCAATGTTTTACGTATGCGACTATTTCCCTTTTCACTCAAAGAAAGAGCTAAAATATTACGGAGTTCATAGAAATTAGGTCAACAACTAAAATGAATAGGATGGCTACCAATGTTTTAGAAGAAAGGGTGAAGATTGATTGGGAAAATTTGAAAAAATAATTCTTACATAAATTTTATCCAATGGGAAAGACACACGAAGCTCAGGTAGCCATAATGAGCTTTGTCTAAATTCCTGGAGAACAATTCCATGAAATTTTGGAACGATTTAAAGAACTCTTGGATAAATGTCCCCATCATAACTTTATAAAATATGGCTTGGTGCGTAATTTTTATCATGGCCTAGGAGAAATACAACAACATCGTATAGATATCGCATGTGGAGGAATGTTTGCATTAGAACCAGTCGAAAATGTTTGGAAAATATTCGAAAGATTGAGTGAAAATTCACAACAAAATGCGTCAGAATCTAGGGTCAGATCAATGTTTAATAACCCTAGAAGGATGGAAGATGCTAAAGAAATAGATAGAACTGACGGCGTGACGACTCAAGTAGCCGAGATAAGTAGAAAATTAGACAAATTTTTGAATAACACTCAAAATATTCCTATAGAAATTTGTTCGATTTGTTCTGATTCCTCTCACTTAGCTAGTGGATGTCCACTAATATTTCAAGAAGATCTAACGCCATGTGATGTTAACGCAACCTTTACCAATAATAATCCATACTCAAATTCTTTTAATCAAAGCTGACGTAATCATCCTCTATTATCATATCGACCTCAAAATGTCAAGAATCCTGTCCAAACTCAAAATTTCAATCAAGGTCCAAGACAATTCAATAATAGTACTCAAAATTTCAATCAAGTTCCAAGGTAATTCAATAACACTCAAAATTTCCAAAATAATAGACAAGGATTTCGATCATTCTAATCGAATCAACCTCAATTTCAAAATCAATTCCAAAACACTAATCAACCACAAAGATCAACCAATTTTGAAGATAAAGTTTTAGCTGCCCTTGAAAGTCTTGAAGCTAATACTCAATTGTTACATACACTTCTCAAGCGATTTCAAAATTAGAAACACAAATGGGTCAAATAGCTAATATGGTTAACAAAAGAGAAGAGGATAAATTACCAAGTCAACCAGTAGTCAATCCTAAAGGACAATATATGATTGAGTTAGGAACTCTACAAGAACCGACTCGTTAAACTGTGCAAGCAATTACAACCTTAAGGAGTGGTAGGATAGTGGATAACAAAGTAGAGGAAAAAATTAAGGAAAAATTAGAATGTGAAAAGTCTTGGAAAACATCTCTAAAGAAACATCGCATCCAACAATAGAAGGACCAGTTAAGGAAACACTTGAGAAAATTACGGAGAAGGATTATGAGCCAAAAACACCATTTCCTCAACGTCTCTGTGGAACAAACTATTACGGTAAACAAGGTGAGAAAACAAATGAAATCTTAGATGTATTCAAACAAGTAAAGATCAATTTGCCTTTGTTAGATGTCATATCTCAAATACCACCTTACGCTAAATTTTTAAAGGATTTATGTACGCAAAAAAGTAGAAGTAGAGCTAAGATGCCTAAGAAAGTGGTGTTGACTGAACAAGTAAGTTCGTTATTGATAAATGATACACCATTTAAATATAAAGATCCAGGAGCGCCAACAATATCATGCATAATTGGAGACCAAGAAGTAAGGCGAGCTCTCCTTGATCTGGGTGTCAGTGTCAATTTATTACCTTATTCAGTCTACCAACAACTGGGATTGGGAGAACTAAACCCCACATTGATTGTACTTTAATTAGCTGATAAATCAATCAAACGACCAAGAGGGATAGTTGAGGATGTGATAGTTAAAGTAGACAAATTCTACTTTCCTGTCGATTTCATAATCTTGGACACAGAACCTGTCTATAGTCCAAAGAAACACATACCCGTAATCTTAGGACGACTATTCTTAGCAATAGCTAACGCCTGCATAAATTATAGAACGGGGGCTATGGATATATCTTTCGGAAATCTAAAAGTAAAATTAAATGTGTTTAAGAATGATAGTTAATGTCCAACCATTGATGATTGTTTTAGTCTTGATCAAATAACAGAAGATCATATTACGGATATGAAGGATAAATTGCTTGATAAAACAGAGGAGTTCACAAAAATTGATTGGGATAAGCAATTACAATATAATCTTGACGACATAACTGTGATAGAAAGAGCACTATACGGAGAATCATGGCAGAAACCAACAGAGTCGTTACCTATCACCTCGAATAAACTATCAATTTCTACGACAATAGACTCACTAATAATAGAACAAGAAGAGCAACCAATACAATCTGAGACAGAGATTATCAATACAGTATGCAACCTTAACACTATTAATAATTTACCATGGTATACTGATATAGTCAACTACTTGGCTACACACAAAATACCACCAGGATGGTCTAAACAAAAAAATGATCGATTCTATAGTCAAATCAAATACTATATTTGAGAAGATCCGGAATTATTCAAATATTGTTCTGATCAAATAATTAGGAGGTGCGTTCCTGAGAATGAGACACAAAGTATCTTAAAATTATGTCACACCTTAGCATGTGGAGGACATTTTGGAGCCAAAAAGACAACAACTAAAATATTACAAAGTGGATTTTACTGGCCCTCCTTATTCAAAGAATCCTACAATTATTGTAAGGCTTGTGATAGAGGCCAATGATTAGGTTTAATTTCTTGGAGAGATATGACGTCTCTATCCCCGATTCTAATAATTGATGTCTGGGGGATAGAATTTATGGGACCATTTCCCATGTCAAACAATAATTTATATATACTTGTTGGGGTGGATTACGTTTCGAAATAGATAGAAGCAGTATCATCATCCAAAGTTGGCCATGAAACTGTTATTGAATTTCTGCAATCTAATATTTTATCATGATTTGGTATACCACACGTAATAATCAGTGATAATGGAAAACATTTTTGTAATCGTTACATAAAAATTTTATGCCTTAAATATTCCATTACACATAAAGTAGGTATGTCATACCATCCCCAAACAAGTGGTCAAGCTGAGGTATCAAATAGGGAAATTAGGAGAATCTTAGAAAAAACAGTAATAACTGATAAAAAAGACTGATCAACAAGATTAAACGATGCACTATGGGCGTATAGGACGACCTATAAAACACCAATAGGAACTACACCATATCGACTAGTCTACGGAAAAGCTAGTCATCTCCCTGTTGAATTAGAACATAAGGCATACTGGACTATTAAAATATTAAATTTTGATCTAAAAGAAACAGGCTCTAAGCGGAAACTTCAATTAAATGAACTAGAATAAATTTGTAATGATGCGTATGAAAATGCACGAATATGCAAAGCACGAACGAAAGCATTTTGTGATAAAAACATTCGAAGAAAATCCTTAGAACCTGGTCATAAGGTATGGTTGTTTAATACTCGTTTAAAATTATTTCCTGGAAAACTATGCTCAAGATGGGACGGACCGTATAGCGTAATTACTGTTTTCCCGTACGGAGTGGTGGAAATAGAGGATCCAAATAAAAATAAAAGATTTAAGGTAAATGGTCAACGACTCAAGAGATGCGTAGAATTTAACCCCAAGATAGGATGTGTGGAATCTATCAATCTGATAGACCCCACGTACGATAACAGTTAGAATATCTATGAACGTCGAGCCAACGATGTTAAATATAGGCACTGCCTAAGAGAGTTTGCTTTCTCTTAGACGGATTGTAACTGCGGGATTTTTAACTTTATTAAATTTTTCATCTTTATTTAATTTTAGTTAAATGATGTTTTTATTAAGTTAGAGGAAGTATAATAACAGGAGTAAAATATGGGAGTAGGTAAAAGAATCAGAAGTTAAAAAGGAGTTTGAGAGAAATTTTTCAGTAACTATGAACTACCGAGTACTCGGTACAAGCATCACCGAGTACTCAGTGACTTAACTTACGAACTGAACCGGGAAACTCGGTAGTTCTTATTGGGGCTACTATTTAATCTCTCAAAACACTCTAAATATCTCATTTCCTCTTCTATACTCCAACACCTAACCTTCCTCTACCTCTATTATTCTCAATCCAATAAAATTTAGGTATCAAATATTCCCAAATCGTGTGTATCAATCTCTATATATACATATATATAGACATTTTGGCTCTGATTAATCAACTAATAATATAGACATTTTGTAAAGAAAAATTTATTAATGGATTGCCCAACCTTTTCTCTCATAAAATACGCACAGAACTGAGTAACACAACTGGTGTTATTGAATATAACAGTCTAACATACAGTAATATTATTAGTTTAATCCAGAAAGTAGGACTCAAAATGTGTATAGATATGAAAATTAATAATCAGCTTTGTAAAGATAAAAAGAAGGCTAAATATGAAATGGGCACATTCTGTGAACAATATGGATTACCCCCAATTGCACCATCTCGGCAAATAAAGAAACTAAAACAAACAAAATCCTTCCCAAAATGTTATACTCGCCCTTATAAAAGATATAATAAAAAATTCCAGCATAATGAATTCTATGATAAACAAAAGTTTAAAAGGAACGAAAAATATACGAGGAAAACAAAACCTTTTGAGAATAATAATAAAATTGATCTAAATAAAGTTACATGTTATAACTGTAGTAAGAAAGGTCATTACGCAAGAAATTGTTCTGTAAAAAACAAAATTAATCAACTAGAAATTCCTGATGAAACTAAACAACAAATTTACACAATTCTTGAGTTAAAAAACACAAGTGATAGTGATACTGAAATTGAATCTAGTTCCTCTTCTGAATCTTCTATCTCCTGCCCCAGTTCACCTGATATTAGTTTTGGGTGCAAAGATAGTTGTTGTACAAAAATAGTCAATATGCTGAATCGACACAAACATAAAACCCTTAATGTTCTCACCAAGGTAGAAGAACAACAATATCTTCTTCTAGACTTCATAAGTAAAGTCGAAGACCCAGATTTAAAAAATTCTTATCTTCAAAAGCTTACTAAATTACTCACCATAAACAAAGATAATCAACCCCTACAATAAACAAACCAAATTTTAGTCTTCACAAAACTCTTGAACGTTTTACTCTTAAAAAAGAAGTCATTATACAAGACCTCCAAGTAGAGGTCAACATAGTTAAACAAGAAATCAAAACTCTGAAAAATGAAAATCAAGATATAAAAACCCTCTTTCACACCCAACTCAAAGATCTAGTTAAAACTTCACACCAATTTTCAGTTTCTGATTCCTCTTCCTCTGTCAGTAATGAGGATGATGACAATACAAATCCTTTTCAAAGTAATGAGGAGGAAACCAATGGTTTGAATCTGATTAACCGAACCTCATTTAAAAAATGGAAAATAAAAGTCACCTTAGTTATTAATAAAGAATATAAAAAAACTATCATTGCTCTAGTTGACTCTAGAGCTGATCTTAACTGTATACAAAAAGGCCTGATTCCTAGCAAATACTATGAAAAAACAAATGAGAAACTCAGTTCTGCTAATGGTAGTGCAATGAAAATCAAGTATGAATTATCCAAAGCTCATATTTGTCAAGATAATATCTATTTCAAAACAACATTTGTTCTAGTAAAAAATATGACTGATACAGTCATCCTTGGCCTTCTATTTTTATATCTTCTTTACCCATTTACCATAAATAATGATGGTTTCTCTACAACACATTTTTGTCAAAATATTACTTTTCTTTTTTTTTTTGTAAAAATCTTCTCGTAAAAAACTCGAAAGCATCATTGATTTTCAGTCTTTAAAAATATTTACATTCTCCATCATAAAGAACAACTTTTAAATTCTTTAAAAGAAGAAGTAATTCACAAAAGAATAGAAACCCAATTAAGAAACCATACCCTTCAAAATTAGATAAAACAATATGAGAATAAACTTATTCAAGAAATATGTTCGGAACTACCCAATGTTTTTTGGCATAGGAAACAACATATTATTAGTCTTCCTTATAGTCCTTCACTAATAAAAATATTCCAACTAAAGCCCGACCAATTCAAATGAATTTTGAAGTTTTAGAATTTTGTAAAAAAGAAATCCATGACCTTCTTCAAAAGAAAATCATACGTCACAACAAATCACCTTGGTCTTGCTTAGCATTTTACATCCAGAAAAATTCCGAAATAGAACGAGGGGCACCACGTCTAATCATTAATTACAAGCCTCTTAATCAAGTCCTTAAATGGATAAGATACCCTATCCCTAACAAGAGAGATTTAATTAATCGATTAGGGCAAACAACCATTTTCTCCAAATTTGACCTTAAGTCTGGCTTTTGGCAAATTCAGATTACAAAAAAAGATAAATACAAAACTGCATTCACTACACCCTTTGGCCATTACGAATGGAATGTCATGCCCTTTGGCCTTAAGAATGCCCCAAGTGAATTCCAAAATATTATGAATGATATTTTCAATCATTTCAGTCATTTTTCCATAGTCTACATTGATGATGTACTTATCTTTTCCAATAGCATTGAAGCTCATTGGAAACATCTTAATTCTTTCTTCCACACCATCAAAATCAATGGTTTAGTCATCTCCGCTTCTAAAATAAAACTTTTTCAAACCAAAGTTACATTTATTGGTTATGACATATCTCAAGGACAATTCCACCCAATCAGTCGATCCATAGAATTTGCAGGCAAATTCCCAGACCAAATTCTTGATAAAACCCAGTTACAACGTTTCCTTGGTTCTTTAAATTACATTGCTAAATTTCACAAAGATCTTTGAAAACAATGTAAACTACTCTTCGATCATTTACAAACAAACCCCCCTCCATGGACTGATATTCATACAACTATCGTTAAAGACATTAAAAAATATGTTAAAACTTTTCCTTGTTTAAGAATTCCTTCAGTCAACTCTTTCAAAATCATTGAAACCGATGCCTCCAACATTGGTTATGGAGGCATTCTAAAACAGAAACTCTCCCCCACTTCTCCAGAACAGCTAGTTCGTTACCATTCTAGAGCATGGAACAAAACACAAAGTAATTATAACACTGTTAAACAAGAAATTCTTGCAATTGTTCTATGTATCAGTAAATTCCAAGATGATATTTTAAATCAAATTTTTTTACTTCGAGTTGATTGCAAAAGTGCCAAATATGTTTTAGAAAAAGATGTTAAAAATATAGCTGCTAAGCATATTTTTGCCAGATGGCAGTCGATTTTAAACATTTTCTAATTTGGTATCAAATACATTCGTGGATGTGACAATTCAATCCCAGATTTTCTTACCAAAGAATTTTTGCAGGACCCTGATGGCAAACAGACAACCATAACCACGTCCCAGAGGAAGGATCCCTCCGGTCAGACCTCCACCCTAGTAAAAACTGAACCCTCTACTTCCCTCGCTTTAGTAAACAAGTTCACAAACCTAGGGACTCCCTTAGGTCCTCGTCCTACCTTTAGTTCAGCTTTAACAACTCCACATGATCCTTTCACCATCCATGCCCCAGTCACCTAGTACTCCACCTCTCCCCAGATACAACCCTCCAGGAAGATTAGAATATCTTCAAAAAACTTACCATACCCTTTTCTTCATCGAACCTCATTTTTCTCACACAAATGATCCAATTGCCCTAGTAAAACAGTTTTTCCCCCCAAATTCTCATTGGATACCACACACCCATAGTCACAACTTGCAATATTACAGAGACATCCTTTACCAAACCAATTATGTCTTCATCAAACCTGTCCCTGATCGCAATGATCCAACCAAAGTCATTTACCACTCCTTGTATATTTTGAGTGTTGTCTCCCTTAAAGAATGGGGAAAACATCTCTCTGAATCCAAAAAGTTTGATAACTCACTCCCATTCACCTACTATGACTACATTGATGCCTGGTTCAAAATTTTCCTTTTCCAAACTGAAACTTTAAGTCATTCTTGGTTCATAAATTTTGATAGTAACTTTAACAGTCAACTACCTTCTTGGTTCGTTAAGTGGTGGAATGACCATGGCCCAGATGATGATGTTATCCCTGAAATCCTCTGGGAACAAATCAACTATTTCGAAACTAAGTTCAAAATCCCTTCCTATGACCATCAATTCTCCCTACTACTAGTTTTTGCCAAAAAATACAAAATCCCTTGGATTTTCAAATGGCATTACAGCCTTAAAGGTGATCCTGACACAGTATGTAGAGTCCATTATACTAAATGGTGGGATCCTTTCAAAATCGAAAGAATCATTCAACAAGTCCAACTCAATTCCCAAAAGAAGTTTTTCAGCCACTCAAGGCTAGCCCAGTCACACAAGTCCTTGAAACAACACAGTCAAGTTTCCCTACAGAAACCGCAGTCAAGAAATCAGCCTTCAAGAAGTCAACTTCCAAAGCTAAGCTCAAAGAGAAAATGGAAAAGCTCATTGCCCAAATAGGAGGAGATTCAAGCAGTGATGAAGAAGATGAATCATCTATAGAATCCAAATACATGCCATACCAGGATGTCCAAGATCCCTTCGATGTGTCTAAAAATTAAGAGGAAGGGAAACAGTCAAGCTCAAGACAAAAGATACAAGAAAGGCACAAAAAGACAAGAATAGTGAATAGTGAATACAGTACTCAACAGTACCGACAGACTACTATTACAAACAGTTCTCTGCCCCGAAAGTCAAAAAGTCAATAGTGAAAGGAAACAGTTCTCTGCCCCGAAAGTCAAAAAGTCAACAGTGAAAGGAAACAGTTTTCTGCCCCGAAAGTCAAAAAGTCAACAGTGAAAGGAAACAGTTCTCCCACAGTAACTTTGTTATATCCTCTATATAAGCAGTCAAATGTAATGGTTTTTTTCCAGGTTTTAGTTCCAATTTTCTTTCTACTTTGTAATCCCTCTCTCTTTCTCTTCTCTTCTCAAAGCATGCTAAGCCTCCGAACCCAGATTGATTGTCACACATCCACTTGTAAGTTCATCTATCATAGTCAAATGTATTTTTGAATCACTATAATATTCAGTTAGTTTTTCAGTCAATTGAAATTACCTATTTTGCATTAAACTGTTTGGATGGTTGTGTCTTATATACTTATATTAATCTGAAGAGAGTTACGGTATATGACGGACCTTAGTCCCGTTCTGCCAAGACCACTTCAATTATTAAACTTCTTGGACGGTTGTGTCCTATATACTTATATTATTATATATTATACTGCAATTAATTTATATTAGTTATACTGCAATTGCATTTATTTCTCTAATTTAAATCTATAATTATTCGTTGATTTGTTCCTGCTCAATTCATTATCTGCTTCCTTTTTGGCTGATTTCTTGTGGGAAGCAGATAAGGAAACTTTCCAAAATATCTATATTTTATGAGAGAAAAGGCTGGGCAATCTCTCATATATATATATAGATACACACACATATATATGGCCATTTTGCCCTTAAATCCCCAATTTTTGACCATTTGAGCTCAATTCAATCTTCGCATCTTCATTATTAGCCAAATCCGACCAAAACCCTGCGATTGTTCCATTCAAAAGTGTGCGAAAATCTCCCCTCTCACTCCCATTTTCGAAGATATATATATAGGCGCCTATACGCACCTTTAAAACCATTTGAAAATTGATTAATAACACCCAAGAAGAGGAGAACTACGGAGGAGGGAGAATCATCGGCAACAATTACCGAAATGTGAGCTCGATCATATCAAAGGGATTCCGAGTCACGACTAGGGCACGAGAGATTGGGCTAGCTAAGGGTTTTCAGCTCGAGCGCACTTTCAGTTACACCGATTTCAGAATAAAGCCAAAGTCTAAGGTAAGCGTCAGAATATTGGTGAAGAGGAGGTTGATACCATTGTTGACTCCGGTGTCGCCCATATACTACTGTAAGTGTAGAAATTGCCCAAGCCCATTAGAGCCCTTCAAGCATCAGGCCACCAGGCTGCTGGCCCAGTAAGGTTCTCCCAAGCCCGAATCTTAAGCCCATTTCAGTTTGTGCCTATTTAAAGAGTAAAAAATGGGCCATGTCAGGATGATGTAATCAAGATAGTATTGCCCTAATGGGCCTAAAGCCCAAAGAGAAAATGTATATAAGAATAATAAAAATAAAATAAAAGGGATCTTTTTTGTGTTGTGCAAATTTGGACATCTACACTTTGGCGCCGTCTGTGGGAATTGGGAGGGAGTTCCCAAATTTTCGAATCAACCTTTCGGGATCTGTAGAATTGCTTCCTTCTTCCCATCTCATTAAGCTGAGTTCGTTTGTAGAGCCAAAAAACCTTTCACCACCTTCTAAAACCTTCACTCACTACATATCGGGCAAGGATGTCAGTCACTCGTTCGCAAGCAGACATTCCAATCATTGCAGACAGTCGCACGGGAGCTCCCTAGTCCATGGTGCAAATCCTTCAATGCTTGGCAGCTGCTAAGGAGCGTAGCCTGGCCCTGGAAAGAGAGAATACGGAGCTTATGGCGAGGTTGTCTCCACCAGTAGTTGTCCCACCGGTAGTTGCACCCGACCCTCAGGTAGCGGCGCCCGACCATTCTCTAAACCAGTAAGATAGCGACGGACCGGAAGAGCATGCCAAGTCTTCCTAGCATTCGGCAAAGGCTCCCGCAGTCGACGAGTCCATGACCCCCCAAAAGATTCAGGCGATGATGGATGAATTCCAAAGGAAAGTCCTCGGGGACTTGAGAGCCCGATCTACCGATGACATGGCCATCCAAGCGTCCACCGAACTGATACAATCACCTTTTGTCCCCGAAATAACCCAAGAGCCTTTCCCTAAGAAATTTGTTATGCCTCAGTTCACCCCATACGATGGCACTAAGGACCCCGAAGAGCACATTTATCAGATCCACCAGAAGATGACCATGTATGCCGAAAATGAGTCCTTACTCTACAAGGTGTTTTCCACTAGTCTTGTTGATGATGCTCTATTATGGTTCAGGAAATAGCAATCTCGATCCATCGCCAGCTGATAAACAATTGACCAGGCTCTTCGTTGCCCAGTATTATGGGAACAAGAGACAGAAAAAGACCATATCCTGCCTATTCACTATGATCCAGGAGAAAAGAGAGTCACTAAAGAGCTTTCTATCCCGATTCAACATCGAATCTTCCTCTGTTGATAATTGTGACCATCACTCTATTGTTGAGGCCTTCCGGATGGCCCTCATTCCAAGGACCAAGTTCCACCAATCCCTGGTGAAGCGCCCTCCATCGGGAATTGGGGAGTTAAACTCTAGAGCTCAAGGGTACTTGAGGATTGAAGAAGAGGAGACCGTCAGACAGAGGAGGGCGGCCTTGGTCAGTGTTGAAACCCAATCTAGGGATCGAACAACTGATCGAAATCGTTTCATCTGGATCCTCAGTTCCACCGGGATCATCAGCCCCGAAATCATTCAAACGCTCCAGATTCGAAGAGAGGGTGCTACCCCTGAAGGTCAGCCTTGCGAAGCTCTACCAGGATAATAAAACTAAGGGAGTTTTCCAACAACCCCCAACCATCAGATAACCACTTGACCAAAGGGACAAGTCAAAGCACTGTGATTTCCATGGTGATTTCGGGCACATCACAAATGAATGTCGTAATCTCAGGCAATAGTTGGAGGCGTTGCTGCTTCGTGGAGAGCTTCGGGATTACGCCCAACGGGATAGAGCAAGGACCGATCAACGTGCCCCTATCGCTCCTCGTAACTGCTCAGACGCACAGCCACTCAGGATCATTAACATGATTCATGGCGGCCCCTCCTCCAAGGAAACGGAAGGATCATGCTGGAGTCACAGGCGGAGAGCCCACAAGATGAGAAGAATCAATGAAATCAGTGAGATCCACCAAAGGGCAGGAGAAACGCAGATCATTTTTTTGACATCGGACTTTCGGAGTGTTCAGACCCCACATGATGACCCTCTGGTTGTGACCTTAATGGTGGCCAATTGTCTCGTGAAGAGAGTCATAATCGATCCTGGAAGCAGCGCAAACATCATCACCAAATGGGCTTTTGAGAAGCTCAAGATCAACCCGACCGAAATTACGACATCATGATGCCCCATCGCAGGTTTTGATGGAAGGAAAATCGAGCCAATCGTGGAAGTCCAGTTAACGGTATCTGCTGCTCAAAGGACCCTGACTGAGACATTTGTTGTGGTGGATGCCAAGCCTTCATACAACCTACTCATGGGAAGATGATGGATTCACCAAATGAAGGGCGTGCCCTCTACTCTCCACCAAGTCATGAAATGCATGAGTCCCGACGGTCTAGGTACCATTGACATCAAAGGTGACCAAGTGGCCGCCAAGGAATGCTACGCAGTCACCCTGAAGGAGATACGAAAAGGGAAGGTCCCAATGGTGCCCCACTCCAAGGAACAGTCTTCAGGCTCCAAATAGCAATTACAAGAGGGGGATCCAGGTACCCCAATTGTGGTCAAACCACTGCAACCGGTTTATGTTATACCCGACAGCCCGGGAAAAGTTACTTTTGCAGGTACAAATCTTACCGACCATGAATTGAAAGAACTAGCACAATTGTTGTAGGATAACACTGATGTTTTTGCATGGGAGCATATGGACATGCCGGGGATCAATCCTGATATTGTCCAACACTCATTGCACGTTGACCCGAATGTCAGACCCATCAGGCAAAAGCAGAGACGCATTGGAGCACAACGAAACCAAATTATAGTTGATGAAATATCCAGATTGCTCCAAGCTGGTTTCATCAAGGAGGTCAGGTATCCCGAATGGCTTGCCAACGTAGTGGTCGTGCAGAAGAAAAATGGAAAATGGAGGGTTTGTGTTGATTTCACTAACCTGAATAAGGCGTGCCCTAAGGACAGTTTTCCATTGCCAAAGATCGACTAAATGGTTGATGCTACTGCAGGCTATGATCGCCTAACTTTTTTGGATGCTTATTCAGGTTACAACCAGATAAAAATGAACCCGTTGGATGAGGAAAAAACCTCTTTCATTACTGAGACAGATACTTATTGCTTTAAACTTATGCCCTTCAGACTGAAAAATGCAGGTGCCACTTTCTAGAGGCTGGTTAACAGGATCTTTAAGGGGATGATGGGAACAGTAATTGAGGCCTATATCGACAACACTGTGGTCAAGAGCAGGGAGAAAGGAGACTATCTTACCCACCTGCGCCAAGTGTTTGACACCCTCAGGTCACATGGCATGAAGCTTAATCCAGAGAAATGCTCTTTGGTGTATCATCCGGGCAGTTCCTGGGGCACATCCTGGATCGAACCAGAATCCAGGCCAGCCCGACACAGGTCAAGGCCCTGATGGAAATGAAGGAGCTCCAGACACATAAAGACGTTCAAGTCTTGACGGGAAGAGTGGTTGCACTTAGCAGATTCATTTCACGACTCACTGATCGGTATAGACCATTCTTTCAGCCAATCAAAGGAAGGAAAGGGGAAGAATGTGGTCCTGAGCAGTCTGAACTCCTGGCAAGATTGAAAGAGTACATGACCATGCCCCCGATCCTATCCACACCGACTCCCGATGAAGTCTTGCATCTGTACTTGGCAGTATCCTCTGTGTCGACCAGAGTAGCCCTCATCAGAGAGGATGGGAACCTTCAAATGCCAGTCTTCTACACCAGCAAATCCTTGGCTAAGGCAGAAACCAGATACAACAGACAAGAAAAATTGGTTCTGTCACTGGTGAATGCCAAGAGAAGACTAAGGCATTACTTTGAGGCTCACCCGATCATTGTCCCGATAGCAACGCCCCTACGGGTTATAATGTCAAGGCCTGGCCTCTCAGGCAGAATCTCCAGATGGGCCATCGAATTGGGCGTATACGACTTGACGTACATACCCCGGGTCTCCATCAAAGGACAGGCAGTGGCAGACTTTTTACTTGAAAGTGAAACCGAAGATCCAGACCATAAAATTGAACCTGACACCTGGAAGCTTTTTGTGGACGGATCGGCCAGCGGTGCCGGATCAGGAGTCGATTTATAAATCTTGACACCCGATGGAACATGCCTTCATATGTCAGTACAACTACAGTTCCCAGCCACGAACAATGAGGCTGAGTATGAGGTCGTCGTATCTAGCTTGAGGTTAGCCCGAAGCCTCTAGGTCCAGGCCCTAGCAGTACACAGTGACTCTCAACTGGTTATTCGGCAAATCAAAGGAGAATATGAAAACAAAGGACCCAAAAATAGAGTCTTACAGGGCACTCGTATTAAAGGAAACAGAAAGTTTTCAAAAAATAACCTTCACTCAGATCCCGAGGAACGAGAATTTTGTAGCTGATCACCTTGCCGGTTAGGCATCCTCAGCCGCAGAAGACCTGACCCGGGTTGCACTCATGGACTTTATAATCAGGCCAAGTATTCAGGAGCCCGAGTAAGTGATGCTTATCCCATGGGAGCCCAGCTGGATGGATCCCGTAATGGATTACCTACGAATGGAACTCTCCCAGAGGACAAAGCTGAAGCTCACAAGATCAGGAGGAATTCAGCCTGATACTCAGTTATAAACGGCCAACTCTATCGAAAATCCTTTTCAGGTCCTTACTTGAAGTGCATTACGCCATCAAAATCAAGAACAGTGATGAAGGAGATTCACAGTGGGGCTTGTGGGAACCACTCCGAGGGTAGATCCCTTGCCCATAAGATACGTTTTCAAGGATACTTCTGGCCCTACCTGTCGCGGGATGCCAAAGAATACGTCTGTGGTGCAAGACATGTCAGATGCACGGAGACGCTATCCATCGGCCACCTGAATTCTTACATCCTACCATAGTGCCACACCCATTCGCCTGATGGGGAATGAATATAGTGGGACCACTCCCGAAAGTGATCCGGTCAAATGCTTATGTTCTTCTGGCCACTAATTACTTCACCAAATGGGTGAAGGTTGAAGCCTATCCCACTATCAAGAGTGGCTACGTCATCAAATCCATATGGACCCACATAATATACAGATTCGGGCTACCAAGGACGATCATGATGGATAATGGGACAAATCTGGACAACAAAGAGGTTAGAGCATTCTTTGCCGAGCATGGTATCAACCAGAATACGTATTCCGTCGGCTACCCACAAGGGAACGGGCAGGCGAAAAGGACGAATCGAACTATATTCAACACCCTGGCCAAAAATCTTGAGAAAGCCAAAGGGGCCTGGCTAGAGAAACTACCTAAAGTTCTCTGGTCATACAGAACGACACCCAGACAACCCAATGGGGAAACCCCATTTGCCATGGCATACGACGTTGAGGCTGTGATCCCAACAGAGGTTAGAGTTCCGACCCTCCGGAGCCAGGCCTGGGTTGAAGGACCAAATAACCAGCACCTGACTCAAAATCTTGATTTGCTGGATGAAAGAAGGGAAGCCGCCGGAATGAGGCTAGCCGCCTACCAACAACGCATTCAGAATCACTTCAACCAAAAAGTCAAAAGAAGAGAGTTCCAGGTTGGAGACATGGTCCTTAGGAGAAAAATCGGGCTCGTATGCAAGCTCAGGGAGCCTTGGGATGGCCCGTACGCCATTACCGAAGCCATCGGTCATTGGGTATACCGCGTTCGAAGAAATATTGATGGCGGAATGGAACCAAACTCCCAAAATGCCTCTCGCCTAAAGAGGTACTACCCTTAAAGGGCAAAATTTTACTTTTACTTTGATCTTTTTGTAAAAATGCTATATCAACTGATCAGTAGAAAATTATTTTTATGGCAAAATAGCTTGTAAATATCTATTGAAATAAAAAATAAACCAAGTGTTGCACTGTCTATCGCATGGCCCGAAGACACAACACTGATCCTAAAGAGATCACAAAATTTTGAAAAAAAATAAACCAAGTGTTGCACTATCTATCGCATGGCCCGAAGTGCCCGAAGACACAACACTGATCCTGAAGAGATCACAAAATTTTGTAAAACATAAACCAAGTGTTGCACTATCTATCGCATGGCCTGATGTGCCCGAAGACACAACAATGATCCTGAAGAGATCACAAAATTTTGCAAAAAATAAACTAAGTGTTGCACTGTCTATTGCATGGCCTGAAGTGCCCGAAGACACAACACTGATCCTGAAGAGATCACAAAATTTTGCCAAAAATAAACCAAGTGTTGCACTGTCTATCGCATGGCCTGAAGTGCCCGAAGACACAACACTGATCCTGAAGAGATCACAAAATTTTGCAAAAAATAAACCAAGTGTTGCACTGTCTATCGTATGGCCTGAAGTGCCTGAAGACACAACACTGATCCTGAAGACAAACGCAGATCCATGCAGAATAATATAAACATTAAAAGTCAACTGGACAAAAACATTGATCTTTCATTCAAAAATGGGCCCCGATGGCCAAGGTTTACAAAATGTGTTATAAACAAAAAATCCTAAGAGACAACGCTAGTGCCCGCCACATCAGAGTTCACAGGAACAATGGCCCCATCAGGAGCTGGAGGATCAGAATCGGTCATAGCACTCATCCCAGGGAGTGTTTTGGTCAGGAACTCACAGAAACGAACGTCATCAGGTCCTCCAACCGGATCGTCGTATGGTGGAGTGATACCCAAGTTCTCATCCAACTCTTCCACTAAAGCGAAGTCCCTCTCCTTGACGGGTTTCTGCATCTCTTTGAAGCATGACCTCCATCTGAACCCGATTCGGTACTGAGAGGTATCACAGAAGCGTTTGTACATCTTATTGCCACCCCGGTGACACATCTCTACCACCGACCTCTCCACCGCCAGGAGATTCTCGATCTCGGACTTCTCCTCAAAAAGTTTGGCCTTAGAAGCCTTCAGGCCCTCATTCTCAGCCTTTAGGCTTTCATTCTCTGCTTTCAGGGCCTCCGTTTCAGAGAACAGGGCCCGCCGTACCGCCTCCATCTCCTGGATTTGATCACGAGTAGCCCGAAGATGTTGCTCTGCACTGATTTCCCTTTGCGTCTGAACATCCAATTTTTCATTGGATATCAGTAGTAAGAAGGCAGTCTTTTGCCTGACATCTTCTTTCACCTTCAGGAGCTCATTGGATTTACGAAACAGTTTATCGTCCTCTTCCATCTTCGCATTATAGGTCTGGGTCAGATAAAGCATATGCCAAAAGAACAAGTGTTAGCTTAATAAGCCGATTGATCTACATATTGAAAAATTTTAAAAGAAAAGTACAACCGATGAGACAGTATTGGAAAAGTACCTTCATGGCAATCTCTGGGCCAGTCAATGCCAGCTCCTCCCGATCGATCTGCCTCTATTTCTTCCTATCAGCAGGAGTCCAAATCTGGGCACCCATTGCCCGAAGGGCTTCGTCATTATTGACGGTTTCGCTCCCCCTGACAAAAAAGCCACCGCCGGGAAGTGTTATCTTGGGAGCCCATGGAACCGGTCGCTCCTCTTCAGTTGGAGCCTTACTGCCCTCTACTACGATTGGAGACGATGCTGTAAACAAATGGCGCCTGACCAATCGGTCCGGTACAACCTCCTCCGATCGGGGATGTCGTGCCCCCGACAAACTAGCCTCTTGCCCAATCAGTCGGGATGCAGGAATGGGAATATCTCCTGAAGGGAGAACAACCTCCTCTGACCCTGAAGGGGGGATCGGAATTATTTAAGCATTTCCCATCGGACGAGGTGGAACCACCAGAAGGTTTTCCACCTGTGGTAAAGGAACAGCCCCGGATGGGGGTATTGGAGCACTTTGCGACCCCTGGCCACTTTGAACCTCGCTCGGTACTAAAGATATCGCTTGAGGGCTAGCTGCCCGCTTGGCCTTCTTTTTTAGCACAACTTGAGGGATTCTCAGCATTTCTGTTGCCAAGATCCTAAAGAAGTTAGGCCCCACCTGAAGCGGGGCTAGACCCAGGGCGGCTAGGGTATAAAGGAAGAAGGGTTGAATCGGGAATCTAAGAACCTAAAGGTGGAAGGCAGACACCAGGATCTGATGATCCATGACCCCCTCACCTTTCCTGAAATCGTAGTTTTTTGGATAATTTTTAATGATTACCCCATCGGGTATCCCACACTTAACCCTCAACCTTTTAAGTACCATTTCTACCCTATGTGTAGGAGGGAGGGGATCAACATAAAATTGTTCTCTTGTTGCCCCCACAGCCAGGCCCCCACCGGCTGCGACATTTTGGACAACCTCAGGAGGGCTGGATTTGACCGTCCTAACTATTTCTACTGACGGGGAACTGAGAGAAACATCTGGGTCCACAGAAGAAGGAAGACGATCGCTACCCAACCGGGTGTCGTCACTATCAGACATGCTAGCAGAAGGGTAGATGAACTGAAGAAAAAGAACTTACTCTAGGATGAATCCTTATCAGAATTTGTGAGGATTCTTGGGAGACTGAATGTATCCTGGCAAAGATAAGCGAATAGATCAAGTGCAAAGAGTTTTCTGAAAGCTATAGGTTTGAAGTGAAATGAACACTCAGCATACACAACGAGTATTTATAGAAACCCATGAAGCGCCTGAAAAGCCGTGCGCTCGGGATGCGAAGTGTCACATCGTTTCACGTGCGCCTCCTCAACCCCCTTTTTGCCAATCGAGGCTATCCGAACCACATGTTTCAAACATTCCAATAATTGTATAGCTATCGCATTAATTGGGTTTGCCACGTCATCCCGACAGGGGTAATGTATCTCATTTTCCACTCTACCTTCTCTCTAATGGACCTGATCGTCCGATGGCCCATCACAAAGAAGCGGGCCTGTATAAGTGTGGAAATTTCCCAAGCCCATTAGAGCCCTTCAAGCATCAGGCCACCAGGTTGCTGGCCCAGTAAGGTTCTCCCAAGCCCGGATCTTAAGCCCATTTCAGTTTGTGCCTATTTGAAGAGTAAAAAAGGGGCTATGTCAGGATGATGTAATCAAGATAGTATTGCCCTAATGGGCCTAAAACCCAAAGAGAAAATGTATATAAGAATAATCAAAAAATAATAAAAGGGATCTTTTTTGTGTTGTGCAAATTTGGACATCTACAACTACCCAGAAATGGTTCGTAAATTTTATCGCAACCTTGTTGATGATGTGGTGACCGGATTATCCTCAACAGTAAGGGGTAGGACTTTTACGATTGAGACAGCTCTCATTGCAACAGTATGGGGTATTTCGGATGAATGTACGGAAGATTTGAAAGAGGAATTCCCACCATCTCAGGACCCATTCCCCGATGTCCATGAGATAGTTCTACAGATGTGAAAGGGGCACTACGGGGATCCGAAGAACGCATCTTATGCGGGGAAATGATACTTTCCCAAGAGATTATGTTTCTTGACACTGTACTCCATAAGTAGGTCCACCCCCGAGGTCACGACACCAAGAGGAGAGGTCTTCTTCTATAAGTGATGTATTGTTTCTTTACACGATGCTGGGTTTCAATTCCATGCGTTATAGTTCATATTCTAAGGACTATGCTGAAGGAGCTCTCCGACAAGGCGACAGAGAGGCTGAAGAAATGGTTACTCCCCTTTCCTTCTCTGATCACCGGTATTTTTTGACATCTTGATATCCAGCCGGTTGAGGGAGAGGTGGTACAAGGCGTCAACTCACCTATGGCATTTAGAGATTTTAGCCATTCTTACGGCAAGATGAGTCGGGCCATTACGCAACCAGCTGAGGAGGATGAGGAGTCTGAGAGTGACGAGAGAGGAGAGAGTGGGCGATGATGACGAGGCCTCTGATGAGGAGATGCCTCAGGCCCCTAGACAAAACAAGATTGTGACTTTTCCTAGGGAGCATTATGATCAGTTAGTAGCTCGACATGAGCGATTAGAGAGAGAGCAGACGAAGATTAGAGTTGAGATAGCTCGTGGCTTTCAGGCTATCATGGATCAATTGGGCGCCGGTTCTTCATCTACTTCTCATCCTCCACCACCACCACCACCACCGTCTGAGTTATAGATTAGGATCTCGAGAGCAGTACGATCACAATCTAGGCATAGATTTTCATTCTATATATTGCCTTAGGCCGAGCAGTGAATCGTTATTTTGTAGTATATATTTTGATTTCTTTTCTTTTTAATTTTATTACTTTTGTTTTAAAATCCATTTCCCGCTGAATTTCAAAAATTAATGAGAATGGGTATTTTGTTAAAATGAACAAATTATTTGAAATACCTATTTTCATTATAGAGAATAAGTTCGGGGGAAGGACATGACTTACATAAAAACAATTTTTATGAAAACCTATTATATTTATTTAGTTTTCACTAACATTATAAATATTTATGTATACCTTTATATTTATATATTTAAGTATTTTTATTTAAAAATAAAAATCTATTTTGAATATATATATATATTTATGTATGATGACTTTTATATATATATTATGTATAATTTTTATTAAAAATTATTTTAAAATATAAAAATATTTTTGAAAAATAATTTTTTGTGCAGGAACTACCGAGTACTCGGTGTACTCGGTAGTTCTCTCACCGAGTACTCGGTGACTCCTGGAAAAACCTAATTTTTCTAAAAATCGAAAATCAATTTCTATAAGTATGAAATTTTGATTTTCCTTTCAAAATAGGATTTTGACTGACTTATGTAATTTATTATATAACTTTAATAAAATATAATGAAGGATTATAAGAGTTTTATGAAAACCTTTCAGCAATATGAAATCCTTTTCAATTATGGATAATTTTTCATTAAATCTTCTTTCCTTTTCGAAATTTCCCATTCTTACAAATCTTATTCCATATTTCTGTAGTAAATCAAGTCATTCCTCTCCTACAAAGGACTTGGACTTTCATCTATAAATATAGGGTTCTTCACTTCATTCTTCCACACTTTATTTATTATTCTTAGAAAATCATTAGCAAAGCTAGTATGACTATTGGAAGTTTGATAGAGGAGGAGATAAAGGAGGCTACATCAAAGGGTGACACTCTTGCTGATTATAAGATCAAATACGAGCATATATTTTATAAAACACATCATGTATGACCCATTGGAGATCATAACGGATCAAGCCTTCAAGGAGCGGTGATTAGAGAAGCTTTATAAGCCGGCGAATTTACGAGCTTTTCCAAATATTTTGCGTGATTTCTACTACAATATGAGGTATGATGTTTGAGGAGAAGGAGGTTTGATTGCATGTACAATTATAAGTTATAATTTATGATCTATTAATGTTACTCCTGAGGCTATAGCTAAGGCATGGGGAATTCCTCATGAACTACTTTCTGATCTGGATGGTAAGTTTCGACTTATTCCACATCCTATTCCGTCTATCCATGATATGGTTAAAGAAATTTGCGATGGACTTGAAAACCCACCAACTAAGTTTTGGATTCAAAAGACGGATTTAAATCCGGAGTTTTGGTATATTGATGGGATGTTGGATAAGCAAGCATGTCCAAAGGATAAAGATCGATATTTATACCGAGAGATGGTGTATACGCTCTACTGCTTTAAGAAAGGATTTTGGGTTTCTATCCCAGAATTAATTTATGATAAGATGATGGAGTGTTGGCACACTCTTGAGCAAAATTCATGTGCCTCAATACATACGGATGTGAAGTTGTTCATTCATTTCCTCATCACGACACTAATAGAAGATCAATTGGGTGAATTCTTGGATGCCACTCTTGAACCTATGCATACGGGCCCTAAGAAGATTGATCATGATCAATTATTTGGAAGATCATCCATTTATGAGCTAAGACAGTGGTGGGCAAAGGGATTCAACATACGGAATGATGACTTTACTGAATGTGGCTAAAGGGGGAATAGGAAAAATTCGTAGGAATAAGGGAATAGATGTAGAACTTTTATTTTGTTTTGTTATTTTTCCCATTAAATCCGTTTAGGATTGGTTTTATCTTTTATTTTATTTTTCTACAATTTTGATTTATAGGATTGTGGGCCCTTACGGCCAAATCATGTGTGCTTTTATTAAATAAAATTCTATTCCCTTGAAAAATTGCTTTATAGTTTATATTCCGATTTATCAATTATTATCTCTCTACTTGATATGATCGTGGGTATTGCATAGTGTTGTATGTTTTAATAGATCATTCAAAACAAGTTTGGGGGAGATGCGAGCAATACAAAGCAAAGAACGAAATTATACTTCAAGGGCGGTAACAATTTCTTCATTTATTTATTTGTTTAGACCATGAGGACATGGTGTGATTTAAGTTTGGGGGGGGGGGGGGGGGGGGGGGAGGGGAATTAGTTATTTGCCAAAGATTTTGTTTTGAGGGAATTAGAAAAAATATATATATATTAAAAATTTTGAAAATTTTATAAAATTCTTCATTTGAAACATGTGATTGATGTTAAGTATGAGTTGATTTGTGTGCATGTTATGACTATAAATGTATTATGTATGCAACTTCCCCACTCATGAGTATGTAATAGTTTGATTAAAATAAATTTTTAAGAAGTGGTCCACATGAGTGAATAGATGAGTAAAATTGAAACCGAGAATGATAGTTTTGACCTATAAATACATGCACATATTCTCTATGGGACAACTATTAACCTTTGACTATGGAGTTGAAAAAATAGATTTGTTTCAATGACAAGGGGAAAAGGGGAGTAGAAAAGAATAAAAAGAAGTAATATGGAGAAAAAGTTGAAAAATTATTTTGAAGAAAAGAAAATAATAATAAAAAATAAAATGCAAAAAGTGATTTTTTGATCTGATTAACCGAGCTTTGGTATCACCAATATCATTTTTCGCATTTAAAGGGGAGAAAAACTAATGAGCATAAATCACATGGAAGAAGCTCGGGCCAAGTTGGTCTGGACTAAATATCTTCACTGGAAAGTCCAAAGACTTAGATAGACAAAAAGGGATAATGAAAAAAATATATCGAAGTAGTGTCATAGCAAAGATTGATCCACAAAGTAGAAGAAGGGAGATTAGTCTACTATAGAGAATGTTCACCAAAACACTAAAAACTACGTGGATCGGCTGTAAAAATTAGCAAATTTATTTCACTACTGTGGGGACCATTCTTTTAAGTTTAAAAAGGGTTCAGAGAATGTTGTTACAGATCATTTGTCAAGGATTATTGTCGAATCCACAAAGGAAATTACTCCTCTTAAAGATTCTTTCTCGGATAAACATTTGTTCAATGTGGCTGTGGTGGAACAAATTATTGTACTAAAAACACAATCATCACCGATTTTGATTTTTGAAGTGATTGCTAAGGGGCTAGCAATGTTTAAGTTTGGGGGCTTGATCAGAGCCAAATATCATATATTTAAGGCTCCTAATTATACATTGTTATGTATAATATTATTATTACATTGGTGCTTTTATACGGTTTTCATGTTTTAAGATATTTCAGGCGATGCTATGTAAAACGAGTTTAATCTGGTGAATTAACTGAATCTGTGACTCAATATTGTTTGAGAGCTGAAATCATGGATAGAAGACCTATAGAGGACCAAAATTAAGTCAAGGATACAATAGGACTGAAGAAGAATAAAGCTGAGAAGATAAACGGAGCAATGAAGTGGAAGTGCAAAAATTCAAGGTGAAGAACTACCGAGTACTCGGTAGAACCTTCACTGGGTACTCGGTAAAGTGCGAAAGTCCGCACACTTGCGCAGATGATGGAAAAAATGCCCAAGAACTTTTGCGCACTTGCGCTGGTTTTCATTAGATGTGGAGTCTACCGAGTACTCGGTAGAAGCTTCACCGAGTACTCGGTAAGACCAAATGTGGTCAATAACTTCAGTAATTTTTATACAACTCTGTGGGACCCATTTCGACCTAACTCAACATGGAATGATCTCTAGGCTATTTTAGATGCAATATTGACCATATATGAAGAGATTATATATCATTCATCAATACATATCACAAGATACATTCCTGACTTGACCGTGAAGCAATCAGATTACTAAATAAAGACGCATCTTTTTCTATAAAAGAGAGGGTCTCCCCTACAGCAAAGGGGGGTGAATGAGTTAGTTAGAGAGTTTTAAGAGGTGGATTGAAGGATTCATTGGAGTTTTTTCATGATGTTTGGAGCAGAATGTCAACCATGGAGGGTTCGTCTACATCAACAATGAAGACGAGTACTACCATGAACAACTAAACCGATATCTATGATTCTTAACAAAACCCTAGCCAACTAATGTAGACTCTTTCTTATTTTTATTGTATAAGGGGAAACTGAAGGACACGTATGTGATGATTGTGTAGATGAGTGATTACGTTGGATTTTATATAAGATTCTACGTTTATTCTACGTGTTGTCTTAGCTTGAATGAATGTTTTATCTTGTACAATCATGGTTATTCAATATGGTCTAGAACTCGGATGCTTAACTCATGATTTTCTGCACAATAATGGTTATTAACATGTAATCTTGATTTAGACAAACCATGTTTGAAAGGGATAATTAGTGACGTGCTTTTAATTTATGTTAGTAGGAGTAATTTATAATAGATGCACATAATCGTTATGCTTGATTAGAAATGGCTTGTGCCAATGATAGATGAATTATTCATTTTTTGGGATTAGGGTTTGCCAATATTTGCGACCCTATATCTGATTCACATATGATGGACCGCCTTTTATATTTAAATAATATAGAGAATATATTACATGGTTAGTGGTGGAGTTAGAAATACCCTAGATCTTTATCTCCATTGTTCACAATCCAAACCAATTATTTCTTATATTTATTTTATGTTATTAGTTATAGAAAACAAAACAAAACAAACTATCTTTAATAATTTAGTTAGAAGTAATTAGAAGAGAGTTGAAGAATCATTAATCTGTGTGGATTCGATATACCCTATCTCATTGGTACTATACTATAATTGATTCGTGTTCTTGCGATAAGTAAAACTAGGTCAACTTAAAAGAGTTTATCTCCACATATTATTATTATCATTATTATTTATCATCCGTTCATAGTAGGTCAAACTAATTAAGGTCTGACCGCCGATTAAAGCTATAGCCACCAAACGTGCTGACCATGACATGGTGAAGAATTTGTAAAGTCGAACATTTTCTCACGATTTGGTATGCCAACAGTTTTGATCAGTGATGGTGAAAACCATTTTGATAACCAGTTTCTTCCTTCTCTGTGTGAGAAGTACGGTGTCACTCATAGAATTGGTACGCCATATCACCCCCAAACTAATTAAGGGAGATTAAAAATATTTTGGAAAAGACTGTGCGTCCGGATTTGAAGGATTGGCCTCAAAGGCTAAATGATGCACTTTGGGCGTATAAAACTGCATTTAAAACACCATTTGGTATGTCGCCATATCGTCTTGTGTATGGTAAAGTATGTTATCTCCCTGTAGAGCTGGAACACCGAGCATATTGGGTTA
Source organism: Cornus suecica (assembly GCA_963922005.1). Classification (NCBI taxonomy): domain Eukaryota; kingdom Viridiplantae; phylum Streptophyta; class Magnoliopsida; order Cornales; family Cornaceae; genus Cornus; species Cornus suecica. The sequence continues at coordinate 53,406,208 of OY998244.1, forward strand.
TTCAAAGATTGAATTTCGATATAAAGAAAGTCGGTGTGTAGTGGAAACTCCAACTTCAAGAGCTTGAGGAGTTGAGAAATAATGAGTATGAAAATTCTTGGATTTACAAGGCCCGAACAAAAGCGTTTCATGATAAACATATTATAAACAAAGTTTTTGAGACCGGCCAAAAAGTCTGGCTGTTTAATTCGAGACTCAAGTTGTTTCCTGGCAAGCTCAAAATCGAGATAGGATGGGCCATACAAGATTACGAAGGTTTTCCCCCATGGAGCCGTGGAGCTCGATGATCCTGACATTGGAAAGAAGTATGTAGTGAATGGACATAGATTGAAGCATTATATAGAGGTGCAACCAGCTGAGTGTGGGGTAGAAACGATCGATCTAACTGAACCACCACCCGAGTTGGATAAGCTTGATCCAGAGTATTGAGAAGCAGCAACGTCGTACCAACGACGTTAAATATTGGTACTAGGTGAAGAAGAGTAGATTTTACGCTTAGTTTGTACTTGTAGATGTTAATTTAATCATTTTGGTATTTAAGATTCAGTCTTTAAAAACGACTCGTGAGGCCATCATCATTTGAGTAGGGAGTGTAAATTGAGCCTAGGAAGCATTGAGAATGCATGGAGTTGAATACGACATTTGAAGGCAAAATAAAAATTTTTGGGCCATAGGGACCTATGCTTCAAGCGTAGGTCCAACTATTCTTTAAGTGTAGCTACGAGCCTGTTATAAACAGGATCCATCGTCAGTTCCCCCCCCCCCCCCCCCCCCCCCCCCACTCATTCCATTCAAACTATTTTCTCTCTCTCAATTATCCACCATTCTTCAAGAGGTTTGATCCTACCGTTTAACCATCCGATTCCTCATCATTCTTTGCCAGCGGATCGTCAGATTAGTTGGTGATTTGTCCGGATTCATGTGAAGAACTCAAAAAGTCTCCGAAACTCAATTTTTGGAAAATCATCGTTTCTTTCGATTCAGTGAGTTTTGCCCCATTATTTTGATTTCATATAATTTATTTACCTATTCTAAACTAGTATTGACGAACGAGTCCGATCAAAATCGTGTTTTGATCCATTTTCTAAAAGTTGAATTGTTCGACTTCGCAAGCGGATTAAATATCAAATTTTTGGGACGACGGCTTGTTTAATCTTCATATTGGATATATTTAGATATAGTTTGAGTTTGATTCGGTGTCCGGTTCATTATCACTAAGTTTTTGAAAATTCCCTATTGTAGGCATGGCACAGACCAAGGTGTCAGCAAGATGAGTGGTTCAGGCTGTAGTTGCGACTGATCCACCGGTGCGACAGAGGTCGAGATCGTCATCTCCTACACCGTCCCCGATTTGACGTCAGAGTACATGCGCCAGGAGACCACAGTATGTCGACTCGGCATCCTCGTCTATTTAGGCAGAGGTGCCAGAGAGTTCCACACAAGGATACGACATCCTATTGCCACATGGTCGCCTAGTAGTTGAGACAGTTGCTCCACGGGCACCATCACCGCCACTTATGCCAGAGCAAGAGACTGAGGAGATGGAGGAGGATACAGAGGGTGATGACGTTGAGCAGGAAGAGGACGCCACTCAGGGTGATGATTGAGCAGATAAGAGAGTATCGGAGCCACCTGTGGAGGGTGACCCCGGAGTTTTGAATACATATTTACCTGTGCTCCGGACAACATCGGTAGATGATTTACTAGATCGGGCAATCCAAAAGGGGTATCAGCAGGAGCGGACATATTTATTACAGATATTTGAGGATTTACAGCCAGTACCTGCCTGGACGATCGGCCAATTGAGGGCTCGACGTCTACTACCTATTCTTGCCCCGGCTACTCCGTATATTTCCGAGGATATGATCCGGGAGTTCTGGTTGCACATGCGCCATTTCAGCAGGGGGTTGAGACTACGAATAGTGGTCCGAAGTATTGAGATTGAGATTACTCCCCAGACTATTGCTGAGGTGTGGGATATTCCGGATGAGTGTCCACCCGAGCTAGTTGCGGTGTTCCCACCTATGCCCGAGATACTCCCATCTATTTCTGAGATTATTGCACTTCAGGCTGCGGGGTTGTGGGCTGATACACATCGGAAATACACGAAGAAGGCGAACTATCACCCGATGCTTTGGTTTTGGGATGTGATAGTCCGATCCCAGATTATGCCGCACAGCCATACCACCATGTGTTACGCGCCATTTCTGGCCCTCCACTATGCTTTTGAGCTTGGGCGGTGGATTTCTATCCCACGAATTTTGTGGGAGGGCCTATATACACATTATATTCATTTACGCAAGGAGACCAAGGTTGGTCAACGTCTGTTTCTCATTTGATTCCCGTGTTTGGTGATGAAGATTATGCTGGATGCCGGGATTAAGATGGATGTGGGTGAGCGAAACAGATTCAGAGAGGGTACCCTGTATGCCAGAGGTATGTGGACTGGTGTCTAGACCCGATTGCATGGAGATATTATTATGAGACAGAGACCGGGGTTAGACAAATTACCAGCCTCAGATGCACAGGCGCAGGCTGATGACGTTGGTCAGGCTGATGCGGGTATAGCTCAGGATGTTAAGGCTGTTCACGAGGCTGAGATGCCACAGATGCCAGCTTCTGCTGAGGAGTTTGTGTTGCTAGAGGCACCTGCGGGTGATACAATTACTCTATCCCGGGCACAGTTTGATGTTCTTATAGCACGGATGCAGGGGATAGAGCGGACTTGGCAGAGGAGTGACAGGCTCGACAGAGAGATCAGATGCGGTTATTTTATTGGTTTGATTGTATAAGTCGGCATATGGGTGTGCAGATTCCACCTACCTCACCGACCTCTGATGATGAGGCTTAGCTTAGTTTTAGTTAGGTTTTTGTTTTAGATTTATTTTTGTTTCATTTTTTTTACATTAGAGATAAATTATCGAGCAGATAGTTCCATATAGGGCTTGATGTGACTGCTTGAACAATTATCTCCTAAATGTTTTTGATATTTTCATAGTGTATAAAATTGTAGTTTTTCTGATCAATCGTATTGAGTTGAATATATCCCCGGATTTTTACGTGTATTTTACATGAGCTGATAGTTTGAATTCTTTTAATAATTTAAAACGCATTATGTGGAAATTTGTGCATTTAAGTTTGGGGGTGTATATGTGTTGGATTGATGAGTGTATTTTTTAAAAAAAATTATTTGGGCCAAGCCTACGCTTGAAGCGTAGGGTACAACGAAGGAGTTTTTGAAAAATTACAAATTTGACCCGTTTGCGGGGTGTTTTGGTCTGGTTTGTATCTATACTTGTATTATGATTTGTTTAAGTTATTTTTAGGATCTTTTATAGAATTTTTGTAGACTTTTTAGTGTAATCCTAATCTAACAAGGAGACGAAATGCAAATACAAGTTGGAGTTGGATTAGTTATTGCTTCCCATTTCATAGTCAACTAAGGGTTTTAAATCATTTTTCTCTTCTAATTCTACTACACCCATCTATAAATACATCCATATAGTAGACACAATTCACAATTCTCAAGGAGTGAGCATTAAAGTAGATATTCTTCTTCTGTTGTTCTTCTATTCTGTCTATCTCAAAGGGGTTAGTATGGATAATGCTAATGAAGATTATTCTAACCCTGAGGAATTCATAGAAGGTATGGAACCATATGTGGATATGAAAAGCTCTAATGAAGGAGCTACGAGTCGGAATGGAAGCCGAATTACACCGAAATCATTTTTGCAGTATAGGTTGCAATTTGAAAAGATGTTTCAGCCATAGAGGATGAACCGAGTATTAATTGCACCTGGAAGGAAAATCCTTAAAGAACAAGGATTGAAAAGGTTAGAAAAATCGGCGGGTGAAAAGGTGTATCCGGGCTTGGTCCAAAATTCTATGAAAATATGACAATTTCAGGACCGCTAGGATTTGAGGTAATGAAGGTTAAAGTGACTTAGTGGAGTGTTCCTATTGTGATAATCATCACAATATGTAAGTTTGGGGGTGTGATAAGTGTCAAATATTAGTCATTTTGACCCCTTAACTCACTATTGTTACGTTCTTTCATTCCATTATTTGGTATTTTTATTGCGTTTGCGTGTTAAGACATGTTTCAGGAGCTTAATGAATAAATGGAGCCAACTTCGGTGAATTAACTGAAGAGTATGTTCTTTTTATCCAAGAGGGTAGTCAAATAAGCAGTTCGAGACAAAATGGCTCCCGGAGGGCAAAAACGGCATTTCCAGAAGCCGTCATCTTCAGTAAAAAGTATCGTGAGTTCAAGATGGTCGTTTTGGTGCATTCACGGAGAAAAGTGATTTTTCACAAAATAACTACGCTTTTGCCTACGCTTCCAGTTTCAAAAAGTGGTTGGAAATCATATTTCTACGCTTGGACCTACGCTTAGAGGTACGCTTGGGACCTACGCTTGAAGCGTAAGTGCGACAACGTTTTGGTGGTTTTTCATAGATTTTCCTATTTCACCCCGGCTTAATTGGAAGACGTGTCTGTGACTCCAGACCTCTATATACATGTATATACACTTATATATATGAGAAGTTAGGGTTTACATGAGTTTTAGAGTGAAAAAACTGAAAAGGGTCTCTCTATACCATTGCCTATATATACAAAGAGAACAGTTATGATTTGGGAGATTCAGAGGATTGGTTTTGGGGAGACGTTCATTCAAAGAGGTTCATTCATTCAGACTTCTTGTTGTTGAGAACCATATTCAAACCTAGAGATACAGATAAGAGGACTATGGAGAGCATTTCTATTTCAATGATGTAGTCACCATCTTCCATGGCCAACTAACTCGGTATCTAGGGTTTTCTAGCAAAACCCTAACCAAGTAATGTAGTTCTTTCATTGTTTTCAATTGTAACGAGGGAAAACTATTGACCATACTGTGATGATTGTAGTAGTTAAGAGACCGTACTGATTTGCAATATAAAATTCTATATTTATTCTAAATTCTTGTCTTAGATAGAATGAATATATTATTTTGTACAACTATGATTATTCAATATGAGCAGGAACTCGGATGCTTAATTATGGTTTTCTACACAATGGTAGTAATGAAACTTGAAACCCTAGGTTGACACAGGTCGTGCCTTGGCGATTTAATAGAGACATGATTTAGTTTATTTTCATGCAGTAGGAGTAAATTATAGTAATATAATTGGCATGTACTAGTTAGGTCAGTCATAAGACGGGTTGTCGCGATCCGATTGATGATACTCCTTTTTGGGGTCATATTTAGCTATTTGCGGTACGACCTGATTCACAGTTATGGATCGCCCTCTTTCAATTGATACAGTGATGAACTATATTATGTGGTTAGTGGTGGAGTGATGAAAACCCTATTTTCTCTCTCATTTGAATCACAAACCAATTTAATTTGTTTTCTATATAATTTTAGTTAAAATAGATAATATGGTCTTTGACCACCCAAAGCAAACAATTTTCAGAAATATAATTCAGTATTTTTGAATTGCTAAAGTGAACAATCACAGTCTCTGTGGGATTGATATCCCTTACTCAAGCCATTTTCTATTCTATAATTGATACGTGCACTTGCGTAGGGTAAAACCTAGAGTCCTTAAGGTGTTATTTTTAACAACATATTTTTATACACCCGACGTCCCATTACCTAAGCCGGTTAATCGTCCCACATGGCAATCGCACCAATACAAGACCCCTGAAACAAATCCCTCTAGTCCCCTACAATGTATCATCAAAACAGCTAGCTTATAACAAATCCATAATATCACATCATATGGAAAACTCACACCTATATATATATAAAGAGATACAACAAATAAGTACAAGTCACGTTGTCCTAACCTCATGAGATAACATATGACTAGTACCCATCAATCCAACAATAGTAGTCTACACTACTCACATAAACGTACACCAAGTACACAATACCCTAGCATAACATAGCCAATCACTCTAGGGCCACAACAATAACCATAGGATCCAAACAAACTAAGATCACGATGATGTCCATAAGAGGGAACATCCATAACCAGTACTAAGGAAACTCTCAAGTCCTTACGTACCCACATAATCATCGTCAATGCATATATACACAATACACATATGACACCTTAATCTTTTCACAAAGGCAAACCACACTCACTTCAATATCACTACTGATACCACAACATCAATCTCACGATACCATCCATAAAGGGATCAGTTCAATCACCAACGTTTTCACTATGAACAAGAAATGATAGCTACTCAACCACGAAGGGTACGTGAACACTACCCTCAAGAATGGCCACACAAGACCATGACATCAAGCAAGGGATGAAACTCCAATGCTAACCGAAAGAATAACTAGAACATCTCGTCAACATGGAGGGACATCCACCCGTGATGAGGAAACATCACTACGTATGTGCAATAAGCCACACACATCGTAATAGAGACTCAGAATGAAAGAAAGTATGGGATACACATACCGAGAGAAAAACACTCTCAAGTCAACCGAACAATACCAACTCTAGGATTCCTATGACGTCCCACTAGGACGAAAAAGGAATAAATAACACGCTGGAACCACGGAACCCAATGTCCATTTCCAACCTCACGCTTCAATGATGACACAAAGGAGTGGCTCGGCATCATGCCGCGACCAACACTCAAGAAAGGTGGATCTAAGTTGATCCTTCAACCTAACAAAACTCATCCCTAAAGACCACTAATCAATGTCTTAAGCATAGTAGGAGAAGTGGTGAAGCACAATGGAGAGAACAGAAAGAAGCTGCAAGAAATACATAAATAGGTGCCACCGAGTTTTATATCGAGTACTCGGTGGTGGAAGCTTCGAATACTCGGCCGCTCTTCCACTGAGTTGTACACCGAGTACTCGGTACACTTAGAAATGCCCAAAACACCCGGGCGAAAAATGAGGCTACGCACAAGTGCGCCCACTTACGCATTCACCGAGTACTCGGTAGAATGATCACTGAGTACTCGGTGGCCCCCAGAACAACAAGTCAAAGAATGAACCCGAAAAGCTCCGAAACGAAACCAGACAACTTCGGGCCAAACCCGAACACACCGAAACATCTTCAACACCATGCGGAGTGACTCAAAATTTGACATGAACCAAGAAGAACGGAGAACGAAGAATGAAGTCCAAAAATGACAACACTTCAACAAAACTGGGAAAATGATTTAACAACTTGATTCCCAACCATGAACTCAATTCACTCTCAAAACGACAACTCATCTCAACCACCCCAAGTGGTTAAGGAAACCACCTCAAGAACACTCTTATGCTTAGGATATGAAAAGGGAAACCCTAGTAGCCAAAACTATGGGACAACTAGGTTCAATCAAAACCTCATCCAATCCATTCAAACCTCAATTCACACTTAACATCACTTCTCTTTGATTACTCACGGAATCAAGAGACAGTTACCACACAAGTGACTAGGATCAATCCTCACTTCACCTAATCAACTCAAAACCTCAAAGTATAATAACCGATACATTCCTCAAATGCAAAAGAAGTATCAAATGGCCATCACTACATAGCCAACCAAAATCCCCAAACTATCAAGGATCATACACCCCTCAAAGGTGCAAAAACACTAAGTGGTCAATACCCCACTACCAACCAAGGTTACAAAGCGATCACCCGCTTCTCTAAGGTCTCATTTCACAACCGACCCAATAATCCACTATCGACTTACTTATCACAAGAAAGCCATAGAAAACCAACTCATAACACCACCTAAGGGCGAGATGACCCAAACCTATATCAACAATTTTTGGCTTTTTAGCTCCGTAGGTGGGGGACACCTCCTGGTCAGTTGTTGCAACGATTCGACACAAGACTACTCCCCCATGGTTACACAACCGGGTGTAACCCAACACCAATTAAGTTCTCAATACAAAAGGTGAACCCATGCACTGTGTCCTCAATGACCCATGCATCAACTTAAATATGTATCTCATCATATTTATAACCAACATTCCCAAAATGTCAACATGAATGATTTTCATCATTCAACATGCTTTTAAATTTCATTTAAAGCAAATAATCAACATGTATGTTTTCTTATGCATATTCATGATCCCAAATCATCAAGTTATCCTTTTATACACAAAGATAACTTTTTCATTCACTTAACATGCTTTTATCTCAATTAAAGCATTTATTTCACAAGAATACATTATTATGCACAAATAATGTTCTAAATCATCAATTTACCCTTCTATTCACAAAGATAACTTTACCTTTCATTTAACATGCTTTTGTCTCAATTAAAGCATTTAAGCAACACATTAACTCATTTTCATGCATAAGTTTAATTTTCAATATAAAACCCTCAAAATTCACAAGAATGGGGAAACTAGAATAATACTTTAAGTTTTACATCTCAATTCACTAACCAAGGTAGCTAACCTATTTACACTATCAAGGCTACACTACTAACACCCGAAATCCTATATGTATACTTACACTAATACATATACACCTCAATACTCATATTCATATATATATATATACATACAAGTATAATTCAACTTCAAAAGTTCACAACTCATAACCCATCTATCATGCATCAAATACCTATTTCAAGGATGATATAAACATGGATTATAGCACATAATCACCAATAAACCCTAATTTCATATTTCTTAAGTTTACACGTAGCAAAAATATTTCTAGGGTTATAAAGTCCGGAAACAAAATCGCACACTCACAAATCAAAGAACGAGGGATTAGAGATATTTTCCCCTACCTCAAATGAAGAACAAGCCAACCTCCAAACAAGGCCTATGAAACCTTAGTTTTCACCCAAAACCGAAATCAGCGAAACCAATCAATGAAAAGCTTTGCCATAGCCTCCTAAGAATGAATCGAGACTCAAACCACAAAGAAAACATGAATCAACATATGGTTTGACAAGAAAATCCAAAACTAGGGTTTGGGGAAAATAACTCAGAAAGAGGAGAAAACTCTTACCAATTCAAGACTCCAATTGAAGGCAAGACTACCACGATCAACTTCTGTGTTGAAACTGTAGTCAAAATCCAAGCCCAAATATATGATATAGGCAAAGATAGAAGGAAAACCCAAGTGAGAGAGAGTAGGCTGAGTTTTGAGAAGAAGAGAGAAAAGTTGGAATATTTTTAGGTCAACATTTCCTTACATAGGCAATCTGTGAAATCTGTCGAGTTGTACATCGAGTACTCGGTATGAACAGTAGCCGAGTACTCAGTATGAACAGTTATCGAGTACTCGGTAACCTTAAAACTCCAAAGTGCAAGAAAAGGCTTCAAGGTCCCAAGATGACATCGGAAAACTCCGAAACAATCCGGGACACATCCAAACACTTCAAAACATATAGGAAGACTCCCATACTTCCTCAACAACTCACACACAAGTGAAATACCGAGAATACCCCTCACTCCTAAAAGTTCCAAAAATAAAAATAAACACATAATCACATAAGTGCTACACCAAAATGTTTACAATAAACTAAGTAACACGTTCGAGTATGAAACACGATCGCCGAAGCATCAATGAGAAAATGTTACGACGAACCCACGTAGTCGTCAATGAAACACAAATCCATGAAGTCGGAAACGAAATACCACGAAGTCGTCCCGCTAAATCCAAAATGTAAACGAGACAAATTTACATGCACCAAGAATACACAAGACGTCATAAATAAGTGACGTCACAAAACATTAAAACTTGGAAAATAATTTTAGAAAAGAAAAAGGAAAACGCTACAACCTTCCCACCTTAGGAGATTTCGTCCACGAAATCAGGGAGTACCTTAGTCCGCGATATACATCCGGTTGATTAGACCGAATGATCTACTCACATTCCTCGGTAGTTACATCATGATATGAGTACAAAAAGAAAAAGCGACTGAGGAGTGGTCCTACTCCGTTGGGATTAAATCACAACGGGATATATCTAGCAAGACACGTCCTCAATGCCACACAACGAAAACACAGAAACTCGGAAGCACACAGAGAAAATGCATATCGAAATCATAGATAACATCTAACGTTGAACGTAACACCGACCCTCACCTGTCATCCCTAAGACAGTGCAACCTAGTGCTCTGATACCAAACTGTCACGCCCTGAATTTCCAAAGACTCCCGAACCGGGGCATCTGAGGAATCCAGGGTCGTTATCCATAAAATGAGAGATAACTAAGAATATCAATACCAATAAAATGAATGGAATATGCTTAACAATAATAATTCCATACACAACAAAGCGGAAACTAAACCAAATGATACACATGGCACATCTAAGTGCCGAAAGAATACATCTCTACAACGATGAAACAATACCAAATACAAGAAAAGGGATACGCCAACAAACTCGCTCCCAAGAAATACAAGAATAACGGTCCAGATACAGGGGACAAACAAAGGAAACTATAATGGAACAACACTACATACGAACGTCCCAAATCCCGAACAACATCCGTAACATGAGCCATCCTGCAGAAAACCTGATACCTAGCCGAAACATCACCTGCAAACTAGTGTAGACCACCAGGGCAAACCAATGCGGGGTGAGCTCATTGAGCCCCGTAGGAAAAAGGGAATCCTAATCGTCACATCCTCCGAAAGTACAAACCTAGTGTGAACCAACCCGTGTACATACATCTACCCTAGGCTGGTCAATCGTCCCACATGATAATCGTACTAATACGAGACCCCTGAAACAAATCCCTCTAATCCCCTACCATGCATCATTAAGGCAACTAACACATAACGAATCCATAATATCAAATCAACGGGTGGGAACATCTATAATTAACTTCTTTTAAGGCAATTGCAACTATTTCACAATTTCACTAAATTTGATAAGACGGGTCTCTGATGCTTTTAAGTACTTCACACTTTCACGAACATTTTCAATTATATTTTGGATCACACTAAGTCCATCTTGTACCATGAGATTTAAAATATGCACACAGCAACGAACATGAAATATCTTTCCATAAAAAAAAAGTTTATTTTAAATGGAAAAGTTATCTCTCAAAATCCTAATCGTTGCATTTGTTACTTGCATTGTCAAATGTAACAGTTGATACCTTATTTTCAATGCCACATTCAATTAAACATTGAGAAATTGTATCAACTATAACAACGCCGGTATGAGGAGCTGGCACATCATGAAAATTCAAGATCCTCTTCTTTAACTTCCACTCAGAACCGATAAAGTGTCCTGTAAGACACATATACCCAATCTATTGACCAGATTTCCAGAAATCAAAGGTAAGGCTGACTTTGTTTACACTTTTAAACACAATTTTCAACTTTTTCTTCTCCATCTCATAAACTGTCATACAATCCTTCTTTGCGGTAGTACGTGACATCTGTTGGTAATGTGGGAAAACATTATTCATGAATTTATTAAAATAAATCATACTCCATTATGCTAAATGGATACTCATGTACAAGTATCATTTGTGCAGCACTTTCTCTAACGTTTGCATGATCATACTTAAAATTTGTTATGTTAGGCTCACTTCCCACACCTTATTTTCCTACATTTAAAACTTTTTGTTTTTTATCCACTAGTAGATGACATGTACACTTTTCCAAGTGCCTAAGCAAATGAGTTGTAGGCCCCCCCATTTTAATAGCAAGCTTAGTCTTGAAAAAAAAAATTGCGGCTTTTTAGTTTCATCCTTAAGTGTGACTGTGTGACTTCATCAAAAGAATCCCAAGTAGGAGATGTTCTCTTTTTTTTTTTTAGTTTCAAAAGGATTGTCTTCATTAACCTCAACATCAATTACTTCATTAACCTCAACATCAACAACTTCATTTATGATTTCACATTCACAAGTCATTTTTTTACCCTTTTATACTGAAGAAGTCACTGAGAAGTCTGAATACTGCCTTGACATAACTATAAATAAAAACAATAAAATTTGTAAAGAGCTACTATAACAATATATTTCATATACTATCCAAAATATATATTGTTTATGTTAAAAGCATCAACGTAATAAAATTAAATAAAGGGTTAATTTCAGTAAACCCCCCTCTGCTTTCAAAAAATATCACTTTGCCCCCCTCCTATACAGAAAAGCCCCCTGCAGTTATCAAATTGTATCAGCTTGCCCCCTACCTTATAATTTTGAACCAAAATACCCTTGAGATTTAGATTTACATTAGTAATGCTTTTTTACAATTCTTTTTTTTGTTTTTTGTTTTAAATTATATGAATATCTATTATATATATATATATATATATCCATTTATTTTTATTATATTTTAAAGTATTAAATAAATTATTATTTTAAAAAGAATGCTCAATAAAACTTCATTTTTTTTGTTTGAAAAAGGATAATAAAACTTTATTGAATAATTTTGTAAAAAAGATTCATATAATTCAATTATACTTTCTTTTTTGTTACATTACAACAAAACAATATTATTATTTAATACTTTGATCTCACATTACAACAAAACAACATTATCAAAAACTATACAAAAATTAAAATCTCACATTTTGTAAACTATTTGTTTATAAAGATCATTGATGCCTTATCAAATAAAAATTAACACAAAATTTGATAATAGCCAAAATGTACTAATTTGGAAAATCTACAACATCTACATTATTATTTAATACTTTAATGAATGTTTAAAAATAATAAAGCAATTTTATATAAATAATAATGATTAATGTATAGAAATATTAGAAATGACTTACACTTTTATAATAGTACTAGTCAATAGCATGTGCTAATGCACTAAACGTGGCATAAAATTTGACTTATATTGTTATTTAAAATAATATAATAATTAAAATTTGACCTTTATAATAGTATTAGTCAATAGCATGTGCTAATGCACTATACTTTTATACATATTATTTAAGCATGAAATTAAAATATTTTAAATTTGGGTGTCCATCTATCTCTTTGTAGTTGTTGGATAATTCAATTATACTTTATTTTTAAAATAAAATATAGGTATTTAAATCATACATTATTAACAGTACATTTTAATCATAGTTCTTTAAATAATATATTGTTAATAATACATGATAGGTCTTTATCTCTCATTGTCAATATAATTAATAGACACCTTTTGAAAAATACTCTAATAAAAACCACCACCATTTATAGAATATATGATATATATTAGGATAATTAAATATACAACTTAATTATAAACTTGTACCTTTAAATTATAACAATTTAATGTGTATTTATTATAACAGTGAAAAACTTGTATTATTTCATGGTGGATTGAAGACTTCTTTTTTGTGGTTAGATTATTTTTGCAATATCTTTACGATTATGTTAATAATGTAATCGAAAATAAGAAATGGTTAATTGAATGTTAACGTAATATAAAAGAATGATATATGATTAATTTGATATTCTATTTTCATCTTTTCTATTATGTTAATAATAATTAACATAAAATAATAATATATGGCTAATTGAATATATACAATTTGGCAAGAAATAAATGAAATAAAATAAAAGTATTGATGTTTAATCAAATTTAGAAGAAAAAAAAATAGCTACGGTTAATAACCCAGTATATCAAATGTAGCAATAATATAAATTTAATTACATTTTTTAGAGGAATCCAATATCTACAATTGAGAATTCTAACTAATTGAATTAGATGGTTTTGACTATTCTAATATTGAGTTTTTCACCAATTCGACATATGGTAATTACTTTATTGTGCGACTTTGTAAATTTTTTATTTTTTGTTTTGATATTATTCATACATATGTGTATTTTGGTTTTCAATTTATTTTTCTCCTATATTTCTCATGTGTTGTCTATTGATATAATGTTATTGAAATTTTAAACAATTTTAAGTTAGATAATAAATTTTATTTATTTTAAAACATTATCTTGCTTTTATGGAAATTAATGAACAAATATTATTATTTTTAATTCCCTAGTTAAATTTTAAATATGTAATTATCTATAAGGAGTATAATATTAACGAACTTATACGAGTTTTTATTCATGAACTTAAACGAACCTTAACAATCACATATTCACGAACATTAACGAGTTGAGCTCACCGTTGCTCAGGCTCGGCTTGTTTACTAAACGAGTCTCGAAATCGTGATCAAGTCCGGCTCGTTTATTAACGAGCGAGCCTTTAATGAGCCGAGCCCGAGTTGTTCACGAACAACTCGTCTCATTTGCAGCCTTATTCAAAACAAAGAAAATCCAGAATACCAAAGGCCTAATAGTCAAGCGGTATTCGCCCTTAATCCGAAATGGGAGATTATGGTTCAAACCTCAGTGGGAGACAGTATGTATGAGTTTCCTTACCTTTCACAAAAAAAAAATAATAATAATAATAAAATAAAATAAATTTGAAAGACAATCATTTCCTACCCAAACTTAACGGCTACGATCCATTTCTCTCCCCATCCAACGGTCCCACTTCCCACTTATCTGGGGCGTACTTCAAATGTTAGTTGTCAGCTTCTCTTTCTAAACCAACCAAAAACATAGTTAATAAATAGAGAAGATAAGCCATTGTTCCCCTCTCTCTCTCTCTAGCCATGGTTTCTTCATCCTCTTTCTCTCTCTCCCAAGCCCTCCTCTCTCTCTCCACATACCGCCATGGCTCACCCCAATCCTCCTCCGACCGTCTCGTCCTCTCCGGGTTCAACTTCGCCTCCTTATTCGGCACCAAAACCCTTAAATCCTCCCTCCTGACACCGCCTCACCGGCGGGGCGTGGTATCACGGGCCACTGTGAGGGACTCGGCAGTGGAGACGGTCAAGAAGATTCTTGACCGGACACTGGGTTGGTGGATAAATCGGTGAATACGATCCGGTTCCTGGCGATTGATGTTGTGGAGAAGGTGAATTCGGGTCATCCCGGGTCTGCCCATGGGCTATGCCCCAATGGGGCATATATTGTATGATGAGGTGATGAGGTATAACCCGAAAAACCCGTATTGGTTCAACCAGGACCGGTTCGTGCTCTCGGCGGGCCACGAGTGTATGCTTCAGTATGCTCTGCTTCACCTAGTTGGCTTTGACAGTGTTCTGGTTAATTCTCACTTTAGATAAATTATTATTTGAGTTCATTTCAAATTTTCAATCAGATTTACAAAAAAAAAATGTTAAAGAGAATAGTTTGACTGAAATTTATTGATGGGTCATGTCACATTCTTTGTATTTTTGCATAAATGATGGATAAAAATGTTTCCTCATCATCAAGCAATTCACTTTCTATTGTATTTTTATTGAAGTGAATTTTATCCCTATATGTGAATATGTTTATTTAAAAATATTTTCCTATTCTACATTGCTTATATGTTTGAATGTAGCAGTTGTATTTTTATTTTAAGTGAATCAGCTTTAATTAGTTGGTGATGAATTTTAATGTTTAATTTCCCAACTAGTTGATTGATTGAGAGATGAATATGCTAGATTGAGGAGAAACATTTGCCAACACTAAGAATCATGGTTGTTAAATGTAGAGTTGTGGTGACTCAAGACCACTTGCACAAAGAAGCTTTTGTGCCAGCTCTCCAACCAACCAGCTCACCCTCATGCATGCATCATTGAACTATTATGCAACAGAGTAGGAGTTAACAAGTTGGTTTTCTCCTCTTCCAGGCCTATATATAGGGGAGGATACATGTTGTAGAAGTAAGCTCAATGGAGTTCATGTGAGAGCTCAAGTGTAAAACCAGTGTGAGGGTGGGAAGAAACTCCCGTGAATATATTGAGCTACCCCTCCATGCATGTACTCGTTTTTGGAAAATCACGTATAAATCATTGTTTCTGAATGTATATGTGTGTGTGGTTTGAGACGATTCAGAGTCGTAGGGCACAACAATTGATATCAGAGCCATTTTTGTTCAAAATAGGGTTGTACTTTTCGAGCCTATTTCGAACATGTTAACTCATCGAACATACCTTGTATAATATACCGTTGAAAAGCCCGTTCAGAGATAAATGCAACGGTATAAAACTCAGCACCATTGAAGCCCGGACGCACCCTCACATGCTCCAAGAAGAAACACGCGTGAGTTTCCTCGGCATCATGCGCCTTACGCGCCTTCTCAGGCGAACCTGGTTTTTTCGGCCAGTTTTTTCCGGCAATGGCGACTGTTTTGGTACTTCAAAAATTGGAGAAGATGATGATGTCATTAGTTATGTCATTGCCACGTGTCACAGCCTTATCGCTGACACGTGGCACTGCCAAAACTTCCATGTGTCATGGTCATGCGCTGACACGTGGCACAACCAGATGATGACACATGTCATGGCCTAGCGCTAACACGTGGACTAACTAGATGCTAACACATGGCATGGCTAGGGCTGACACGTGGATGAATCAAAGACTGCCACATCATCAGTTTTGAAGGAAATTATTATTTTGCCCTTCATCACTGTTTTCGATGTTTCGAGTCCGTTTTAAGTCTGATTTTAGCAAACGAAAGGTCGTTCCTTGCTAATTCGACCATTCTGGATCCAACCGTGAGTTCCATTTTTCCATATCAGCAAAATAAAATTGGAAAAACCTAGTTTTGATTTCTATTGCTCATGTTTGATGGGTGCAGTCATCAATTTATTGTTCCAGTGTTTTATACGACTGAAGCAACAGAGACCGAGCAATCCTAAGTTAGAAAAGCAGAGTTTGAAACTTTGTTAGATTAGTATTACTTCTATTTGATGAGTGCATTCATCAATTAACTATTCATGTGTTTCATACGGCTGAAACAAGGAGACCGGTCAATCTATTCAAGAGAATCAGTGTTGTCAAATGTGAGGACGAGTGGTTCTAAGAGGAGAATCATGATGTCAAATGCAAAGTTGAGGTGGAGAAATAGTACGGTACAATAACTTTAGCATGTGACAATGCGAAGGTTCCAGATCTACAGCTTCGAGAAAGTAGAGGATAAGGCTTGGATACCAAGTGCCAAGACTTCTCGGATGAAGGAGAAAGTGGAGGATAAGCCTTGGAGACCAAACGCCAGGACTTCTCATATGAAGATTGAAAATTTGTGAATCGTCAAGCTTGCGGTATAGTCAGACAAATACTCAAGTTCGGCACAAGAGCTCAGAGGAGGTGGAGGATCAATGGTCTCATCTCCAGGGCAGGAAATCAATCAGCAGCTTAGGTATCATCAATAAAGACTAGTACAGCCTAATGCTTTGCTGAGGTGGAAATTTGCTCAGACATACCAGCTCCAAGAAGCCTAGTACAACATTGCCTTCAATCAGCTCTACAATATGAATTGTATGAGATAGCGGTATCCAGAAGAGCATATTCAACAAGCAGTTCCAGAAGAGACTGTTCAGACGAGGTCTCCAGTAAGAGATCTCCAGTACCTGTAGTCCAGTCAGCAGCTCAGGAGGATATTAATAGAAATGTCATCTCTAGTACCGGTAGCGGTAGTCCAGTCATCACTAAAGAGAGGTGAAGAAAAGTTCATCTCCAGTACCGGTAACCAGTCAGCAGCTAAGGTGAGGTGGAGGAAGTTTGTCACGCCCCTAAAATTCCCGAAACTCTAATCTAGAGAATCAGCGAATTTCCAAGGGATGACGTCAGTCAAGCGACCACTAGAGTCAACAATAACAAGGAAATACATGGAATAACAATAAAAAAAATATACTCCATGCCTAAACGAATACTAGGAACTTAATAGTATCATCTGATACCAAACTGACACGTCCTAAATTCCTAAGACTCCAGAACCGGGACATCCAAGGAATCCAGGATGTGATCCTTAATACGAATGACCAACTAAGATGTCATTAACCATGAAAACGTATGGAATAATGATAAAAATGGTATATTTCATACCCAAATGAATGATAGAACAAAGCAGCGGAATCTAATGAAAATCCGGCAGAGTTCCATTTGTAAATGGAACATCCGGACACCTAATCACAACATAATAACCTGCCAATAACAATTCGATAATAACAATGGCTCACATGCCCAACATTCAGCAATCCTACTAGGGTCGAGGCAGTGGAAAGAAGCACCGCTACCCCTACACAACCCTTTATAATCAACAGAGCCACAAATGCTCGAATAAGAATACAGAAAAGCACATGGCAGTGAAGAATAGATACAATACCATCCTGAAATAATAAATACACGAAATAAAAGATACACCAATAGGGATATGCCAACAGACTGACTCTCAAGAGAAATATATGACAATCCCATACAAAATGGGTAAAGAAACTGACAGCAGATAACTATCGTCCCCAAACCAGCCGCGCTGCAACCGTAACCACATCACCCAACGCAACTTCAAAACCTGTAACAAGAAAAATAAAAGAAACTATCGTTGCACCGCATGCTGTCCATAGCCGCAACATTTCCTGCAACCTGGCATGGGAATACCAGGGGGAAATGAAATACCCCTGTGAGAAAATAAGCTCAGTGGGAAAAGATATCCTAACTACCACATCCTCAGACTCTTTAGGAAATGCTAAACTATCTAGTAAGATATATAGCCCACAACGTAATCCAGTCACGAAAACCCAAGGCACGCGCTCATATACTACCATACATAAGTATATAGGGGACATATAGGTATATACATATATATATAAATACACAACATGAGTCTATAAGGTACGACTAGGACTCGTACTCCAAGTACCAACCCGGTAGTCTACACTACTCTCACCAATGTACACTAGGTACACGACACTAAGGTCCAACCTAACAAATCATCAAGCGCTCACAACGCAAATTAGAAGATCCAACAGAGGAAAAACACACTCATCTCTAACATCCACAGGGATCAAAATCCACCACTAGTACTAAGGAATACTCATAACTCACTCCCCAAGAACACAGGAGGAAAAACACTCACATCCTTGCGTACTAACACAATCATCATCTATATATATATGTACAATATATATATATATATATGTAAGAAACCTCATCCCATTCCTAAAGGAAACCTACCTCTCCAGGACTGTATTACCTCAATCATATATCTTCATCAATACCATAAATCACATCATCACATTGACCTCATAACACTATCGTCAATAGGGTCAATCAAATCACTAACGCTCTCACTATAGGCGAGGAAAACCACCCGATCAAATCACTAAGAGTACATGAACACTACTCTCATGAACGACCACCTAAGGGTCACCAAAACAAAGAAAAGAAAAGGACTTCCCAATGCTAAACCAACAGATAACCGAAACAACAATGTCAAGGTTAAGAACACCACAAGTGTTTAGGGAAAATCACCTAAACAAGGAAACCAAAGCAAGTGAAAAGAAGTCTCAATACTAAACCAACAGATAACCGAGACAACAACGTCAAGGTTAAGAACACCCGAACAAGGAAACCAAAAGCGAATAGCTGAGTGTGAAAGTTATAAAAAGATGAATCCCAGGGATTCAATAGTTTTTAAGAAAAATATTTTAAAACTCGAACCAATCCATTCGGCATCCATGCCCTTAACGTAAGAGAAACTCAGATCACCTAGATGGTGACATCAACAACCAAGAAGAAGTGAAAGGCAACACTATATGTGTGCACTGAACAACAACAAGCCTCAAACCCGAGACTTAAAATGATCGAAGCAAAGGTGAACAAGAAGACACCTTTCAAAACTCTACAGGTCGAGGTTTTTGAGAAAGAAGTCTCATAACCTTAGAATCTCGAGAAAAGTAATAAAATAGTTTTCCTTTAAGAAACCACAAAGTAAAAATGACCGTCTTGCCCCCGGTCTCCGTCAGTCACCATCACCGGATTTTAGAAGTTAAAAATATTTTTAAAGAAGATCCAAAGATCATTTTATAAAGTACTAAAACTTTTAGTTGCTACGGGGGTAGGCGAAAACGGGTTTTTCCTTTTAAATACAAAGAGTTTATTTCAAAACTTATAAAACACCGTTTCCGAAAGACAGTCGAATAAGAGTGAACACAACTCCACGGATTCTTATAATGTCCAAGAGAACAAGAAGGAAGAGTACTACATTGGGTTCACGGAATACAACTATCCGTTTCCAACCCCACGAAATCAAATGACAACACAAGGAAGAGGTTTGACACCACGCCGTGACCGACGACTCAAGGAGTGACATATAAGTCAACAATCACGTACCAGTGTACAAACACAATACAAGAAATGCTTAGGGGAAAGAACTAAGCATGAGAAACAACACTACAGTACCTCAAGTACTTAATAAAATCACCTAAACCATAACCTCTTCTAACCCAATCAAAATCTCAAGACACGGTTGATAACCCATTCCTCAAAAGGTGAAGGACACCTAAAGGTCTACACAACAACATCCACTAAGTCCACAATCTCATCACTCGCCTTCTCTAAGGCCTCTATTCTCAATTGATACTAAAATCAATCATTGACCTTAAATCTCCAAAGAGGTCACACGACTAACCACAATCACAAATCATTAACCCCGCCTTCTCTAGGGCATCAACTCAAAATCAACTCTACAGTTCATCACTAACTTCAACTAACCACAGAGGTCATTATGTCCATATACTTAACCTCCCTCAAGGGTACAAAGTATATAATCACAAGTATAAAAATATAACTCATTATACTTTTACAATTACTGCATTTAATTCATGTTTTTACATTAATCACTTTCAATTGAGTATTTTATAAAATATGAATTTAATTTGCAATATTCATAACTAACATGCTCTAAAATCCACAATAAACCTACTCCAGCATCACATGTAATAATATCACATATACATGTCAATGAAATCACATAAATACTGTGCAATGTAATGTGACTCACAGACCATCTGTGATACACACACAAAAAACACACCATTCCCAAGGGTGAACGGATCCTTCTCATGATTCCCCTGAGACTGCAGGCTCACTAAGGAATGTAGACTTATCGTACCGTCATTCCCAAGTGCTTTTGACACTTACACTTTTAATCAGGAAGACGTTCACCACGACCCAGTCGAGAACATAGGTTTTGGACGATGAGTCCTCCCCCTATCATCTGCATTTCTCGGAAGATTAGTTCCATAGGAGCAAGAAGCACCCCCTGGCTAGTTGTTACGACGATCCAAACACAAGTCTACCAGCACGCAAATGGAAGTAGACCACACCAATTGAATTTTCTCTGCAAAAGGTAAACCCATGCACTACATGCACCAACACCCATGTAATCACAATACACGGTGTACGCAATAAAAATCATGCCTCAACATAAATATGTAATGCATCATATTTATGAAAATATCCATATGAAAATACCAACATGCTTTTAAAATATAATAAAGGCATTTAAATCGTGAGAAAACAAGTTCATGTTTTAAACAACATATTTTCTTTAATTCTTTAGAAAAATATTTCAATTTCTCTTAACATGCCTTTAAAACAATTCAAACAAATAATCCACATATCGTAAAGGGAACCTAGCATAACGTCTAAGCTTTCACGTGAGGGACAATCAAAAGAGAACTAATATAGCGTTCTAAGTTCACGCCTAGGATTTACAAAATTCTACTTAGCCACCTATTCTTATTCAATTCAAATAAGAATTTATTTAGTCTCGTAGGAAATAATTTAATTAATTTCTCAAATTAATTCCTAAATCCTATTTTGATTTTAACCCAATTATAGATATTTAAATTCACAATTTAATATATCTCTATGTAAAATAAATAAGGGTTTGCACACCCAAACCGCGTCAACGATACGGAAGTGAGAATAAAATTTCCCACCTAAATATACGCTTACAGAACAGCCCGAAACCACCCACTATGAACAGTACCGACGCCCGTATATGGAGCTCGCCGACCAAAGTCACCCGAATAATATTTTGAATATATCAAAACGTCTGCCTCGACAACCTATACGATATATATGAACCCCATTAGTAATAGGTTAATCAATTTGGGTAAATCTAAAATAACCCAAACGAAAATTATAATCTATGAACACGATTTTTGGACAAACCGCTCAACGAAAAATTACTAAATTTAAGTATGATGAACACTAAGTATAGAGGAAGCTACTCACCAAAAATCGGCCCAAACCGATAACAGGAATCCGTCCAAATCGCCAGCCGAAGTTCAGCCGAAGCTATCCCTATTGCGTCGCCATTATGCTGACCGTCGCTGCTGCAACGCGCCACCACCTGTCGACCCTGCGTCGCCTCCTCCAGCTCACGACGGCCCACATCTCGTCGTCGCTACCCCTGGACCGTCGCCGCATCGCCTATGACCGACGACCCATCACGCGACCTCCAGCTCTCTCTCTCTCAATCTCTCTCTCTCTCTCTCTCCATGATCGACGATGAAGAATGAGATGGAGCAGTGTGTCGTCGTGTGAAGAGAAGAGGGAAGAGGAAGCTAGGTTAACGTCTCCCAATCTGCAGATACATATGGGTATATACATATATATCTTAATTGCAAAAGTGACCCTCTTAATATCCATAATTACAAAACAGCCCACCTCTATATAATTATTTGCAATAATCTATATAGGCATAGATAATCCAAAATTATAACGGACCAACTCCCAAGTGTGATCACGCGAACTGGTAATTCCACAAGACCAATTATCTAAAATAGTCCAGAATAATACACCGGGGTACGAACCCAAACGTTGGAACACCTAACGAGCCCGATCCAATAAAACGTGTCGTCGCCCAGTCAAAGTACTAAACATTAAATGTCGAAATGATATCGCGTAGTCGATAACAAGAATTCACGTAACGTAGTCCCGCCAAGTCTGAAACGTAAACGCGAAAAATTTACACAAGAAATACCAAGGATAAACAATACGTCAAGAACAAGTGACGTCATAACTGAAATTAAATTAGAAATAATTTCAGGTTAAAAGAAAATAACACGAGGTGTTACAAAGTTCCATCTCCAGTATCGGTAGTCCAGTCATAAGCTGAGGGGAGGTGAAGAGTGTTCCATCTCCAGTACCGAGAAATGAGTCAGCAGCTGAGGTTGAGATGAAGAAGTCTTCCATCTCCAGTACCGGAAAATGTATCAACAGTTGAGGTTGAGATGAAGGAGTGTTCCTTCTCTAGTATGTCAGCAGCTCAGGTTGAGGTAGATAGAGTTTCATCTCCAGTATCGGTAATCAGTCAGTAACAGACTGACTAGAAGAGATCTCCAGTTTGAGAACTCAGTTGAGGTGGAGGATCCATGGTCCCATCTCTAGTACCGTATGACCAATGACTAATTAGACTGACCAGAAAAGGTCTCCAGTAATAGATCTCCAGCATTGGTCACTCAGCAATAAGAGTTGAGGTGGAGGATCCATCTCCAGAACCGGTGATCAGTTAGTAGCCAGAAGCTATTGACACCAACAGATCCAGAAGAGAGACAAGGTAGCTTATGCCCTTTCAGTAACATACGATGATGTCGTGTACACGAACAAAGAATTAGTACAGAGTACTGATGGTACGAAATGGAAGGATGCAGTGAATGATGAGATGAAGTCATTTCACCAAAATCAGACTTGGAAGCTAGTCCAGCTTTCAAACAGGAATGAAGGCTATCGACTGCAAATGGGTTTATGCCAAGGTGCTTTCGACATAAATAATACCTCTCGGGGAACAAAGCGCCTAAGGGCGCATTGGGGTAGCGTAAATCAGTGGACTCTTTCGTTACGGTGGAGATTTTTAGAGTTGTGGTGACTCAAGACCACTTGCCCAAAGAAGCTTTTGTGCCATCTCACCCTCATGCATGCATCATTGAAGTAAATGAAAGTGGCTTTATACATGAACATTTTGATAACCATTTATGCAATAGAGTAGGAGTTAACAAATTGGTTTTCTCCTCTTCCAGACCTATATATAGGGGAGGATACATGTTGTAGAAGTAAGCTCAATGGAGCTCATGTGAGAGCTCAAATGTAAGAGCAGTGTGAGGGTGGAGAGAAACTCCCGTGAATATATTGAGCTACCCCCCGTGGACGTACCCGTTTTTGGAAAACCACGTATAAATCATTGTCTTTGAGTGTATGGGTGTGTTTGGTTTGAGACGATTCAGAGTCGTAGGACACAACATTAAATTGGGTGACATATTGGCTAGTTTTTTAGTTTAATCATGGAAATCATCATAATGTAAAAATTTGCAAGATGGTATTTAAATTTTTTGCCTAACTGAAGTAAAACATAAATATTTGTGTGTATTTGTGGGAGGGGGGCGGTGCCGACGGGGGAGGCGGTGGGAGGGGGTCGAAAATGGTGTAGATCTATATATATATGTGTGTGTATATATATATATGTATAGATCTATATATATATATGTGTGTGTGTATATATATGTGTGCGTCTGTGTGCAGAAGAGTGTGTGTGTGTGTGTGTGTGTGTGTGTGTGAGAGAGAGAGAGTTGGGGTTGGGGTGTTTGGTTTGAGGGTTAGATTGATTCTAAGGGGGTGTTTGGTTTAGGGGTTAAATTGATTCAGGGATTAAATTGATTTAAGGGGTGTTTGGTATAAGGGTATTTTAGACATTTCACACCATGAGGGAGTGTAATTGAAGATTTGCAAACCTATGGGGGTGCGATTGAAGTAAAAGCAAACCTCAGGGGGTGTAAATGAAGTTAACCCTATTATATATCTATACAGTGCAGTGTATATATATGTAATAGTGAAAATGTACGGTCCAAATAGTCTGGGCCACCATAAGAACCGATTGGTCTAGTCCATAGTAGCTTATAGAAAATGTGTGGGCTATAAGTCAGAGATTATAGGATAGAGGCCAAGATATAAGGGAATATATCAAATCCCATGATTTAAGGGATTGATGAGTTGGGTTGACCCATCTGCAAAATTGTATATAAATACATAGTCAAGTTATGAATAAAGGCATTCGATTTTTAATTCAATTGTTGTGTAATTTTTCTGTATTTACACAATTGGCGCCGTCTATGGGAATCATCCTTGAAGTCTTTTTCAGAAGCTTATCACTATCTGCTAAGAGCTTAGATTAATATCATCTATAGCAGTTATCACCCGATCACAACAGTCCGAGTTACCCCCAAATGGAGGTCAACCATTTCAAACTGAAGATCTGATCAGGCGAGCCCTGGAAGATAAGACCACCGAATTGGAGAGACAGAATGTCGAGTTGGTGGCAAAACTAGCTTTGTTGCAAAACCTTCAAGAAGCCCAAAATGGCGATCAGTCCAACCGGTAGGAGCGATCCGTGGGCCACCAATCGGAAAGGGTCAACCACCACACGAAGTCGAACAACGATCGGGAGGAGCACGCAAAGTCATCCCTACAGGTGCTCAAGGCGCACAATCCTAAGGAAACCCTAACCAGGAAAAAGTTGGAGGAAATTATGATCAGATTCCAAAGGGAGGTGCTCAAGGATCTAAAGGCCCAAACCCCCAATGATCTGGCCTCTGAGGCATCCATCGACGCGGTGTAGACACCATTTACACTAGCGATCACCAACGTGCCTTACCTGGAGAGGTTCAGGCTACCAAAATTTACCCTATTCGATGGCACGAAAGATTCGATGGAGCATATCTACCATGTCCACACAAAGATGAACATCTACAATGAGAACGAAGCCTTACTCTGCAAAGTCTTCCCCACCAGCCTGACCGAAGCAGCCCTGCTATGGTTCAAGAAGCAACCATCCCGATCCATTGGAAGTTGGCTCAGACTTTGCAAGTTATTCATTGCCCAGTACTTCGGCAATAAAAGACAGAAGAAGACTATCTCCAGTCTATTTACCATGATCCAGGAAAAAGGTGAATCCCTGAAGAGTTTTGTCTCATGATTCAATGTCGAGATGTCGTCGATCGATAATTGTGATCAACACTCAGCCGTCGAGGCCTTCAGGATGGCCTTGATTCCTGGAACCAAGTTCCACCAGTCTTTGGTCAAGAGGCCACCAGCAGACATCGGAGAACTCAACTCCAGGGCACAAGGGCATCTCCGGATAGAAGAAGAACTGGTCATACGCCAAAGAAGGGCAGCCTTTGCAAGCGTAGAGGCAAGAGCATCTGAACCAAAAATCAAAGACCGGGCGCCAGATCGGAAACGGCCAAGTGCTCCTCCTGTACCCTCCTAAGCCCTAGAGAAACGCTAGAGGTTCGAAGACAAGGTCACTCCACTGAAGGTTAGCCTGGCTAAATTGTATCAAGAAACTAAGGGTAAGGGGATCTTCCGATCACCACCCCCTAACAGGCAGCCTATGGAACTAAGGGACATGTCAAGGCACTATGCCTTCCACGGCGAATATGAGCACCACGCCAATGAATGCAAAATCCTTAAGAGGTAAGTAGAGGCCATGATAGCAAAGGGAGAATTGACCGAATACGTTTCCAAGGAGGGCACACGATCAGATCAAACCTCACATACGCTAGCCAAGGGGACAGCGGGTCAGCCCGTAAAATTCATTCACATGGTTCACGGAGGGCCTAGCCGATCAAAAGTAGAGGAAGCTCATAGATCTCAGATGCGCCAAGCCCAGAAACTGTGAAGGGTTGGGGAGATCAGTGAGTTTCGAAGCCCGAAGGAGGATGCCCTAACTTTCTCCTCTGCAGATTTGTGAAACATTCAATCACCACATGATGATACCCTGGTAGTCTCCCTCATGGTCTCAAATTGCTTGATCAAGAGAGTAATGATCGACCCAGGGAGCAGCGCCAACATAATCACTAAGTGGGCCTTTGGGAAGCTGGAGATTAATCCCCAATAGATAGTACCTTACAGAAGCCCGATAGCAAGATTCGATGGCAGAAGAGTAGAACCAATGGGAGAGATCCAATTGCTAGTAACAGCAGCAAGGCGCACGCTCAAAGAGACTTTTATGGTGGTAGATGTCAAACCATCGTACAATCTCCTCATGGGCAGGGGTTGGATCCATCGGATGCATGGAGTTCCTTCCACCCTACATCAAGTCATGCGATGCATCGACCAGAACGAAATTGATGTGATTGACATCAAGAAAGATCATGTTGCGGCCAAAGAATGTTACGTTGTCACCCTGAGGAAAAGGACAGAACCGAAGCAAGCTTCAAAAGCCAGGACAGTACTCGATGATCAATAGCAATTACATGATGGGGATGCGGGGTCATCTATAGCAGCTGAACCTTTGCTGGAAGTTCATATTTACCCCAATCACCCCGAAAGGACTACTTACATTGGTTCTGGCCTCAGTACACAGGAGAAAGAAAAATTGGAGGCCCTTCTGTGCTCCAATACTGACGTATTCGTTTGGGACCACATGGACATGCCCGACATCGATCCTTCAGTAGCCCAGTATTCCCTCAACGTGGACCCCAGCATTAAACCCGTCAGACAGAAGCATAGACGTGTGGGGGCCCACCGAAACCAGATCATAACTGAAGAGGTGGATCAACTTTTCTAAGCCGGATTCAGTAAAGAGGTGCAGTACCCCTCCTGGCTGGCAAACGTAGTAGTGTTCCAGAAGAAGAACAAAAAATGGAGGGTGTGCGTGGACTTCACTAATCTGAACAAAGCATGCCCGAACGATTGTTTCCCTTTACCAAAGATCGATCAGATGGTGGATGCCACCGCGGGATTCGAGTGCTTGAGTTTCCTTGACGCATACTATGGGTATAATCAGATACGAATGAACCCCGATGATGAGGAAAAGATGACATTCATCACTGAATCAGGTACATATTGTTATACGGTTATGCCTTTCGGACTAAATAATGCGGGTGAAACCTTTCAGAGGTTGGTTAGCAAAGTTTTTCAGGGCATGATGGAATCTACCATAGAAGCCTATATTGATGACACAGTGGTCAAAAGCAAGGCGAAGAGTGACCACCTAACTGATCTACAACATGTGTTTGACACCCTCAGGAAATACAGGATGAAGCTCAACTCATCTAAATGTTCCTTCGTAATGTCCTCGGGCCAGTTCTTGAGACACATAGTTGATCGAACAGGAATACAGTCGAGCCCAACACAAGTCCGAGCTCTCATGGAAATGGGGGAGCCAAAGTCACGGAAGGAGATCCAAGTCCTAATCGAAAGAGTGGTAGCCCTCAGTTGTTTCATCTCTCGCCTAACCAATCGGTGCCGCCCCTTTTTCCATTTTATAAAGGTAGCGAAGGGAGAGGTCTGGGGCCGGAGTAATCATAAGCTCTGAAGAAACTCAAGAGCTACATGACAAACCTCCTATACTGGCAACCCCGGAAGCCGACGAGCCATTACACTTATATCTAGCCATATCCGTAACATCCACCAGCACTGCTCTGGTCAAGGAGGGCAAGGGGTACCAGATGTCGGTCTTCTACATCAGCAAAGCTTTTGTTGATGCTGAAACCATTTATGCCAAACATGAAAAGCCGGTACTATCACTAATCAATGCAAAATGACGTCTTCGACATTACTTTGAAGCGCATCCGATCGTGGTACCGACTACAACCCCGATCAGATCCATAATGGTGAAACCCAAATTGTCAAGTAGAGTATCCAAATGGGCGATAGAACTAGGAATCTATGACATAACCTATGTCCCCCCGAACAGCCATTAAAGGACAAGCGGTAGCTGACTTTCTGTTAGAAATAGAACCTAAAGACTCTCTCGAAGAAAATGAACCAGGCTTATGGGTAATATTCATGGACGGGTCATCAAATGTCAATGGAGCAGGGATTGGTATAGAGCTCGTGACGCCCGATGGCACTAAAATTCAGCAGTCCATTCGATTGGAGTTTCCAGCCTCCAACAATGAAACTGAGTATAAGGCCTTTCTAGCTGGAATTCATTTGGCCCGAAGCCTGTAAGTACAAAGGGCAGAGATACGAAGTGACTCCCAATTGGTCGTATGACAGTAATGGGGAGTATGAAACCCGAGAGCCTAAAATGGAAGCATACAGGGATTTGGTACTGAAGAAGGCCGAAGAATTCCAGCAATTAACCTTTGAACAGATCCCAATAGGGGACAATGTTATGGAAGATCGTTTAGTTAATCAGGCTTCCACGGTAGGGGAGAGTATGACTTGAACAACACCAGTGGATTTCATCGTCCGATCAAGTTTGGAGCCCTCTAAGGACGTGATGATCATTCCATGGGAGTCAAGTTAAATGGACCTCATAGTAGACTATTTAAGGACGGGTGCGTTGCTTGAATCAAAACCATAAGCACGGAAGGTAAGAATGAAAGTTGCAAGATATACTCTATATAACGGCCAACTTTACCGCAAGTCATTCTTTGGACCATACTTCAGATGTCTTACACCCTCCGAAGTTTCTGTGGTCATGGAAGAGATACATGTTGGATCATGCGGAAATCATTCCGGTGGAAGGTCTTTAGCTCATAAAGTCCTCACCCAAGGGTATTTCTAGCCTTACTTGTCAAGAGACGTTGAGGTATACACCCGACGTTGTAAAAAGTGTCAATTTCATGGTGACGCCATTCATCCACCTCCTGAAATATTGAATCCAATAATTATCCTTCACCCCTTCGCCCGATGGGGGATGGACATTGTGGGTCCCCTCCCACAAGCCATACGATCTAGTACATATGTCCTTCTGGCTACGGACTACTTTACCAAATGGGTGGAAGTTGAGACATACTCAACTATTAAAAGCAGCCATGTTATCAAATTCATCTGGAATCACATCATTTGTAGGTTCGGTCTACCCCGAACTATAATGATGGACAATGGCATCAACCTGGACAATAGGAAAGTTCAAGCATTCCTAGTAAAGCATGGGATCAATCAGAATACTTCTTTCGTTGGTTACCCGCAGAGAAATGGACAGGCCGAAAGGACAAACAGAACAATTTTTGATACCCTTAGAAAAAGCTCGAAGCAACAAAAAGAGCTTGGTTGGAAAAACTACCCGAGGTCTTATGGTCTTATCAGACCACTCTGAGGCAGCCGACAGGAGAAACCCCATTCGCCATGGCCTACAGGGCGGAAGCGGCTATTTCAACAGAATTGAAGGTACCCACACTAAGAATTCAAGCATGGGAGGAGGGCCCGAACAATCAACACCTGGCCCATGATCTGAATATGTTGGATGAAAGAAGGGAAGCCGCAGGAGTAAGGTTGGCTGCCTACCTATAACAAGTCAGGGCCCGATTTAATCAGAATGTAAAAAAAATAGAATTCCAAGTAGGCGATATGGTTCTTAGAAGAAAGATTGGGACTGTTGGCAAGTTACAAGAGACATGGGAAGGACCTTATACAATAATTGAGGTCATCGGTCATGGTACCTATCGGGTACGGAAGAACAAGATAGGCCGAATCAAGCCCAACTCCCAGAACGCTTATCGTCTAAAGAGGTATTATCCTTAGAGAGTTTTTCATTAAATAGTAATATAAGTATTTGTGTCCTGCAGGTGATACCTCTGCTGATTATAATAAAGCATATGTGTCCGATGTCCGACACCCCTACTACATGTTTTTCAAGTTTCGAATAAAATACCATGTTCTTTACATATATGTGTATGATCAGGCCTTGCAAATAATACTATTTTTCCT
Source organism: Cornus suecica (assembly GCA_963922005.1). Classification (NCBI taxonomy): domain Eukaryota; kingdom Viridiplantae; phylum Streptophyta; class Magnoliopsida; order Cornales; family Cornaceae; genus Cornus; species Cornus suecica. Next base: position 53,436,650 of record OY998244.1, read on the forward strand.
AAGTGTTAAGTTCAAACCTGATTTGAACTAACCAGAGGACATTCAACGAATCCAATGGGCCAGATGCCCGAAGACTCCCATTAAAATGAAATTTTTCCTTAGTGTTGAGTTCAAACCTGATTTGAACTGACCAGAGGACATTAAATGAGTCTCAGGGGGCAGATGCCCGAAGGCTCCCATTAAAATAAAAAAATTTCCTAAGTGTTAAGTTCAAACCTGATTTGAACTAACCAAAGGACATTCAATGAGTCCAAAGGGCCAGATGCCCGAAGACTCCCAACTAAAAGGAAAATATTTTCTAAATATTAAGCTCAAACCTGATTTGAACTAACCAAAGGACATCAATGGATTCCAGAGGCCTAATGTCCGAAGATTCTCATTTAAACAAAATTCTTCTAAAAAGTGTTTATTGCAGACTAATCAACCTAATGCAACATGAACAGAAAACATAGAGCCATGAGAATTGGGAAAAATCTTTCATTAATATAAATAGAAATTACAAAAATAACCCTTCTGAGGGTGATACAAGGTGACGCTAAAAAAAAAAACCCTAAGTCACTATGTTATGACCCGAAGAAATAGACTGCTCCGGAGCTAAAGGCACAAGGTCTTCTCCCTTCAAGAAGGCGGCAAACCTCTTCTCATTCTCAGAGGCAGGTGGGTTTTGATAAGGAAGAGGCACCCCCATGAAAGCATCAAATTCCTCAGCAGTCTTAAATTCCCGATCTACCAGGGGAATGTGCTCCATCTTGTGTCTCTCCCACCATGCCCTGACCGATCGAACATCGCATATGGTGATGTACTGTTGGTGCATGTCCATCCCACCCAAACGGCACATCTCCACCTTAGATCGCTCAAGAGCCAGAAGGTTATCTGACTCAGCCTTCTCTGCAGCAATCTTTTGATATGGAGCCTTTGCCTCTGTAAGTTCAGCAGCCATAGCCCTTCTTTCAACTTCTCTGGCCTCCAAAAGCTTTTTGTGCTAAAAAACACTCTACCAAAGACCATCGACTTCCTTGGCCATAGTGATACGGTGCTCGCTTGCTTGGCGGTTGGCCGTCAGAAGCCTATTCATCTCCTTGACATCAACCTCAAGGACTTGGTTATAAGATTGAATGGCATAGAGGAGCTGATAAAACAAACAGGAATGACATGTTAAAAAAAAAAAGGAAAAAGAGAGAAAAAAAAAGACTAAGTAAAATTATAACAATAACTTACCTTCATTCCCATCTTAGGGCCTCTCTGAAGCAACTCAATCCTGGTCACTTTAGCCTGATGGGCCCTATCCGCAGGAGACCATACCCCCTTGGCCATCACGTGGAGTGCCTCGGTGTTACCAAACGTGGTCTGGTCTGAGCAGATGGTAGATCCGTCAGGAAGGACAAACTTGGGCTCCCAAGGGATAGCATCACGGGGAATGTCTTGAGCCTGGGGAGGGTCTGAAGCATCAGCAACTTGGGTTATGGGCCTTTTGTTGGTCGTCCCACCACCAGTACCAGATCAGGGCCTTGTGTTTGGAACATTGGTAGGAGGAGGTTGTGGAGGATCTGAAGGACTTTGCACGACTGGGCGTACCGGGGGCGCCGGGGGTGCTGTCGAGAGTGGTATGGAGTCAACCGAGTTAGATCCTTCGGGGACCTGAGTGCATCTTGCAGAAAAGGGCCTGAGAGGTAGATCCATCATGTCAACAGTAGCGCCCAAATTAGATATCATCTCCAGAATGGCTTTAGTTAAAAGCTTACTAACGGATTTGACATTGCTCCAGATCTTTGCCTTCACAAGGGGAAAACGTTCTTTCACAAAGGCTGGGGGTATTTCATTGTCCTCATAGCCAAGAAATCTATATGCATAACCCCCCGGTGTAAATCGCAGAACTCACAGAAACACGTGGCTTTGTGAAGAGGAAGGAAGATGGGAAGTCGAATAGGACCAAAAACTCTAGGGATCGGGTATGTCAGAGAGAATGGGTAGAGCCAGTTGCCACTGACGACTACCATTCTCTCCTTCCAGCCCTTATTGTACTTTTCCTTATCGGAACATATGCCTCGACCTTGGAAATGGAAAAGGTTATACCTACCTCTACTTCCTCTGGCATTCTGAAAGAAGTAGCAGAGAAGTAGGTCAACTAAGCCTAAGTTAAGGTCTAAATCTCTATTATACAGAAGGAGCATGGCTAGGATCCTAAAGCTGTTCGGGTTAAGTTGGAGAGGGTGCAACCCCAACATGAAAAGAACGTAAGGGAAGAAGGGATGAAGAGGGAATCTTAGTACTTTGAAATGAACTGCCGATAGAAGGATGTTACTTGGTTCGATTTCCTCACTTTTGGTGAAGTCTAAATGATATGGGTAAGGGGCCAGGAACACATCACCGGGAACTCTAGCTTCGACCCGAAGATGTTTGACGTCCACTTCAAGTCGGGAATTTCCCTTAAGAAGGGCAATTATGAAGGGTTTGGGGACAGAAGGATTCGCAGGCTCCTTATCATCAGAGGATCCTCCTTCATCAGACACTTCTGGATTTGTTGATGAACCTAGGAGGTCAGTATTATGGGGAACGATTTTGGGTACGGAGGTCTCTTGGCGAACAGACGAGGGATTGTTGCTACTGAGGGTGTCAGGATCGGTTCTAGAAGATAAAATGACCTCTTCTACTGACCTGGTGTCATCGCTATCTGACATTTTTACTACAGAAAGGTAGAAGAGTGTAGAGGCTATGGAAGATAAGGAAGGAGAAAATGGAAAATAAAGCAAGAACATAACTTACACGAGAAGGGAGATGGACCGGAAAGGACCTTCGGTGAAATAAAGTGATATTCCGATGAAATTCACCGACGAATAACATAGAAATCCAACGAAGCAGCCAAAGCTAAACTCAAAGAAGAAGAGTTTTAGAGAGTACGAGCCTGAATGATGATTTTTGTAGTAAAGATGACCAAATGATTTGAGTACGATTTATATAGAAGGATGGGAGCAAGCCAAGGGTTGCGCACAAAGACCGAAGGACGTGCGCTGAGTATCGAGTCGTCATGGAGCAAAAAACTAGGAGATTGAAGCCTCACGTTTCAAATTCAAATGATGACCACCTATTTAGGCAATAAATGGTCTGCCATATCACCACCTCCAGCCGCCAATTAAAAAAATGAAACAATATGTATAAATACATGTATATATTCTCGGTCATGGGCCTATAAAAATAAAGCACAGACCCATAACCTCGGGGCCCTATGCAATAGTGAAAATGTACGGCCCAAATAGTCTTGGCCACCATAAGGACCGATGGGCCTGACCCATAGTAGCTTCTAGAAAATGTGTGGGCTACAAGTCAGAGATTAGAGGATAGAGGCCAAGATAAAAGGGAGTACATCAAATCCCATGATTTAAGGGATTGATGAGTTGGGTAGAAGGGCCTTGACCCATCTACAAAATTATATATAAATACATAGCCAATTTATGAATAAAGGCATTCGATTTTTAATTCAATTGTTGTGTAATTTTTTTGCATTTACAATATATCAGTTAATATAGATTGAAAATTAGAATAGATTAAAAAAATTAAAATATAAAATTAAAGGGTTTGAGTATTTGGATACAAGTCAATCCCTATTCTGGGTTTATAAGGGTTTAATATTCAAGGGTAATTTGGATATTTCATTGAAATTTTGACAAAGTCAAATGAAAAGTAATAAAAGGGGGTGTAAATAAAGATATGCAAACCTGAGGAGGTGTAAGTGAATATAGGACATACCTCATGAGTGTAAATAAAGTTAACCCTAAAAATTACAAACAATGAAGATATATAACTCTTTAGAGCCTCTTCCTACCTCCATTTCTATTTTGGTTTTTTAGCTTTCGAACTTGTACTTCTCATTAAAACCTTATTTTAATTGAGAGTATAAACTATCATCACAACTCTGACCTACGGAAAAACAAAAAAAAATGTAATAAACTACACAAGTAAAAAGTACATCAATGAGACATCAAATTAAGCTGTAACTCAAAATCAAAAAATAAAAAATAAAATAACAAAATGACAATGAAAACAAACTCCTGCTGTGGAGAAACATAGGGTTCTTCAACCAACTGGTTAGTTCTTCTTCCTCCTCATCATCATCTTGTTTTCGAAAACAGGAGTCACCTAAAGTTGCTTTTGAACAATCAAATGGCCTTCCAAGGGAACATATCCCTAGAGCTAGAGCACCCAAGAGCCTCAAAATGGAGAATTAGATCTCAATCATAAGCGATTTTAATAGGTTTTATGAAGATATTAGCTAACATGTAGAGTCATGATTGTCCAAGACCATGTAGTCCGTTCAGTATATGTATAACATACAGCCAATATATAAGCAGATAAACAATATCATTTGAGTACTTGAACATATTCTCTTAGATATCTGACAATATAATTTCTTTTTTTCCAGTGAGAAACTCAATTCTTTCTTTCACAAGTGCCAGATGATGTTGTCCTTGTGGTTCTCAAGTGAAACCTGAATATATGACTTTAGAGGGCTTATTTAATTGATTTTTAGTAAAATTTTTGCAATTTGAATCAGATGATGTGGTGAACGCAATATCAGGGGGAGGTAACTAAATCCTCTTATCAACAAGCTTGTTATAGGTGTCTTGTTGCATCATCTTTTTTGAGGTAGTGCATTCAAAGTTACTCTGCTCAATAATGCAATGAATTTCTAGATTCTTTTATTGATTTCCTTGGATCTTTAAGTTGTTTGTCTATAAAATCTGAAGTTGTTATTTGAGACTAATTTCAACTAATTTCGCAACTCAGTTTATAAGTTGGTGAAATTAAAAAGGTTTGTTAAACAACTTTTTCAAACAATTTTTATAATAAAACATTATCTCATGTTGATAAACATTTTGATTATGTATCGATCACCAATAAGATGATAGCCAGTAAGGTTATCTTTGTTTACTTACCACTTACGTCTAACTATCACTAAAATTATCGTCACATACATAACCACAGTAGACACTTTTAAACACTACGAAATCACTCATAAAATTACCACAAATCACCAATTTCATAAACAGCTTACAAAAACTAAAAAACTTTTCAACCTAAATATTAATTGAATTTAATTCCAATTTATCTCAACTATTTTCCTACTAGATACAGTTATCTTCGTTAAATGAAGGGAAAAGAAAATGGATAATAATCATTTTCTATAACACAAGCATATATAGCACTGCAACTCAAATAACTCCAAATTAAAAACACTAAAAATTTAAATCTCCTATGATGTACTAGAAGTATGGTAAAAAAAATTATCCTTAAATAGAGTATTCTAGAAGTAGAGCAAATACAAATCCTTACCATATTTCTAAGAGTAAATTTCACTTACGCCCCCATTTACCTAGGTTATATCTCACATAGACCCTCTAATATTTCATTAATCTTTTATTTATATCTCGACCCTCTAATATTTCATTAATCTTTTATTTATATCTCGACCCTCTAATATTTCATTAACATTTTATTTATATCTCGACCCTCTAATATTTCATTAATATTTTATTTATATCTCTTTAATTTTTTGTTTGTGTATTGATTTGTCCTCTCCGCCACTACACCAGTACAAACATAGAGAATCGTCTAAAATGAAACAAAAAAAAAAATGGATGGTTGAATTTTTTCCTTATCAGTCATTAAATGACCTTTTTAACCTCCTTTAGAAATGTACAAGTACGAAAATATCCTTCACTTATTAAGGTAAAAATACATCAAAGCCCTCAACTATATTTATACTACATATAGGGTAAATTATTCTGAAGTTTCACATAATTACTCTCAAATTAAAGTTTGTGTAAATTTATTATAATCTCCCCTGTAAAATTAATATTGCACTAATATTTTTGTTTTAAACTGAAGTAATTTATGATTTACATATCGGGCTAGGAGAGTACGGACCAACTCACCTAGGGCTGCACACAAAACCGAAAAAACCGAAGGACCGAACCGGACCGAACCGAAACTGGCAGTTTGGTTCAGTTTTAAGGTTGTTCGGTTCGGTTCCGGTTCTCAAAATTAAAGAACCGATTTTTTAGGTTCGGTTCCGGTCCTTAACCACATAGAACCGGACCGGTTATATATATATATATATTTAAAAGTTATTATTAGATAAACAATGTATAATTTTAAAATTTTAAAATGATATGTATAAATGTATTACTGATTCACTAATATAAGTAACATGTGAATGACACTTTTGGGCCAAGACTCCTAGTAGCTTGGGCTTTAATTATGAAAACCCCATATATTTTCCTCATTATTTGTTGGCCTTTGGCCCATTTCTATTTTATAATAATTTTGATTCTTAACCTAGTGAAATTTTTTATGTTTTTTAAAAGTAATAATAGGAACCGGAACCGAACCGAAAAAGATGGTTTGGTTTGGTTCGGTTCCGGTTCTCATTTTTAAGGAACCGAAAATAATGGTTCGGTTCCAATTCCGGTCAGAACCGGGACCGAACCTGACCGTGTGCAGCCCTAAACTCACCAGCCTATCGAGCATTTGACCAGCTTCCGCGCAATGCCAAACATCTTAATGCTTCGTCCAGCTGACGGAAATGAGACCCGGGAACGAAGGAGTAGAGAAAGGAGGTTACATTATTCAAACAATTCTTCGAGCAACAAGCCTGATGTTATTTTAATCGGGACAAGGTCCGAACTAGAAATCGCTGTTAGAGCCAGTGATGAGCTTAGAAAAAGTGGAAAGACAGTACACGTTGTGTCATCTATTTCGTGGGAGTTGTTTGATGATCAGACTGATGAGTACAAGGAGAGTGTTCTACCGGCTAGGGTTAGTATTGAGGCCGGAACCACATTCGGGTGGGAGAAAATAGTAACGGATAAGGGGAAGTCGATTGGGATTGACAGGTTTGGGGCAAGTGCACCAGCAGGAAAGATATACAAGGAGTTTGGGATTACGGTTGAGGCTGTGATTGAAGCAGCCAAGGCAGTGTTTTAGGTTCGTTTAGTGTACATTTTGAAATTTTGTTATAGACAAATAAAAATTACAAACAATGAAGATATCTCTTTATAGACTCTTCCTGCCTCCATTTCTATTTTTTTTATTTTTTTTTTCACTTGTACTTCTCATTGTTCCTTTGAATTGCTAGCCTTAATCTGAGAGTATAAAAGTCCTACCTCCATTCTTGTTTACTTAGAACTTGTACTTCTTGGTATTAATGAAAACCTTATTGTAATTGAGAGTATAAACTATCATCACAACATTGACATACGAAAAAGAAAAAAAAAAGTGTAATTAAATTGAACTGTAACTAATTAAATTAATCTGATGGCAGCTCCACAAATTATAACAAGGTAAAAACTACAATAATGGGACATCAAATTAAGCGGTAACTCAAAATCCAAAAATAAAAATTAAAATCATCCAGTTTTTGAAGAGTACAAAATGGACAATGAAGAGGAGAAACATTTTAGGCCTCATTTGGCACAACTTTTGCTTCTGATTTTTTTAAGAAGAAAAAGATAAACAGAAGTCGTTTTCAGAAACTGTACCCCTTACCTTCTTCTAAAAACTCTTTCAAGGCCCAGAATCTCTTATAAATTTTTTTGTTAAATACCGTTCAAAATAGTTTTTTCCTCGAGGAAGCCAAAAACAGCTTCTGAAAATCCAAAATACAAGCGGACAATCTTCTAAATTAACCTAAACCATATAATTTCAGTACTTGAACATATATCCTCTAGATATCCGACAATATAATTTCCTTTTCCAATGGGAAACTCGATTCTCTTTCACAAGTGCCAGACAATCTACAATTGAAAAAGTTCTTCCTTACAAGAAAATGTGTGCTCAAGAAAACCTTCTATATAACCCCTGTGACGAAGAAGCTCTTGGGAAGGTCAAAGAAAGAACTTAATCTTCCTCCGTAAGGAATTCTTTCAATAATTCCGAGCCTAAACTTTTCAAAAAAGCACGTACAGTACTTTTGTGTTTACGCGCTAAAGTTCTAGCCCAAGAAAGTTGAAGTATATACTTTATTCGATACAAACTTTTTCTTTTTTTTTGAGGATCCGCTATAATAATGAGAAAGATTTCTGCATATATGACCAAATTGTTCAGTAATATCAGAATCTGATAAATCGGCCCATACCGTTTTACTAATTGGATGCCCTAAAAGGATATGTTGTCCTTGTGGTTCTCAAGTGAAACCTGAATATATGAGTTTAGAGGGCTTGTTTAATTGTTTTTAAGTAAAAATTTTGCGAATTGAATCAGATGATGTGGCTAAATCCTCTATCAGCAAAGCTTGTTATAGGAGCAATGCAATGAATTTGGAGTTTCTTTTATTGATTTCCTTGAATCTTTAAGTTGTTAGCCGATAAAATCTTAAGTTGTTTGTCTATAAAATTATGTTACCTAGTATAGGGGATAAAATGATTTTTATAGGTATTCAGCAAAGCATAATGAGGGTACTAGGGGTGTTCAAAACCGGTTCCTTAAAAACCGGAACCGGAACTAGAACCGAATACCTAAGGTCCGGTTCGGTTCTGATTCCTTCTATTTTAAAAAAATAATAATAAAAAAATATCAAATAAAAAAAAATAATATAATTATAAACTAAATTTAAGAGAGTATTTCAAAGTTTCAATTATTACAAACCCAAAATTAATTAACATATATCAAATTACAACTTATAATTTTAAACATAATATATATATAAAGGTAAGAATAAAACACTAATAAAATATATATATATAAAAAAACCGGTTCGGTTCCGGTTCCGTTCGGTTCCAAAGTGATAAGAACGGGAATCGAACCTAAAATTTCGGTTCTTTGATTTTTGGAACCGGAACCGAACACCCGGTTCCGGTTCGGTTCTTGAACACCAATATCCTTTGGCATATACTTTCCAACTAATTTCGCACGTTTATAAATTGGTGAAACTAAAAATGTGCTTAATTTGTTAAACAACCTTTTCAACCATTGTTTTAGTATCGTCTCATACGTAACCATAGCAGACATTTTTAAAAACTACGAAATCCCTCATGAAGTTACCATCAATCACGAATTTCATAAGCAGCTTACAAAAACTAGAAAACTTTTCAACCAACTTCCTAACAGACACTTATGGATAACTCTACATGACTTGAGCAATGATCTGACCTCTCTTAATGACACCAAGCCATGGATTCTTCTAGGCGATTTCAATGCTGTCAAAGGGCCTAGTGAGAAGTTTGGGGGGCAATCAGAAATGGACTCCAAACATGAATGAGTTCAATGATTGTCTGTTGGATATTGAAGTGGATGATCTTAACTACAATGTACAGGGTCACCACAAAACTGAAAATGCTCAAAGGCTGCCTAAACGAAATGAATCACAAGTCATTTAGTGATATTTCCAAGAGAGTGGAAGAGGCAAAGGATAACCTGGCTACTTGTCAATTGGCTCTGGACAATGACCCTAGTAATTTGGAGCTCTAGATGCAATGATGATATCGAAGACAGATTCACATCTTTTTTTCAGGATCTCATTGGTAGTAATCTTCATCACTACCCAGGTATGGATCTCCTATCTCAATTTGTCACAAAAAAAAAAAAAAAAATTGATGATGAATTTATTGAAGGCCTGACTTCAATCCCTACTGTAATTACATTTTTTCCATTAAATCCCCCGGTTCCCACTTTTTCAAAAAGGCTTGGCATACAGTAGGCCCTGAGGTTACTTGTGCAATTAAACAGTTTTTTCAAAATGGAATGTTACTTAAACAAGTTAACACAACCTACCTTGCTCTGATTCCTAAAATTCCAAATCCTAACAACCCAGCTGATTTTAGACCTATACCCTCACCATCAAAAACATACACCCTTAAACACACTCTCCTGTCCATTTCTCAACCTTCTACACAAATTTTTTGGAGTAAGCTGGTTTGGTTTTCCTAAGTTGATACCTAAGCATTCTTTTTGCCTTTGGTCCGCAATTTAGGAAAAATTACTCAGTAAAGACAAAGATAGGATGTTGTTCTTAATGCAACCTAATGTGTGTATTTTATGCCCAAGAGCAACAGAAAGCCACGATCATCTGTTCCATAAGTGCTCATACTCTAGACTGATTTGGGAAAAAATACAAGACAAGCGCGAATTCTACACTAGCTCAAGCACATTGAAGCAATTTCTTATATGGGCTTGATCCAATTGGAAAAAAAAAAAAGATTGAAACAAAGCAGAATTTTAACATGGAATTGACTCTTGCTAGCTTTGTTTGGAAAGAAAGGAACAACAGGATTTTTAGGGATAAGCACTATACCTCCTCATGGTGTTCTTAAAGCCATTTTGAGCACTTTAAGGTTCAAGCTCTTTTCTGTCACGATGAGCAATTGCCCCTTTGCCGGAATCAATTGCTTAGGACGGGTACTGTAAATAGTAAAAATTAATAGGGCCCAAGCCCGTTTGAAAAGTTCAGAATTGACTATGCCCATGTATATACAAATGATTAATTGACCCATGATCTAAAGTTCATGTAATATGATGAGCCCATCATTATCTTAGAAAATGGAAAGTAACAACCCATTACCAAGAGATAGTGGATAGTTACTAACCAAGTGGGTCATAATCCCCTATAATTAAGAGCATAATCCTACTAAATAGAAAAAGTGGTATGGGCCTGAGCTATATATATGGTCGAGATAGATCTTTTGATGTAATCAAAAATTTACACTTCCTCCCTCATTCTATGATTGCGCCCAAGGTAATCCGTTCTTCACTTTCCCTCATCTCCAGCCTCTGGTCGGTCCCTAGCCCTTCTTTGCCTCCCCCACAACCACCATAAATGGATAACTGAAGGTGATTAGTAGAGTTGTTATGCTGCCATCTTTGATCTGATATGGAGGTCACCATGAGATGGGTTGCAGAGATGAAGACGAAGACTATGATGATACAGAAGCTGTTGCTCTCCCTTTGTTTTCTGTAATTTTGAATTTTAAATTCAACTTTAGGGACTCTTGGGCCTGCTCTTTATTTCGGGGATGGGTTAGTCCATTCCTTTTCCTTCTTTAATCAATTATTTATTGAACGGAAAAAAAATATTAATTGAATTTAATTCCAATATCTCAACTATATTTTCTTACTAGTTGAGACACAAGCATCTATAGCACCGCAACTCAAATAACTCCAAATTAAAACACTAACGAGGGCCATTTGGAAATTACTGTTTTTGTTTTCGTTTTTTATCTCTTGAGAATAAAAAAATTTCTTGTTTTTATCCTAAGGGTAATCCGGAAACAAAAACATGTTTGGTTGAAAATTTTGTCTAAAAAATTTTCGGGAACAAAAAAAAAAACACGTTTTTGAAATTTATTGGAATAAGAAGTAGAAAACAAATTGTCAAAGAGTGAGATTAAGTTTGACTTGATTGTCATCTCTTGTACAAACCAACTATAATGTACACTTCCAACGGAAACAAAAACATGTTTGGTTGAAAATTTTGTCTAAAAAATTTTCGGGAACAAAAAAAAAACACGTTTTTGAAATTTATTGGAATAAGAAGTAGAAAACAAATTGTCAAAGAGTGAGATTAAGTTTGACTTGATTGTCATCTCTTGTACAAACCAACTATAATGTACACTTCCAAGTCTTTCATACAACAATGAACAGGACCACTTCAAAAGATTAACATACAGGAAAATATATAAATGGAAGTTTGTGGTGGTGTCGAGGGTTAGGGTTTGGAGGTTGAAGATGGCGATTAGAGAATCTGCAACAATTATTTATTTTTTTTTGGCTGAGAACAAACTATGCCGAAAACAAAAAAAATATCATTTGATGTTCTCAAATTTTGAACTAAGGGTGAGAAAATATTTTTTTACTGTTCACGTAAACAAAAACCATCAAAAGCTCCCAAACGCATTTTTGTTCTCATGAACAGTGAAAAAAACAAGAACAAAAACGGAAAACCAGTTTCCAAACGCACCATAAAAGTTTATACTAGAAAGTATAGGGTTCTCATGTTTCGTTTTTATATCAAATATCAACTATCTCAATCACGAAATAAATTTATATTAACATTAGTTATATACACATATATAACTATCCAAATTCAACCGCTGTTAACTGAATGGAGATTTTGAGTAATTAAAATGAATTCAGCTAACTTTACCCAATCCTGGGCTCAAGCTACATTTGCAAGAATATATATATTCAAATTGAATTCTCAGCAACAAACTAAATTCATGGTAAATCTTCCCTACTGCATAATAGCAAATCGAAAAAAGTATCAATTGGATGTTTTCGTGTGGATTTAAGTTTCTTAAGATATTAAAATCAAATATCAAAAAGATATAGAGCATCCAATAAAATTTAACACGAAATCCCTCTTGATTTTGAGTAGCATTGCCATTGCAATAACATAGATCCAACACCCCCAACTCACTACATAACCCTGAGACTTTAAATGGAAACAGCAAGTCAATACGAGTACAAGAAGGCTTCTAACTAACTCAGAAAGCAGGAGGCATTGCATGATCAAGAATCTGCAATGGTGACCTCAACTTCAACACCAGGTTCAATGGTGATGGAGGTGATTTGCTTAACCACATCTGGGGAGCTGAAAAGGTCGATCACTCGCTTGTGAACTCGGAGTTCAAATCTATCCCATGTGTTTGTTCCTGTAAATAAAAATGTAGGCTCAGCAGAAGTAACATAATGCAAATACTTCCACAGAATTATAGAAAATTTCTATGATAGAAGATATATAAATTTCTAAGAGAGAAGATTTATATTGCAATATATAGTTTAGCAAGAGAAGGTCATTATTTCATGTGTTGAAGTATCTTAAGCTGCTTCAACACGTGAAATCTCCAATGCCAAGCTGGTATACTGCTAGGGCACGAGGTGAAACCAATGCTAAGCTGGTACACGAGTATTCTTGGGGCATGAGGCTTTTCACCTCATGTTCATTGATTTACCCTCATAGTTAGCATGGACTTGGTTAATAACTGGGATATAAATCATTGCATAAGGGAAGAAGAGACGTCTTTGGTAAATTCAATTCAAAGAACAATAGCCTCTTTGGCAAATTTAATTCAAATAAAAATTGCAATGTACAGTACAAGAATACTCGTGAAGCCAATAAGAATTCTGCTTATCAAAAGAAGACGAAGTAGGAGAACAGTCATAACCAAATTAAGCAAATATCAATAATACTTAAAAGTAACATCGTGATCAAAGTTAAAAAATTGACCCTAAAATCCAATACAATCCCAAGAGTTGGAAATGATGCAATACAATCTGGAAAAATGAGAATGTTTTATCTTTTGAGTTTCACTGGGATCAAGGTGAAATGATGCAAGACTTGGAAATAAAACGAACTAATGGACAAAAAATATTTAGTAGTGTGGACATAGAAATAAAACGAACTAATGGATGGGACTAAAAAAATTATTTAGTACCTACGTGTAACATAGAAGATAGCAAAGCAATTCAAAACTATTTGCAAACAAATTCTATCTAACTGTTGACATAGAATGTATAGTTTACTCGATATAAATAATGAGAATCTCATGTTGATGACGGTCAAACAAAGGCATTCGTACAATAGGAGAGAAGAAAAAACAGTTCAATCTAGTAAAATACACATACCTTCACCACAGGGGGACTTTCTGGTAGTGATGTGAAGAACCTTGGTCGGCATTCTTACTGGTCCCTTGACTCTGAGTCGCTTGTCCTTGGCACCACGAACCAAATCCGTACACACTATTTATTGGTCCAAAATATCAAACCCAGTAAACTAAATTATTCAGTCATTCGGAAAAATGTATGATAATAGTGCAACTTATTAGCTTAAAAATCGTAACGAAATCCAATAAATTTTGAAGTATCAGAAACATAAAATTCATTCCATGCATTGTTCAGACACAGAATATTGTCACCCATACAGGATTTTCAACCTAAAACATTCTCATTCTTCCGGATAATTTACAGTGACTCCTACACAGACCTATCAATTTCATTTCACCCATGTAAGCTTTATCTTCCAACTACTAAAATATCAGCAAAACATATATTTAGTAGTAACAAACCAATCATTACTCAACTTAACTACAAAACATAAATTTGACTACTAGCCAACTAATGCATTTTTCCAAACAACTAGTTTGGCGAGACTAATCTGAAAATTCAATGAATATAAAGAAACATTTTATCATAGAACTTACCAAAACCTAATCAACAATCAAATGGGTTTGTGGGTTTGTTAAAAGATTAACATGAGATTCGAAAAGGGTTTGTTCCAAATCAAGAGAAATGAAAAGGGTATGATCTAAATCAGTAAATAAAATCGAAGAAAGAGACCTTTCTCGAGGTTCTTCACGTTCTTGGAGGAGAGGGTGATCCTGATCTTGTGAATCTGCTCTGCGGATTCCTCCAACCCTTGCTTAGTAGGTTTCATAACTTGGTACGCGGCCATTGTTGCTTCGTTTTCTACACCAAACAGTAATTAAACAACAACTCGTTACTCTATATGAAGCAAAAAATGAATACATATATATACATAAACATAAACATATACAAACATACGTGTATTCCACAGACCTATACCTTTCTCAGATGAAGAGAAGGAAGAAGAGACCTAGGGTTGAGAATCTGAAGTGTGACGCTGCTGATTAGGGTTACCTTTAGAAGCCATAAGAATTTATAACGACACTTTTGGTTTGGGCCTTAGGGTTTGTGCTTTGATTGACCGGACTGGGCTGGCAATGAATTGGGCCGGTATTGGGCTTTTTTGGAAAAATTAAAAGTAAAATAACAACATTTGCCTAAATTCCTTAGGGTGCGTTTGGAAAGCCTGTTTTTTGTATTTGTTTTCTGTCTTCAGATATAAAAACTGTTTTTGTATTTGTCTTTGTTTTTTCAGGAAAAAACTAAAAACAAAAAAGCGTTTGGATGAAGGTGTTTTCACCACTTTTATTTGGTGAAAATTGTATTTTATGAATTTGGTGTTTTCATTGTTTTTACCACCTAAACAGTGAAAAAACTCAAAAAACAATTAAAAGTTGTATTTGGTGTTTTTACCACTTTTACACACTATTCACAGAAAACAGTTTTCTTGGGAAAAAAAAAGTGAACAGTAAACACGTTTGCCAAACGTGTTTTTTTTTTTGAACTTGGTGAATAGTAAAAAAACAAAAACTGTTTTTCCGTATCCAAACGGGGCCTTATTTTATATAGGATAAAAACAAACCTATGTCCTTCATTTTTCAAATTGAGGGCCTAAATATATTAAGTAATAGGAATTGAAATAAAATAGAATTATATAAGACAATAAAGTAAAACCAAATTAACTGGTGAGAATTTGTTGTTTTAAATATATATTTATATTTATCAAGGTAAATTGCATTTGCATTAACAAGCAAAAAGTACATATTTATAGATGCAAAAATTAAAAATGACTATGGGGCGAATTCTTATAAAACAGTTCCATAAGCATGTCGTTATTTTTATTTTTTTCATATCAGTTCCTAAGAAAAAAAACCCATTCTTAAGGGTTTGTTTGATTTTTAGTTTGGTTCGGTCTTGACTTGTTTTTGCTTTCTTTTAAAGACCAAATGGACTTTGGTTTTTATATTTTAAGACCAAATATTTTTCCCTACAAATGTTAGGTGGGCCCCGCATTCCACTACACATCATATTTTCTCTCTCTTTCTATATATATATATATATATATATATATATATATAATTCATGATGGACCCCGCTGGCCACTATTCTTTACTCTCTGTATATAGGGTAATTTGCACTAACACCCCATGAAGTTTGCATCTATTCCACCTACGTGCTAATTTTCGAAAAAATATATAAAATTCGAAAACAAATATATAAATTTTGAAAAATATATATAAAATTAGAATAAAATATACAAATTTCAAAAAATATATATAAAATCAAAAAAAATATAAAATTCGAAAATATAAATATATTTTGAAAAATATTTAAATTTGAATATATATATTTCAAAAAATATATATAAAATTCAATATATATATATTTTCAAAAACAAAATTCAAAAAATTATATAATTTCGAAAACCATATATAAATTTCAAAAAATACGTATATTTTCGAATTTATATATTTTTCAAATTATATATATATTTTCGAATTTATATATATATATTTTTTGAAATTTATATATGTTTTTCGAAATTATATAATTTTTTGAATTTTGTTTTTGAAAATATATATATTTTGAAATTGTTTTTTTTGAAATATATATATATTCGAATTTATATATTTTTCAAATTTTATATACATATTTTCGAATTATATATATATTTCAAATTTTATATATATTTTTTGAATTTTTTATATATATTTTGAATTTTATATACGTTTTTCGAAATTATATAATGTTTTGAATTTTGTTTTTGAAAATATATATTTTGAATTTTATATATATTTTTTTAAATATATATTCGAATTTAAATATTTTTCAAAATATATTTATATTTTCGAATGTTATATTTTTTTGATTTTATATATATATTTTGAAATTTATATATTTTATTCTAATTTTATATTTTTTTTTCAAAATTTAAATATTTGTTTTCGAATTTTATACATATTTTTGAAATTTATATATATTTTTTCGAATTTATATATATGTTTTTCGAAATTTAATATATTTGGGGTTGGGGCATAAAGGTCATTTCACATTACCCTTAATATTTTCGAATTTTATGAAGGGTATTTTGGTCATTTGGGATGTCATGGCAAGCAAAACCAAACCTCAAGGGGTGTTGGTGTCAAAATTTCGAAAATCAGCACCTAGGTGGAATAGATGCAAACCTCAGGGGGTGTTAGTGCAAATTATCCTTATATATATATATATATATATATATATATATATATATATATAATTCATGATGGTCTCGCTGACCACTATTATTTACTCTCTCTTTCTATATATATATATATAATTCATGGTGGGCCCCGCTAGCCACTACTCTTTACAAAATCAAACAAAACCAGCCCAGACCAATTAAGACCAATATAGCCAAACAAAACCAGACCAGACCACTTTTCAAACGGGCCCTTGAAAGCAACAAAATCAACAAAACCCAATTTAAAAGCAAAACCCCCCAAAAATCTCTTTTTTCAAAATCAACAAAACCCAATTTGAAAGCAAAGCACATCTCCCACTAAAATTAAAAAAATAAATATCAAAGTCAAAAATAAAATATATAAAATTCAAATAAATATACAAAATTCAAAAATAAATATAAAATTAAAAAATAAAATATATAAAATATGAAAATAAAATATTAAATTCAAGATAATATATAAAATTTGAAAAAAATATTTAAAATTAAAAAACTTACTTTAAAATTTGAAAATATATATATATATATGTAAATTTCAAAAATAAATATAAAATTTGGAAAAAATATACAAAATTCTAAAATAAATATAAAATTTGAAAAAATGTAAAAAAAATTGATTGTTTTTTTATAAAATTCAAAATATATATATATATATGATTTGATTATTATTTTTTATAAAACTAAAATAATATATAACTTTTGAAGTATATACATAAAATTCGGAAAAAATACATAAATTTTGAAAAACTATATAAAATTCAAAATTTTGAATTTCATATAGTTTTTCAGAAAATTCAAATATATGTATGATTCAAATTACTTTTATTTATTTATTCTTCACTTTTTATATATGTTTTTGTAATTTATATATATATATTAAAATTTTAAAGTATGTTTTGAATTTTAAATATATTTTTAAAATTTTATATATTATTTTCAAATTTTATAAAAAAAAAATAGATTTAGGACAAAACCACCCAAGACCAGACAAGACCACCAAGATGGAAATCAGAAGATCAGACCAGACCAGATCACCTAAAATCGCGAACCAAACGAGCCATTTTTAATATATAAAAAAAATGATTAACTTCATTTACACCCCTAATATTTATTTTATCTTCAATTAAACCATTTCAAATTTGATAAACTTCATTTAAACCCCTTATTTTTTGGGAATTTCAATTTTATTTTTGAGATTTGGCTCAAGAACATGTATATATTTTTTCATGTGTATACCGAATTTAATTTTTCATGTATACTTTTTAATCACTATATAAATGGTACTGCAAAAATATAAAAATCTTTTGAAATATATACTTAAATATTATAATACTATTTTATTAATGGAACTTAATTTTACTCAATCTTCACTCAATTGAAGTTAATTTCACTAAATTTTCACTCATTTGAATTGAAAATTTTGTCAATTTCACTCAATTTAGTTGAATTAAACTACTTTAAATTGGGGATTTACTCAATTTCAGAACCTTAAATTTGAAATTTTACTCAATTTTACTTAATTTAATTAAATTAAACTGCTTTTAATTGAGAATTCATTCAATTGAACTCAATTTCATTAACTTAAATTGGAATTTTTATCAACTACACTAAATTGAACTCAATTAAACTACTTTAATTTAAGAATTTACTAAATTTCACTCAATTGAAGTCAATTTTACTAAATTTTCACTCGATTTAATTCAATTAAACTACTTTAAATTGGGGTTTTACTCAATTTCACTACCTTAAATTTAAAATTTTACTCAATTTGACTTAATTTAATTCAATCAAACTACTTTTAATTCGGGATTCACTGAATTTCACTCAATTGAAGACAATTTTACTCAATTTGATCATTGACTTGTGTCAATCTTAATAATAAAAATTATGCAGAATTACATCTAAAATAGTGTATGGTATAAAAAAGATATGAAATCTAAAGATATTTTGAATTATATATTTAAAAACTATAAAAATATCAAAAAATAGTAAACTTAATTTTCATAAAGTAAAATATATTTAAAAAATAAATAAAGTGTATTATCAAACTTAAAATTATTTAAAATTTTCATAATATTATATCAAATAAATTGGGGAATTTACTTAGTTTTACTAAATTAAACTCAAATTGATTCAATAGAATTGGTACTATCATTATTTAAACTTAATTTCATTTAATTGAATTGAGAATTTTCTTAATTTCACTTATTTGAACACAATTTGATTCAATTGAATTGAGAATTTTCTTAATATATTCATTTAAATACAATTTGACTTGATTTAATTAGAAATTTACTAAATCTTAATAAATTGAACTCAATTTGACTCAATTAAATTGTGATTTATTAAATTGAACTCAATTCGAATTAATTGAACTGACATTTTACTTATTTGAACTCAAGTTGACTAAATTTAATTACGAATTTACTTAATTTCACCAATTTGAACTTAATTTGACCTAATTAAAATAAAGACTTACTTTATTTCCTAAATCGAACTCATCAATCATTACAATTGAATAGAGGTTTAAGTTATTTTAACTCAATTTGACTCAATTGAATTGTGGATTTTATTACCTTATAATAGTGAAAATAATTTAATTCAATTAATTAAAATTCTCATTGTAAATATTGGATTCCTCTTAACATAATTTTTAGTAAGTTAATCATGGACTTGTTTCAATCTTAATAATAAAAATTATGCAAAATTACTTCTTAATAATAAAAATTACAAAATGTGAGATTTTAAATTTTTATAGTTTTTGATAATGTTTTTTGGTATAATGTGAGATCAAAGTATCAAATAATAATATTTTTGTTGTAATGTAACAAAAAAAGTATAATTGAGTTATATGAATTTTTTTACACTTTTAATGAATAGAGTTTTATTATCCTTTTTTTAAAAAAAAATTATTTACCATTCTTTTCAAAATATAATAAAAATAAATGAGTATATATATAATAAATAATCATATAATTTAAAACAAAAAATAAATTAAAAATTATAAAAGAAAATATTAAATTACTACATTATCTCTAAAACTAACGCCACTTGTCACTCTCTTAACATGCCTTATCACAATGTAATCTAATCTAACGGTCTAGCTTTCATTGTAATCTGATCTAACGGTGTTCACTTATGTTCATTCTAGGTCTAACATGCCTTATCATGTTCATTACACTCTCAGACTCAGTCTCAAACACTCAGCTTCCGCTTCCTTTTCTCTCACTCCTTCGAATTCTCAAACACTGAGCTTCCGCCTTCCTTTTCTCTCATTCCTTCAAAGTCTCAAACACACATTCTACACTCTCAGACTCTCAAACACATAGTTCACCCTTTGCACGGTGATTCTTCCTTATAGGTCAGTACTTCCATTCTAATCTTTCTAAACTTGCTTATGCATATATATACATATATATGTGTGTATTCTATATGTTATATATGATTTTAGTAGTCATCACTAATTTTATTCGTATATAGCAGATCAAAACTAAGAAATTAAAGTTCAATTTAATTAGTTATCAGTGATAAATTATATATAGTTTATCTTCTAGTCCAATACATCAATTGAGATATTTTGATAAGTTAAGGCTTATTGGCTTCAAGATTTTTATTTTTTTTACTCAATATGTTGAAGCACAAATTTGCTAGGAATTGATGACGATTGTGATGTAATTTCAGTAAAGAACCTTCATTTATGTTCCTTATTTTCTTTTCATTTTGATGGACTTAGAGCCTATGTCAGCTTCTTATATCTTTTTACATACCAATAATATATATATATGCATATATATATATATATAGATTCAGGTAAAACATTTTGTTTAGTTAAGATGTATTTATCCAAAAAAAAAAGAAAGAATTTTGAAATCAGAGAGTTTTGTGGAGCCTGCAGAGATGTGTATTTTATATTTGATTTTTTTTTTTGGTTTTTTTTTTTTTTTGGGTTTGAATATTACCTTCCTCTTGGTTCATTACAACATATTTTCTGAGTTTCTGGTTCTGTGTTTCTTAGCTTCGTGTTCTAAGACGTTGTGACAGAGTTTGAAGTTTGTTGTACTGCTGATTTGCTGAGTTTGGTAGCTGGTTCTGAAATATGAGTAAGACCAGATTACTATACAGTCCCTAAATAGCTGTGTTCTGTACTTCGAGGTAAGCATTTTGTTCTCTTTTCTATTTTTCTTCACTGGGGTTGGTGCCCCGATTTGTAAGGGTTGGTGCCCATTGTTCATAATGACTGGAAACGAAAATGATGTAGATGGGGATGGGGGTGTTGTTGAAATACATGACCTTTCAGCCCCAAATTTACCCAGGAAGCGGAAATTGACATCAAAAGTTTGGGATGAATTTGATAAGATAAAAAATGCAAAGGGGGAAGAAAAAGCGAGGTGTAAGCATTGCAAAAAAGAATTTGTAGGAGAAAACACTAAAGGGACCAGCCATTTAAAAGGTCATTTGCCTAGATGTTGTGGAAAAACCCATAGAAATATTGGTCAACATATGTTGAATTTGGCTAAAAATTTATCTGAGTCGACGACTAAAATTTAGAATTTTAAGTTTGATCAAGAGAAAAGTCGGATGGATTATGCAAAGATGGTTATTAAACACAATTATCCATTTAACATGGCTGAACATGAATACTTTGAAATATTTGTGAATGGACTCCAACCAATGTTTAAGCTTGTGTCAAGGAATACGGTAAGGGCTGATATACTAGAAGTTCGTGAAAAAAGAAAGAAAAAAGTTGTGTAATTTGTTGGACAAATTTTCGGGTAGAATAACTCTTACTACTGATATATGAACTACTGATCACCAAGATATTGGATACATATGTTTAACGGCTCATTTTATCAATGATGATTAGGAATTAAAAAAAAAAGGATTCTTGCTTACAAATGCATAGAATATCCCCATGATACCGAGACACTTTTTAGATACATCATGGATCTAATTCTAGACTGGAATCTTGATAAAAAATTATTTTCTATTGTTGTTGACAATACAAGTGTTAATGATGGAATGGTGAGAAGCTTGAAAAGTTGGCTTTATGAGAAGTCTTTGATACCTTTAGATGGTGAGTTGTTTCATGTGCGTTGTAATGCACATATATTGAATTTGGTTGTGCAAGATGGCTTAAAATTGATCGGAGACTTTATTCATAAAGTTAGAGAAACGGTGAAGTATTTGAAAAGATCCCCATATGCAACACAAAAATTCAATAATGCAAAATCACAACTTAAGTTGTGGGATAAAAAGAAGATAAAGATGGACTGCCCTACTCGTGGGAATTCTACTTTTTTAATGCTTGAAAGTGCGTTAGAAATGAAAGAGGTGTTTGTTAGGTTGGCACAAACTGATAGAGGATATAAATTTGACCCATCTAATGAGGAATGGGAAGTGGCAAGGGTTTTAAGTGGTTGTTTGAAAATGTTTTATAATACTACCACTCTTTTTTCTAGAAGTGAATATCCAACATCAAATCTGTTTTTTCCTGAAATTTGTGATATTCAATTGGAATTGATTGAATGGGAACGAAGTGAGTATAGTTTTCTTCGTTTAATGGTTGGTCCAATGAAGATAAAGTTTAACAAGTATTGGGAGGAGTTTTCTTTAGTGTTAGCAATAGTTGTTGTCTTTGACCGAAGATTTAAATTGGATGTGGTGCAATATTATTATGGTAAGCTTCATGGTGATGATGCACATAAATATGTGGAAAGAGTTCGTGGTGCTCTTTTTTATATTTTCAATGAATATTCTCCTCAAAATGAATCTGATTTTGTTCAATGCAACGAGGGATCAGCAAGTGGCAGCTCTTCTGGAACTTCCAAGGGTAATAAATTCGATGGGTTTGATGCATGGTATTTGCATGGTATGCCTGCTGGAACATGTCTTTATAGGAAGTCAGAATTATAACAATATTTAGAAGAACCATTATTTCTGAGAAATGAGAACTTTAATATTCTGAATTGGTGGAAAGTTAATGGTGCTAAACTCCCTGTTTTGGCAAGAATAACTCGTGATATTTTGGCTGTTCCAGCAACTACAGTGGCATCTGAGGCAACATTTAGTGTTGGTGGTAGAGTGATTGACGAATCACGTGCTTCCTTACTTCCCGAAATCGTAGAAGCATTAATGGTGACAAAAGATTGGCTTCCATCTAAAAAACAAAAAGGTAAATATTTGTTCAGTTTATTTTTTAAAATTTATAGTACTTTCATTTAGTAGTTGCTCTTTGTTTGCTATAATCTTCACTACTTATTTTGTACAGAATAAAGGTCATTAAGATCCTGGTTATATCTTGATTGGGTCCATTATGCTCACTTTAGCTTATTAGTTTTTCATGAATGCAAGCCTTGTAATATATTCATGGTGTACAATCAATGCAATTCTCTGCCTGTAAAATGACTTACTATGGCGCTATTTTTTTCCCTAATGCTATAATTTTGTAGCAGAAGTATGTCTGATAGACGAATGTATACCATGGGGTTCTTTGGATAAGGATGATTAAGGTTTGTTGTGTTGCTTTAGTTTTCTAAATTCTGGTTGCATTTTGCATTTTGCTTTTGATTGAACTTACCAGTGTCGGTCCAATCATGATTAGACCTGACAAGTATTTATCTTAATGTGGTAATTAGTAAAAATTAGTGAACTTTAAACTTTCTTTAATATTTTTGTACATAAACTAACATTTTATATTTTTTTGCAGGACATGGATAACTTGAAGTGATATTGTGGTTGTTGGAAGAAAGGGAATGGAGCAACTTTTGCACATACATCGACCGATTATAATTTTTTGTTCTACAATCGACCCATGCATCCTATTAAGGATTTTTGTTTTGTTTTGGAGTTTCATTCGGAATTGTCCCAACTCCCACTGACCATTGGTTTATTTTTGTAATACTTGATATGTAAATGGTGTTAACTGATCACTGTTAAAACTTAGAATCAATGTGATTAACTTTTTTTTGAAAGGAATTTTATTAAATTTTAGTAGTATTAATGTTTATGTTGAGTTTATATATATATGTATTTCAAAGTCAATTAGAACAATTTGGTCACATGTGTTTAATTTTGGTATGCAATAATTACAAACTTGATAGAGAGAACAGTTAATAGAATTGTAAAAAAAATTATCGGATTGGATTATCGGGTCGGGGATCCGATAAGTGTGATAGTCGGATATGGATTGGCTTTACGAAAATCCATCGGATTATCGGATCGGATCGGGTTGGTAATTGTCTTATCGGATTCGGATCGGATTGGCCCTGATCCGGTCCGACTCCGACCCGTTGACAGGTCTAATTGTATGTATGCATGTATATTTGTATATATATTGGTCTATAACATTTTTATATATATATATGCATATGTTTATATACTTGTATATATAGGCATATGTATATATATATGTGTGTGTATATATTTGTATAT
This sequence comes from Cornus suecica, assembly GCA_963922005.1. NCBI lineage: Eukaryota > Viridiplantae > Streptophyta > Magnoliopsida > Cornales > Cornaceae > Cornus > Cornus suecica. Next base: position 53,460,933 of record OY998244.1, read on the forward strand.
ATATATATATAAGTTTGTATGTATAAATATGTAGATATATATTTGTAGTTGTGAAAATTTAGTTGTTAAAGAAAGGGTTTTTATTGGGTTGAAGATTTAGAATTGAAAATCATAATTTCTCATATACAATTTCAAGATTTAGAATTGGAATGCAATTCCAATTTCAAAATATATTTTAGTGTATCCAAACACTTTAACTACAATTCCAATTCCACGCCCGTCAAACCGACCAGTAATGTATAATATTACAGCAAGTCTTTGATGCAGTTCTAGGAGATAAATGTGATAAAATAAAATGTTGGATCTAGGAATATTTGGATAGGGACAGAGTAGCATTATTGAATTAGATTATACGAAAAAATCAATCATCTTGGAGTTTATTTTTGTTATTGTCGCTTTTTTATGTTCTATATTAATTTTTAGTTGGTTAATAAAGAATATTAAATTTTTATTTTTGTAAAAAAAAATATAGTTATAAAACACCCTCACCCTGTCAGAAAAGTGTCCATATCGTGAACGCTCATAAAACACGATAGTATTTAAATTTTAGAACACTACTAACCATACCCGACGTTTGTATAGTCTATGTTCTTGTACTCAAATCGGTATAGACAAATTCAGTGAGAGCATTATGCATAATAATGAATAATATATATATATTTTAAAGATCATGGCTATTTGTTGGGCAAAGGAATACTCTCACGCCATTAATTTTCAAAAGGAATATATAACACAAGTCTATATTTTTAGATTTATCCTTGATCTTTTCGTCCCACATCATAGGAACTTGTAATCACCTTCCAGTATGTAACTGCTGGAAATTCGTAGAATCAACCCAAAACTCTAAATTGTGACTACTTAAATTTTGTAGAAGCAACCAAAAGTCACACATTTTTTTCTTTTCAAAAAAAAAAAAAAGTCACACATTTTTTGTGTTTGAATTTCCAATAATTTTCCCGGGGAAATTTGAAGAATCCACTCAAAGTCTAAAATTGTGACTATTAAAATTTTAAATTTTGTAGAAGCAACCAAAAGTCACACACAAATTGCACATTTAACTATTGTTGAGTTATAAATAGTATCGAATGATGTAACCTTTCTAATCAATTATATTGAAGTTTTATCATGTTTTTGCAAACACACAATTATGTTATTGTTTGAAAGGTTTTGTGCAGTTAATTTATTATGTTTACTAAGTTGAAGAAATTGTTATATAGGTAAATTTTTTGCTAAATCGGTTGAAGAAGAACATGGGTAATCTGTATTAAGTTAGATAAAAAAAAAAAATCAATCTTTTTTTTATTGAAGAAGAAAAGGAAGTTTTGGTTATGAAATTAAATATTAATTTAATGTGTCAGCTATCTTTATTACTTTTATAATTTAATGAGCATGTTTTGAACCGTAAAATATAAGGTTGTTATTCTTTTAACACAATAAATATATTATCATTACAAAAAACTAAAAATATTTACAGAAAAAGTTTTTTAAAAAAACTCTACTTATTTGTTTGTATATATAAATTTTCATATAATTTTAAATGTTGCAACTTAATTACTATAGACAGAATTTTAATTACATATAATCGTAAACTAGTAAATTGAATAGGTACCACACGTGGAAAAAAGTTGATCCGTCCCATCCCGCCCCGAACCCATTATATCTTAATAATTTAAAGTTTCTTTAATATATTACTTTAAGGGCCGAAAATTCCAAGTCCACTCAGGTTCAAATGCTAGTGGGCTTTATCCACAATAAATGTGTAAAGCCTAGTCCATGTAATGAAATATTCTAGAGTTTCTTCGGCCCAAATCAAAATCCCAATAAAATATGAATTGATTAAGATGAAAAAGGGGATTGTTGAAAATCCCAACAATTAAGGGATTCAATTACTAACAAGATGGGCCAAAAAACCCATCAAACTCTCGTATAAATGAAGACCTTAAGAGCCTTAATATTCATTGAGTGTTGAGCAAAAATATGCATCTACAATTACATATTCTAAATGTAGTTGGTTGTGATTCGGATTTGAAATTAAGAGAATAATTTTTTTTTTACCTTTTTGCGTTGACTCAGATTGTTTTGTCTAATTATTTCATTATAAGAAATAGAGAGAGAATGTTAATTTTTAATTTATTTTATTTGAGATTTTAATTTTATCTATATACATAATAGATTTGAAGGGGGGAATGTGTAGTTCAAATAAAATGTTTAGATTTTGTAAGGGAAAGAAATGAAAGATAATAGAGAGATTGTGGGATTGTTATTTTTGTATATTGTATTAAATGTAAGGGAAAGAAATGGAGTTTGTGAGAGCATCAACTAGTTGATCATCAGACGAGACATGGCCCACACGAAGCACACCATCTTGGATGTAGCGTCAAACAAAATGGAAATCTATGGCAATATGTTTCATGCGCGAATGAAAGACAGGATTAGCACACAAATATGTGGCGCCAACATTGTCACAGTAACTGGGCGGATGAGACATGACTAAAACTCCCAACTCAGACAACAAGGACTGAAGCCACAATATTTCCGCAGCAGTGGTGGCAACAACCCTATATTCGGCTTCAGTTGAGGATCGAGCAACATTACATTGCTTTTTAGAACTCTAAGAAATCAAGTTGTGACCCAAGAAAACCATATACGCACTGGTGGACATACAATCATCATGGTTTCCCGCCCAATCCATATTAGAATAGGCATGACGAGTAAGAGGCGAACCTTTTCGAAGGAATAAACCATGATGCATTATACCACGAAGATAGCAGAGAGACGTTTAACGGCACTCCAATGACCAGTAGTGGGATGATGCATAAACTGTGATAATTTGTTAACAAAAAATGCAATATCTAGGCGAGTCATGGAAAGGTACTGAAGGGCACCAACAACCGAATGATATTCGGTTTCATTGGTAAGGGACATCCCATCGGTAAGAGTGAGAACTTGGCTAGGTGACATCGAGTTAGATACTTCTTTGGCATCAAGCATTTTTGTGCGCTCCAATAAATCATAAACATACTAATGTTGAGAGAGTAACACACCAGATGAGGTAGGAAGAACTTTAACAACCAAAAAATAGGATAGGCGGCCAAGATCCTTGACTGAAAACCGAGCTGCAAGGTACGAGATGACTTGCTTCAATCGGACCGAATCACTGCCTATTATTATTATATCATCCACATACACAAGTAAAAGTACTGTGAAATGTGTTTGGCTCAAAATAAAGAGAGAACGAACAGATTGTGAATTTACAAACCCAACTAATAACAAGTACTGATGAAGTTCATGATACGAAGCTCGCGAAGCTCGCGAAGCTTGTTTGAGGCCATATAATGCTTTCTTGAGACGGAAGACATGCGAGTGAAATTGGGTATCAATAAAGCCAGGGGGTTGCACCATGAAAACATCCTCAGAGAGACTACCTTAAAGGAAGACATTATTGACGTCTAGTTGTCGTAGAGACCAATCACGGGTTAGGGCAAGACTAATGATGAGACGAACAGTAACAAATTTAACTACAGGGATGAACGTTTCATGAAATTCAATGCCTGGACTTTGATGAAACCCTTTGGCCACAAGGTGGCCCTTGTAGCGATCGAGCGACCCATCAAATTTACGTTTCACACGAAATACCCACTTGCATCCTACAAGGTTTTGAGAAGGATGGGCGGGTATTAAGTCCCATGTACCATTCCGAATGAGGGAAGTGAACTCTTCAAACATAGTTGTATGCCACTTCGGGATTTTTAGACCTTGCGAAACACTTGTCGGTTCAATGGAGGGATCGACTAATGTATGGGCAAGATAGGTATATTTTTTGAGGGAGTGCATGTGTTGGTCTTGGAGCGGGTAATCATTGGGTGAAAATTAGAGGTGGGATTGGTAGGAACGGTTATGATAGTTAAAGGTATAGTGAAATGTGGTTGAAGTTGTTGATCAGGATGTAATGGGATGAAGGAGATGGCACGGCTCGGGTTTGGTGATGGTGTGGGGCTGTTAGATTTAGAGGATGCAGAATTTAATTGAGTGGGAGGACTGGATTCAAATTTTGAATGAGAATTCGAAAGAGAGGGGGAAGAAGAGTCAGTTTATTATGTGTGACGGATTTGGATGAGCTCAACAAATTGGAATCATAATAAGTTATCATACCTTGCGGACCCGTCATTGGGGGAAAATGTGGTGACACACCCTTATTTCCAAAAGTGGAGCCAGTGGAAGCATGTGGGAGTGGGATAAGACCTAAGACATAATCTTGAGATGGAGACGGAATAGGGGAGCCGAAGGGGCCACGAGTACGGAGAATGGAAATATATTTTCAACAAAGTTGACATGACGAAAAGTGTATACGCGGCCAGTTGTACGATCTAGACACAAATATGCACTTTGAGATAGAGAATAAGCAACAAAGACACATGGCCGAGACTTAGCATACATCTTATGAGTTGTGTATGGTTTGAGCCACGGATAACAAAGACAACCAAAGAGTTTAAGTTTTGACAGATTAGAAGGGTTCCTAAACAAATATTCATATGATGAATTAAATGAAAGATTGACTTTGGGTTGACGATTGATTAAATAAACAACGGTAGCAAAGGCATAAGGCCAATATTCAGTTGGGACAGAGGCATGATGCATGAGAGTGAGTCCAGTTTCGACAATATGATGATGACGACGTTTAGAATAACCATTGTGCTTAGGAGTGTGTGGTGTAGAGGTAAGATGAGAAATTCCATGATTTGCTATAAAATATTTTAAAGCAGTTTATTTGCCACCATTGTTAGAGTAAAGTTGAATAATTTTTGAATTAAAAAAAAATCAACTAAAGCTTTTAATCGAATTAAAACATCGAGTACATCAGATTTATGTCTTAACGAGTAAAACCAGACATACTTTGTAAAATGATCCACAAAATTTATATAATATTTAAAGTCATCAATGGATAAAATTGGAGATGTCCAAACATCTTAATACAATAATTGCAAAGGTGCTGAACTGGAAAGAGAAGACACTGCAAACGAACGTTTGTGACTCTTATGACATTGACAGAAAGTGCATGAAAATGTGAAATCTATCTTAGATGACAACGGTAGAAATGCAAACGAGGCCAGGTGATGGAGAATTTTAGTGCATGGGTGACCCAAGCGATGATGCCACTAAAAAATGGAAGACTTGACTGAAGAAAATGCAAACAATGGGCTAGCGGAAGATGAAGGGTGCAACCACTCATAAATTACCTCCTTAACAGATCCTCGCAATAGTATGGTTCTTGTCTGAAGATCATTCACAATAAAAGAATTAGGTAAGAACTCAATAGAAGCATTATTAGAGGAGCAAAACTGAGAAACAGAAAGTTTCATAGCAGACACACACAAAACATTATTTAAGGAAAAATATTTTAATGGAGATTTAAGAGTAGAGGAACCAATATGTGTAATATGAAGACCGTTACCATCACAAAGAAGTATGTCATCAGGGCCTAAGTAGTTATAGTGAAACGCTAGGTTATTAAGATCGTTGGTCACATGATGAGATGCACCAGTCTAATAACCATGATGAGGGTGTTGTAGTTGGATGAGTGGCAATATGGGCACGAAGATTGATGAAGGGTGGGGTGGGAATGGAGGAATGAGTCGGATAAGGATGAGATTGGTTTGGATAGGTGTAGCTGGAGAGCAAGGGACATCGTTTGGCTATGTGGCCTTGCTGACCACAGAGTTGGCAATGACCAAGATAAGAGCGAGGGGAGTATGTTTGGTTGTGTTTGGTTTGTGGTTAGCTGTAGGAAGGCCGGGAATTGGTGTTTCGGTGAGGTTGATATCGGTTTGGGGTATTGGAGTTAGTGTTTGGCCGCGGGTTATAATTAGGTTTTATGTCAACATTGGTAGTGGCGGGTAAGGTTGGATTTTTGGCCTTATTATCATTAAGCAGAACCTCACATGTGATGAGCTTTTTGTGAAGCTCATCAAAACCAATAGGTGTGTCACGAGCTTTAACCGCATCGGAGATATCGCTGTAAGTATATGGGAATCCATCAAGAAGCTTGAGGGTGAAGTCTTCCGGATCTGGTGGCGCCCCATAAGAGATAGAGTGTTCGCAAGACTTTTTGCTGAGTGCATGTATTCGGAAATTGTTTTGTCATCGAGTGTTAGGCTACACAACTGACCTTTGATGGCAATGACACATCCCCGTGAGTGTTTGCCATACGTCGAGGCAAGAATCATCCATGCATCACAGGATATTTTGGTAGAGGCGATGAAATAAACAATGGTTGGAGAGATCGAGCGTTCAAGATCAGTTAATCTTGGCGGAACCAGAGAGAATATTCTGGATTGGGAGAGGGACCATCGGTGGTTGTAATTATCAGAGCCTGACAGGGGAAAGAGCCATCAACATATCGCATGAGATCGTAGCCAATGAGGAGAGAATGGAATTGAAGTTGCTAGACGACATAGTTTGACATCGTCAATTTAAGAGGAATCTGAGCCGGAGCATTAATAGCTATAAGATGATTTGAAGAATCTGGGGGTTGAACAACAGTGGGACGGGTGGAGATTAAGATGGAGGAGGCTGTTGATTTTGGTGTTGGGTCCATTATAGGATTGAAAACAAAAAAACTCGTAAGAGGCTATAAGGCTCTGATACCATAAAAGATAATAGAGAGATTGTAGGATTGTTGTTTTTCTATATTGTATTAAATGTGATACAAAGATGAGATATTTATATACAAGGCTATCCTATCAGTACGAAATCAAAGAGAGATAATTTAGGCTAATTTAAAGGATAATACAACTACAAAAGATAATGGTACATATGAAAATCAAATACAAACAATTACAATTAATCTCCACAATATTAGGTTGCAGAAGATACGGTTAATTGATTCCCAATAAGAAATGTGTAGTTGAAATAGAATCTCGAGAGATAATATTCAAGAAAGTTAAAAAAATATGGTTATCCGCGGCTGACGAGGTGGGACAATTTCAAGGTGAGGAAAAAAAGTTTGGTCGATTTTGAGACGATTATGAGGATGGAAATTTAAATTTTTGTTTTTAGAATTGAAAAAAACACCTCAAACCGCACTTTTGACATATCTACTTATATAGTGACCGACATTGGTTAGTAAATCTCAAATTGTTTGTGAAGTTTTGGTTCATCTTATTTTGTTTCTTTACTTTTATTTTTTCAAATGCACAGATAATCCCATTAACTTCCTATAATCTCATTAATTGTTTTTTCCTTCTTATTTTTCAAATACCACCCGACCAACTTAATTTTAGTTTTTGTTTATATAATCTCTAACGTTGCATTTGACCGACAAGAACATAATGGAATGAAATGCCTATTCCAGTCATTCTTTAATTTGATATGTTTTTTAGCATGAGAATGGACATTTTCTTGGAATGAAATTTAATAAAAATTCATTCCATTAGTGATGTCCGTTCCATAACAAAATTTAAAAAATCATACTCTAATCAAACAACCGAATGAAATGATCATTCTATTTCACTCTCATTTCTACCTTCATTCCATTTTGCAAAGGACTGCGACCCAGATTGTAGTTACTTTCACCTCTTACTCAATATAGCAGATACCTATTTTTGTAATATCTAATGCGACCATGATTCGCAAAAACGGTATTGGTCGGTATATTGATCGTGGTATTGTTGTAACGGACTCGAGTCAGTATCAGAGTTATATGACGGACTCAGTTATCACACTCACGAATTTTTTAAAAACTTGTACATGGTGACAAAAATGCACTGATACTATTTTTGACAACATAACTGAAGTTTGATGATTTTTGGTAATTTTGAACTAAAGACATTTAGTATAAGAAATGTTTTATTAATGAATTTTAAGGTTTCGTCAATCTTCTTATGAGACCATTTCATAGTATTAAATTTAAACAAATAAATATTCAAATCATAAAAGATTTACTTTAATTTTAAATTAATACAAAATAATTAAAATAAGTACATGGTTCACCACCAAAATAAAATCTACGGTGGATCTTATTGCTCTGGTTGTGGTTTATGAGAGGATTGTCAATTTGAGATGTATCTTTATTGGACATTTGATTTATCATTAATATACTTTTTCGTGATTGATAAGGATCACTCTGAGTCTTAGCATATCCCGATGAATTACTAGACTGATTCGTACTAATGTTATACCTTTGTCCATAATATCCACAAAACATCTGAAGTTAAGGAGACACAACGGGGTTTTCATATGCATAAGCATATCCATTGGACAAATTTAGCCTATTTTTCCAATACCTTTTACTTTGACCTTGTAAAAATTTTCTGACCAGTAATGTTAAAAGCCTCATGCATAAGGTCTATAAAATGTTAAAATAAACACTAATCAACAAGGACGACATATTGTGGTAGTGTCATTAACAAAGTACAATAAGAGAGTCTTGTTCAACTGTAGTATTATAATGCAAGTTGTGCAGTACATGGACAACTTGCATTATAATACTCATATATAATGGTAATGGACTTATGCTGTCTTTTTTTTCTTTCCCTCTTACACACAAAATTCGATACAGAGTGTTTTGAATCGGCCAAAACCGGCGTTACAACTCAATAATGGTCGTTTCAGAAAATATCGGTTGGTTCGGGTGTGTAAACTGCTACCCACCAATATACCAGACTGTCACGGTTCATAACGCGTTGGTTCGACGATTCATAATGGAACTGACAAATTCGTTATGAACCGGCTGGTTCAACAGTTCATAATGGAACCGACCTTTTTCCTAATTTTTGAGTGGGACACAATTCAGAATAACTTTTTCCCTAACCCAACTACCTCTTGTGTATTGATAAAGTTTTTCACTTTATCTATGCCCAAAACTCCTACCACTGTTCCCAAAACTTTTGTAAAACATCTATTTCTCCATGTACAGCCTTTGTATCATCACACACTAACATAAAAATCTAAGAATTATTTGTTAAAACCACCTGTAGTTTCATACTAGGTGCTGATAAGTTCACAAAATCACTATTTTAAATGTCAAAAATAAATCTTTAAATCACCATTTTATTGCATAAATGTTCTTATATATATCTTTTTATTTCTTATAGGTTTGAATTGGAAAATATGAAGAAAATATATTACAGTGAAGAAAGGAATGCACATGGATGGAAGAAAGAATATAATGCACATGAATGGAAGATGAAGAATATAATGCACATGAAGAAAAAAGAAAATGACTTGGAAAACATCAATATTCAAAGAAAAAGAAAAGAAAAGTAGATCTAACTTCACTTTACAAATATGAGAGTAGTTGGAAATTGTATGGAGTTAGATAGTAGAGAGTGAGAAATTGTAGAGAGAATTTAGTCTTGTATCAAGTTTTTATTTTGTTGTAATATTTTTCTTAGTTAATGAAAAATTCTTCTATCATCATGTTTTATTTCTCTATAATTATGCTAGCTTAAACATCTAATGAAGCCTCTTTGGGTAAGATATACATAATTTTATTTTATTTCTTATTGTTTAATTCTCTTCCCGAAATAATTCTTTCAAGTGACAAAACCTACAATAGAGGTTGAAAATAGAGGAAGGATTCTTCGTGATTACCAATCAATGGAAATACGGGGAATGTCTACCACTATTTATATTTATTTATTTTTAAACCAAAATATTAAAGGGAGGATTTTCCGTGATTACCAATTAATGGAAATACGGGGAATGCCTACCAATATCTATGTTTATGTTTAATAGGTTGTAGGAGAATTTGCAATAGAAATATATAGTATTATTTATATAGATCGGGGTAGTGGATTCTCTTCCCTTGATATTTCTTATACCATTTGATAATTATCTAGTTATTTTAATTTACTATTCAAAAATTCAAGAATTGTTTTTTAACTAATTTATTTTTATTCTCGAAAATTAAAGTTTTGAATCCGAGTTTTAAACCGAGTTCTAAGTTGAGAGTGGTTTGACCCTACTTATTGCTATACTATTTTAAGTGAAGTATTAGTAGATATTATAAATTTTGTTGACCGGAGTTTGGTGAAGCAACGACAAATATCAACAAATCATCAACCGTCAGGTGTGAAAAACTCTCATTTGTTAAATGTGTGTATAAATCCATTTTGTTTCCAAAACGTTGCAACTTATCCCATTATGCTTTAAAATAATATAAAATTCCCAAAACACCCTTTCTAACTTAATAAAAATAACAAATATTGAATTAATAATAAATAATGTATAATAAAATGATTAAATAAAATTAAAAAGATGAAAGAAACTGGCTTAATTTTTTTTAATCATAAATAAATAAAATTCATATTTTTTTATATTTTTTAAAATAAAACTATAATTCTTTTGTTGATGATTTTCTTAAATATATTTTTTATAAACATATTTTCAATTTTTTGTTTTTGCTTTTGTAATTTTATTTTATGTTTTCAAAAAAAACTAAACTGGATTAATTTTTTTAATCAAATGTTAAATAAATAAAAATATATATTTTTAAAAAATAGGCATATTTGCTTTTAAAATAATTTTAATATTTTTTTTAAAAAATGTAATTGTATTGTTGATGATTTTCTTAAATCTATTTTTTATAAACATATTTTCTATTTTTGTTTTTGATTTTGATTTTGTAATTTTTAATTTTCTTTTTTTTTAAAAAACACATCTTAAGGGTATTTCAGACAATTGATGTCATAATAAGGACAAAACATACATAATTTCGAATAATAAAATTTCAAAGAACGCATGGTGTTACACATTATATTAAAGACCCAAAATCAAATCTAATATGCATCGACATATATAAAATAGTACCCACGCTAGTGATTACAATTGAAATTAGGATTGTGTTACTTGGGAAAGTACTAATAAAACATGTAAAACTCAAAATTTTGATTCAGTCAAAGCTTCTTCAATTCCATAACTCTAATATTGTGTGGTAACTTTTTTTCTCGTCTTTTCCTTTCCACATAATCACCTTCTTCAGTCTAGAAAAATATAGTCGCTGAACAATAAGCCAGAAACCAAATCAAAATAAATTAAGGTATTACCCAAATATATACCACACAATTTAGAAGAAATATATACACAGTAAGTATGACAAACATGATGAACAGTCTTGTTAAGCCAGAAAACGACAAAAGATCCCTTGCCAACATTGGACCACAAAATGTTCATCTGTAGAAGGCAAAGATAAATAAGAACTAAGAAAAGAAGATGGCAAATGAAAATGCAATTCTGCAAAAATAAAAAGAAAAAAGGAAAGGCTTCCCCTTCATGCAACAAATCAGTAGAACCACCACTTACAGATCACCTGCATTCAAAAGTATATGGGTCACATAGCAGTCAGTATTAATCTAAAATGAGTGGACATTTTATATCAGAGATTCATATTAGAATAGCATAAGATAAAAAAGGGGAGGAGGATATAGAAGAGAAAACAAAGTGTGCTTACAGAGTGGTTCAGTCACGTCGGGAAATGCAAACAAACATATCGATCTCAGTAAGCCAAAAATGGTTACTTAAGGAGTTTGCTTTGGGAGAAGGATCTGGGCATTTATTGTAATGTGTTCTTTTCTTGGTTCTTAACTATTTGGCAGGTTTGGGGGTTACACATTGGGGGTATGCCCTATGGTAGTGTCGTAAGGCTTTGCCATATTTAAAATGCTAACTTTTCAAAAAATAAAAAAATGGTTTACCCCATTAAATATTAAAAATTCCAATTCCTCAAACTATTACAGCTCTATATTCACCACTGGATACAGAAAAATCAAGAGGTGCAGCAAGCAATGTGACAAGTTTTGTCAGTCTCAAGTTTTACCAACTTCCCCAACCCTAATATATACAACAAGAGAGAGTTTTCCATTGTTTCTGTTTTAGCACAACCAGTTGACTAGACATCCATGAATTTAAGTAAAAAATTGCATATCTAATAAGTGCAAATCTTATACTCTTATTTGTACTCATGTTCAATAATGTCAAGTATATATATCTCTAGAAAAAGGTTCTATACTATTTTGGAGCTATCATTTCTCCAAACTTCCCAAAGTTGTATTATCCTCGACGGCAATCATTGAATGCCCAAACCATTAGAAAGTCAAAAGCAACATCCATTGATGCATGCTTTCAAGGAAATGAATAGTCCCATTAGCCGTCCACTATGTTGTAATGTAGTGCACCCAATCGTTGCAAATCTACAGCAGTTAATGACATTTAAGCATCGCAATCGTTGCAAATGTACAACAGTTAATAACCTTTAAGCATCTATCCTCCATAATAAATTCACCAAGGTCCCAGGACAAGATTCCCCGAGCAATGAAAATATGCTAGTTACTAACCTTAAATTGAGTTTCTATAACAAGTGGTTCTAGAGGTGGGTGCAACAATGCTCAATTTAAACCTTTGCAAATGCAAGCTATGGTCAGTTACCATGAAGTTACCCAAGAACATTCATGGTAAGGTCAAGTACATTAAAATCTCAATTAGACCATTTCAAGTAAAAAAGTTACCATGGCTGCGCTAAATATTGCGTTTGAATGATTCCGCATACTCATTTCCAAGAACATCAATGCAATTTTTTTTGCCCAAAAGTAACGTCAATGTAAAATTCTTTCATACTCAATGGATGCTTTTAGAAATGAAAGTCATCTCAAAGTAAATGCAGAATGTTAAAAGAATTCTTTGATCATCCAAACGACCATGTAAGACCTTGACAAGAACCATATCAAGTCCTCCATTTCCCTAATGGTCGTGTCAAAAACTGGCATTTTAAATGACATCAGAAGGGCAGTAAAACATTAATTGATTCAAACTCGGCTTAGGAATATTTTTACGTGAAATTTCAACTAAAGGGAAGCTAGCGATCTCACTTTGTTCCTCCACAATCTAAAATCTTAATTCCAATGGAACAACTTATCAAAAAGGCCACACCTCTCTCACCTCCCCCTCTCTACTTGATTGGTTTTTAAATATGAGTTGATTCATTCATCCAATGCCTAAATCTTATAGCATTCGAAGGAACCAGTCAATCATATATGAAGAAACGTCCAAATACATTTACTGAGTATTTTCTTCAACTAAAAAGCAGTTAACATTAAGACCCCTGACTCTGTTACTCAATCTATTCTGACATATTCAGAATGAAACCAGTCCACCACTGTTGTCTATTCTGAAAAAATTATTCGTACCAATTTTGAAGGTAAAAATGCAAAAACTAATACGGTTTCAGAATTCAAACTATAAAACACACCAAATATTCCAGAAAATCATATATTTGTCATTCAAAAGAAATCCAGAATTTTCAGTGCATTAGTCCTTCTAATATTCTCAATATAGTTAAATTCCCTATAATTTTACTGTAGATTGTTAGGAATTAATTTATTTTCACTGTTTAAGAATTAATCTCGCTCAAGATCATACACAAAAATATCAACAACTCTTTTATTAATAAAAAACACTCAACAAGAATTAATTTCTCTCTCTCTTTTTCTTTCCTCTATATTTTTTCTACAAAACCCTAGTCACCATACTCCCATATATATAGGAACATAGAATGGTAAACAAGCCAACCTGGATTGGTGAACAAGTCAATCCTAAAAAGAATCCTAATATTATAATCTCCTAATAAAAAAAAAGAAAACTAAAAACCCGCAACTGGGCCATCGAGTACTCGGTGGATGCGCAAACGTGCGCAAGTTCGCAAAAACCCACGACCACTTTTTCCACACTTGCGCAAGTTCACTTACAACTTGTGCAGTTACCGTGTACTCGGTAAAGAACCCACCGATTACTCAGTGGTTCTTCAAAGTAATTCTTGATTTTGCTTCAATTCTCTTCATCAATGCTATCACCCCTAATCATAACACCATTTAAATTTCACCACATCCTAAAAATCTCCACCTTGGCGAAATTTCTCCACCTTTACTTAATATTTTAAAACGAGTTTATACACCATCTTCGGAATTGCTTCATCTAACAGTGTATTTCCTAACAACACATACAAATTGCCGACCTTCTTTCCAATGAATATGATACGTGGTCCTCTTCCGACTTTCAACAGTCCATAATTTGCTTTAAACCAACAATCTTTTGACACCAATGCACTAAAAGAAATCACATTCCTTCTAACACTTGGAACATGATACACATCAGTTAAAGTTCTTACCAATCCATTTGTTGTCTTGATATTAATTGTTCCAATTCCTACGACTTCACAAGAAGAATTATTCCCCATGAAAATTTTACCAACAAATGATTTGTAGGAAGTAAACCATTATTTACGAGGACATACATGATGGGAACTAGCAGAATCAAGAATCCATTTGTTTGTTTCATCCTTTTTGTTAGTAATTGATAAGGCTTCAAGCTCATCATCATCTTCTTCTCTTTTCTCAGCAACCGCAGCAGTGTTGTACTCTTTTTCTTTTCTTTTTGGACACTCCCGTATGTAATGTATTTTTTCTCCACAATAATAGCATGGTCTCTCCATAAATGGTTTATTGTTCCATGAAACTCCACCTTGCCATCTATCATGTTCTCCTTGTCTTCTTTCAAATTTTCTAATATTCTCAGTAACAAGAGCGTGATCATCTTAAATACTTCCTTCATCTTCTCTATTTATTTTCTCATTGAAAAATAAAGCAATCTTCACTTGCTCCACTATCACGGTATCTCTTCCATAGAACAAAATATTAAACAAATGCTTATGAGTTGAATGAACCGATGTCAATAAAATAACTGTTTTATCCTCGTTACTAACTTGTACACCAAAATTAGATAAATCACAGATAATTTTATTGAACTCACCAATATGAGTATGCAAGTCCATACCTTCTTTCCTATGAAAAGAATACAACTCTTGCTTTAAGATTAACCGATTCGTAACATTTTTACCCATATAGAGATCTTCCAATTTCCTCCATAAATCTACTAGAGATTTTTCACCGACTACATCGTATACAACATCATTTGTCAGAGTCAACCGAATGGTACTCACTGCCTTTAAGTTGATTCTGCTCCACTTTGTTGCATCCATATCTGCAAGTTTCTCGTTCAGCGCCTCATCTTAACCTTGTTGAACCAACAAGTCTCGCATCCAAATTTGCCAGAGACTGAAGTTCTTTCTTCCATCAAATCTATCCACCGCAAACAACTTGACATCAGAAGTTGTCGCCATAGCTCTGATATCGATCTGCTTCAACCTAGCTTTGATACCACTTGTTAGGAATTAATTTTCTTTTCAATGCTTAAGAATTAATCCCGCCCAAGATCATACACAAAAATATCAACAACTCTTTTATTAATAAAAGACACTCAACAAGAAAATATCACTCAACAAGAATTAATTTCTCTCTCTCTCTCTCTCTTTTTTTCCTCTATATTTTCTCTGCAAAACCCTAGCCATCGTACTCCCATATATATAGGAACATAGAGTGGTAAACAAGCCAACCTGAATTGGTGAAGAAGTCAATCCTAAAAGGAATCCTAAAATTACAATCTCCTAATAAAAAAATAAAACTAAAAAGCCGCAACTGGGCCACTGAGTACTCGGTGAAACTCCCATCGAGTACTTGGTGGATGCGCAAACATGCGCAAGTTTGCAAAAATCCACTGCCACACTTGCACAGTTACCGAGTACTCGGTGGTTCTTCAAAGTAATTCTTGATTTTGCTTCAATTCTCTTCATCAATGCTATCACCCCTAATCATAATACTACTTAAATTTCGCAACATCCTAACATATATATGGTAATGTAATTGACTAATTGGTGTATTAATTAGAAACAGATATCAAAATTGCATGTACAAGGTCATATTGATATATACATTTGTATAGCTATGCTATGTATCAATATGTGTATGTATATATATATATATATATATATACACATGCAAAGTCATCAATTTCCACATTAAACAAGTAATAAAAAGAATAGAGGAAACCCTAGAAATTGAAAATGACTTACAAATCACTTGGCAACCATCCTCGCAATGAAGTCCTCGTACCGGATCTTGCCGTCGGATCCGACATCCACCTCCCGGATCCACTCGTCGAACTCGGCCGGCTCCAATTTCTCTCCGATGCTGGTGAGGATGTGCCGGAGATCCGAAACGACGACGTACCCAGTACCCTCCTTGTCCAGGACCTTGAAGGCGTCGCGGAGCTGGCGATCGAAGGGCTCGGGCTTGAGGTGCTTGGACATGAGGTCGAGAAAGCGCGGGAAATCGAAGGGGGCGGTGAGCTTCTCGTCGGCGACGATGGACTTGAGGAGGGCTTGGGTGGGGTTGCCGCCGAGGGAGCGCATGAGGATGCCCAGCTCGGACGGAGCGATCTTGCCGTCGCCGTCGGTGTCGAAGAGCGTGAAGGCCTCTTTCATGGAGGAGACTTGGTCGTTGCTCAGATCTTTCCCCATAGTTGCAGCTGCGGTCTCTCTCTCTACTTTCTCTCTCTAGAATCTCTGTCCTCTCTCTGTGTGCTCTGGACTTTGTTTTGTCTAAAAATGGTAAAATGGAATGGATTTGGGTAAATAAATAAAGGATAAACCTATTTTTAAGAAAATGAAAAGAAAGGAAATGAGAAAACAAAAAATTAAAAGATAATTATAAACTGTGATTGGTTATTCTTAAAAAAATAATATGAGAAACTATTGTTAAGTTCTGGTTAGTAAATTTAGGAATATAAAAAAATAAAAAAGAAGAAGGAAGATAATGTTAATTGTTATTTTCTGTAGTTCATTATTGAAATTGAGTATCATCTTTGAAAATAGATATGAATAAAACTATCTTGATGAGCTTATGATCCTTTTTCATAGATTTCGTTTTCTTTTTCAATAAAAATATAAGTAAAATTTGGTGTTACAAAATTTTATTACAAAGCCCAGCCTTTTCTTTCATTTGGTTTCATTTTCTAATAACAAAATCAAGTCAAAAAGCTTAGGGCATGCTTGGTTTGTATCTTCGAAAATTATTTTTGAAAATTTTGAGAACATATAGTAGTTTTCTGAAAAAGTCATCTTTGTAATTGAATTTTGAAAAAATTGTTTTCAAAAAACTAAACCAAGTAAGTTTTTTTACGGTTTTCTAATATATAATTTTCAAAAAATAGAAAACTGTTTTTAGAAATACAAACCAAATAGGCCCTTAGATCTTCCGAAATTCTTCCATTCTCCTTTTTTTTCACTGCCATTAATTCATGCCAAAAAGTATTGTAGGGTTCCAATTTAATTTTTTACTTTAAAATTTTTACATTTCAAAAAATGAATGTCAGACACATCATAATTAAAAGGAGATATGAGATCTTTTTAGATGAAGTTCAAGAACTAAACCGTCCAGGTATGTCCTAAAACGGGCAATGTCAAAGAATGTGGTAACGAGTTATTATAGATGATATCAAAGTCGGGGTCTAACTGAAAGTGTGAAAAGTCTGCTCAAGCTCATGTGGTTCACGATAGGTTCCAAAAGAAATTGATTATTACATCCCATATCACCAGAGTGTAATAAGATGAAATCTTGCTAATGTTGTGTTTAATAGACATGAAACTTTTGGGGTGAAAATTAAGAACAAAATCGTGTGGTGGAGCGGCTTATTACATATGATATTAGAGTTAGAGCTGGGTCAGAAGTGTGAGGAGCATGCACAATCTCATGTGAGTTACGTTAATAAGGACGATGTGTTTTGAGTTAAGGCGATACTAGCTAGTACGGGGTCTTCTAGATTGAAATTGAAGAATAATGTCATATACCCTAAAGTGGACAATATCTTATCACATAGTTAAACAAATTATTAGGTGGTGATCAAACCCCAAAACTGGTAGGAAATAACTTGGGCCATATGAAAATAGTGTTAGTTTAAGTCCAATAGTAGCTTGAGCCTTGCTAATGTGTTCTCTTTGTCAATAGTAAGGTTGGTGGTATTGTCCGACACGTTTACGTATTTGTTTGGTTCATAACATTTTTTCAATTTGTTATGATTATGATGTTCATAATGTCCAAATTCATCACACTGTCACAGTAGTGATTGTAATTGATACCGCAACGACAAACCTAGTCAATAAGCTATACCAACATTGAAATAACGAGTTTTGGTATGGTAATAAAATCCAGTGCTGACACTGATGAAATTCGTTGACTAATTAGGCCCTGTTTGGGAAACATTTGAAACAGAAGCTGGTATTCCAACTTATTCTAAACATTCTTCAAAGGCACATAGGCTCTTCTAAAAGTCATTACCTATTTCCGTGACTAATTTTACTATGCTCTAGTTTATTATGGCTTTTTTCTTCTTCTTTTTTCTTTATTGTAGCTTAGGATGGACATTTTATTGGGGATTTCTCACATGTAAGCAATTGTTTCAATCAAATATTCAAATGTTTGCTTCTGTACTATATTGTGTATATATACATAGCTACATTTCTATTTACTAGTCTTCGACCTTCTTTTTTTCACTCTTAAAGTGTAAAGACCTTACTTGCCTCACTCAGTCACTTGTAGAGCAGTAATTACTTGTTAATTGCCAGTTTCAACCCTTGATTGGTTGAGTTGGAGATTCTATTTTGACAAGTAGCATATGCATGCACATGTTGTCCTCTGTTTAAAAATGCTACTAAAAACTCCTATGAGTTTGTTAATAGTCACTTATTATTTTTATATAGTAAAACAAATTATGAATCCTATTGACAAGAGTGTTTGCTGATTTGTGATTTGCACCAAATTCAATCTCTTAACTTGCTGGACACATGCTTTCTCTGTTCCTCACCTCCTAAGGCCAATCTCTTCCATGGAAATAGCTATGCTTTTACTCCACTCCAAATTGGACATTTTTAGATATATAATATGGGGATAATAATAATCACTCTTAGTTTAATTGATTCCAAACATGGCCTAATACACCTTGCATAACATCCACTGTCCATGAACTTTCACTGATTCGAAAATTTCCAATTAGTTATACTAAACATTTAATCCTTCATAAAATTGAAGCAAAACCAACAAGGCCATTACATACTTATTATATATAACTAGCTATATACACTTGATAATTATATAGAACTTCGTCTATTAAAATCAAAATTAATTTAAGCTTCAATAACTCTTCCCGGATCTGACCCTGAACACATGTTCTTCGCCTGTGCATTTATCAACTTCAACAACCCAATGACTTTTCTTCCCAAAACCACCACAACTAGCTCTCTTGCCCTTTGCAGCCACTCTTGTTAGTAGCAACCCTTCTCCTATAGGCAACAACTGCGTATTCGATCCACCCCATTGCCACGAATCCTTGCAAAACGCGTTGTATCCCACTATTAGGCTCCCGTTATGCCTCCCACTCGCTTGCACTGCTCTCAGAATCCCCTCATGGTTCTCGAGGTTGCAGTCGATGACTATAAAGTCCGCTTCCTTATACTCATTCAGCAATAATTTTTGAGCATCGCCTACCACGAAATGTACATGACTTGCATTGTGGCCTAATGTTTTTTTTGTCAAGTGTAGCTCGTCGTGCCCACGAAGGATGCACACAACGCGGCCGCTAGTTTGGTGGGCTGCAGCCACAAGGGCTAGGGTTGTGGAGCCTGCAGTGTTGGCGCATGCAACGACCATGAGTTGGGCGTTGTTTCCGGCTGCAAGGGCTGAAATGAACTCGGCTGCGTCTGGCTCTTTCGCTCCTTTTCCCTGAATTAACATCAAATTAAATAAAATTAGAATTTGAAATAACGGATAAAATGTGGTTTAAAAGGTGAAATAATTAAGGTCGGATATGATTATTTTGTATATACTCACCATTTTCATTGTGTTGAGGTAGGCTTTAGTGGCATTTTCAGCAGACCAGCAAGCCATGTTTCTCTGTAAGGTTTTAGTTCTCTCTTTGCCTTTGCTACAACTTTTTTGAGAGAATAGAGACCTTTGAAGCTATATATATATATATACATATTAAGCCCACATGCTTGGCCAGTTGGATTTACTGATTGAATATTCTAAATAAAATAAAATAAAAAGGAAGTTGGATTTTTCTTCAATTGAGCAAAGCACAACTATGATATACTATTTATTTATTATTATTATTTTTTTTTTTTGTTGAATGGTAACTATGATATACTATTTTGAAGTTAAAATAAATGTCAACTAGCTAGTATGAGCTTCAATGGTTTTTAGTCTTCAATGCGGTAACTGAATAATGCTTCCTACCCAAATTCATAATTATATAATTATAATTGCCAACCAAATTGTACGTTCATTTAGATTCAAATATCTTATAGCATGTTAATTAAGATTTATGTTGATCTATGGGGAGTTTCTTGGACACCAGCTCAAGAATCATCACAGAATAATTTAATAGTGGTTGCTTAAATATTTTTTACGCAATTGTGTAACCTTGCAATACACCATTCCCTAAGTATTCATCCATTAGCTGTATTGTCTTACACTGGAGGGACATATGACACATCACATTTTTCTATCAAAATGAAGAAATTTATAACTATTTATTAAGTTATGTAATGTTAGTTCTGGCAGCAATCCAACAAAATAATCTGTAAATAATTATATTTTTTCTAAGCTATGAGTTGGGCCCGTTTGGGAACTTGGTTTTGATCTTGGTCTTGTGATTTTGGTTTTGGTGGTCTTGGCTGGTTTTAGATAAATCTAAAACCTATATATAATGTTTGGTAAGGAGTTGGTCTTGGTCTTCGTATAATTATATATATATGCTAATATGTATTAAAAATATATAAATATGAAAAATATATATATAAAACTGGAAAAAAATATTAAAATGAATATATATATATAATTAAAAAATATTTAAAATTTCCGAAAACATTTGACGTTTTTATTTTTTTTTATTCCAAAAAATATATATATAATCGAAAAATATATTTTAAAATGTGAAAATTATATATAAAATTCAAATAATATATCTTAAATTCGAAAAAATATATATAATTCAAAAACATATAAAATTCTGAATAATTTTATTATATACTGAAAAAATTTAAAAATTTAGAAAAAAGGATATAAAATGGGGAAAAATAATTTTTTCCGAGAAATAAATTTTTTTCCGAAAAATTAAATTTTTTCCCAAAAATAAATTTTTTTCCGAAAAAATAATTTGTTTCGGAAAAATAATTTATTTTCCGAAAAAATAATTTTTTTCCCAAAAATTATTTTTTTTCCAAATATTATATATTATTTTTTTTCAAAATAATTCATATTTTCGGCTATATATATATATATATATATATATATAGAGAGAGAGAAAAGTCAAAATTGGTAGGCCAAAACCATGGTTTTAGTGGTTGGATTTAAAAAGCCCAAAACCAAGTCCAAAACCTACCAACCAAACATGGTTTGGTCTTGAAATCAAAGACCAAAACCAAAACCAGGCCCAAAACCACCTATCCAAACAGGTCCTTAATGACACGATAGTTCAAAACTGTGTGCTAGTACAGGGCCCCTGGGCCAAGGCGACCAGGCCGTCGCGTAGGGCCTCTGCCCCGAGGGTTCAATTTTTTTTTTTGTAATTTCTTTTTTAAAAGATTAATATTTTTATAAATTCTAAAAAATTAATTAGTTTCTCAACCCAATTCAAAATAAAGCTTAACGTAATTACATAATCTAGGGCCTCAATTTTTTTTTAAAAAATTGTTTTTCTATAAGGCAAAAAAAAAAAAACACAAATTTGTTCAAAATCCCAATTTGTACTAAATTTTAATCCAATTTCCTAATTTAGGGCCCCAAAAATTTTATATTTTACTTACATTAGTGTAGACTAAAAAAACAAAAAAAAATTAATACAATGAAACTAAAGTCTAATCTAAATCAAATAATTATTCTGATTAGGGCTAGAAGATCGATTCTCGTCACACTCGCACAACGTTTAGAGATTACATTTAAGGCTCTCGCGATTGCCGCACTCGCACGTCGACAACAAATTTTTACGCGACTACACTCAGGAGTCTTGTAACTGCTAGGTGCACTCACATTACAATAAATTTTTACGACAACACCAAGATGAAATTTATTTTCAATTTATTCAATATTAATACTTTTAATATTTTTTTTGACTATTTTTTATATTTATAATTTTTAAGCACGTAAAGCCGTATAAAAAGTTTCATATTTGATCTCGCGTAGGACCTCTAAATATTTTATGGATTTCAAGACCGGCCTGTGCTGGTATAACTGAAAAAATTAATGTCATTGCAACAAATAGAACTTTTATTATTACAAGTTCTTCTATACTATTTATTATGGTTGATATCATTTTACACAAAATGTAAACTTCTGGCGTGACCCACAAGGTCATGGCCACAAGTCCGTGAAGAATTGTATTTTTCTGGGAAAAAAAAAACAGAATTTATTCAAATAAAAGATTATTTTAACCACATTAATTTTTATTTGTTGCAAAACAAAAAACTTGTGGCCCAAGTCATTCAATATTTCTATCAGTACTTGCGTCTTTAATTAGATTAGTAACAACAGAAGGAAACTTCATTCATCAGCAATGGAATGTTAGTGTTAAGAAAATCAAGTGGATTCAGTCTAATTAAATGCTAATTAATTAAAAACCAAGTCCATATTAAATTAATGCCCCTTAAATGATACTATTAGTATAAACCTTCATTAATTAGCAGAGGAGGACTTGTTTTGCCTCCAGAAAGCCAAACAGAGATCTAGATCCAATCCAATTGCTTCCCTCACAAAAACATGAACAACAAAGCAACACCATATGTATAATTTCTGTCCCATGGTCTCTCTTGCATTATTAGAGTCACATTTGACTGATTTTTTACAGAATTTATATTACTTCCATAAAACTAACAAAATAAACTTTAAAGTTTCCTTTTGCAATTCCAAGATAATATAAGAAAATGAAGAGAACATGCAACACAGAAGGTGACTGAAATGTTGTGAGTGTATATTATGAACAAGTTGTGGGCAAAAGAGTCTGGTTGGATTGATAGTGTGTATCATTATATATTGAGATGGGCCAAGTCTGTCTGTCCCAATGCTTAATAACTACACATCCTTCAGAATTTATCCATTGTTGTCGCGATCATGATAATGGTTTAAAAGACTCGAAAAATAGTGGTCTCAAAATTAAGTATTGAAAGAGTATCGTTGTTACGTAACAATATTAGTATCAACACCTTTTAAAAACGTTACGATCAGTTATTATAATGACTATTGGGAGATTGAGTATCAGAGTTATATAACGGTATCAACAGTTTCTAAAAAATAATACAAACCCGACGATATGTTAGGCGAATACCCTTATGGTGTGTATAATCATCTTGGTATATACATTAGAGGTACATATTACATATATATATATACATGCATATAATTGTGTATATGCACGTGTGCACGGCTGTGTATAGTTGTGGATTTGTTGGCTAGCTAGCCATGCTCCTCCTGTGAGTCCTGCACATGGCCATGGCCATGGCCTTACACTAGCATGCACACTGTTGTACATTCACTTGGCACATGATGAAGATTGAATAAACACATTGTGACTGCTTAAAATGACTGACAAACTATATATGTCCATCTTCAAGCTCAATATTTCTGAAGAACCAGTGATCATTGGAACAATTAAAGCATCTTCTAGATGAGGCCAACATATTTTTGCAGATATATGGTTTTATTATGTTTGTATAAATGGAGTTAACTTATTCAAACATTGAGGTATGGGCTAGATCCAGATGAGCTGTGATACTTTGAACGTTGGTATATACGATGAGCACGTACTACCAGTCCAACCAGAAAGCTACAAATTAAGCATCAATTTTTAGTCCAAAGAATTTCCTTCTCTATTTTTTTTTTCGAATTTAAAAAAATTAAAATAAGAATATCAACTATATATCAAGTAAGCCTTAGCATGAAAGTTAGTTTAACACATTTGAATAATATGATTTAAATGTATAAGTTTGTTAAGCTTTGATTCAATATAGAGTCATGGGGAAAAGACACCACAATCTAGTGTCTCAATAAGCATTAGATTCCATGTTCGATTTTAGTTGATTATATTTTATTTGGGTCACTGAAGGTTTATTCGGTATTAATTTGAGGGTCCCAGAGATAAATCAAGGTGCGCATAAGCTTGAATAGTAGAGCAATACAATAACTTTTTACAAAATATCAGTCTATGAACTAGATGTAATGTTAATTTAGGGCCACGATTAAGACTTCTCTAATACAATAAGCAATAATTAAATTTTTGTTGGCATTCATTGAGACAAATTAAAGCAATAAGACCCATGTTAGTTCTGACAGTAACCAAAAATAAACAAATATAAATTGTGGCGTACAATTTAATTAAAGACTAATGTAAAATTTGGGTCAATTACGTACCTATGTATAATGTATTATGTACTATTGCGTACGGGCCTTTTTTATATCCATTTCAAACCCTAAATAAATTAGTGTTATTTTAGGGTAGTAATTGTGTAAAAGATATTGCTACAATAATGACGTTTTTTTTTTATTATTATTTTTAAGCCCGAGCGGATTGGCCTAGTTGGAAATGGCTTAAGACTTAGTGCCTCAAGAAGTATGAAGTCTCATATTCAATTTCTACTAAGTGCAAACAATTCGTTAGGGCCACGACCGCGGACATAGTCCGAGCCTTACCCGGTTCGTGTGGGAGGGTCGCCTTGCATGAGTCCCGTGAATTAGTTGAAATGCGTGTAAATTGGTCCGAATATTACGGTTATCAAAAATAATAAAATAATAATAATAATGACGTTTTTAATTGGATGTCTTGTGGCCAATTGAATAGATTCTTGAGTACGTTACAAAGAATACATTTTTGTTCTTTGTCCATGGATATCTGTATAATTAACCGCAGACAACACAGAATTAAACAAAAATAATAATACATTACGGTTATCAAAAATAATAATAATAATAATGACGTTTTTAATTGGATGTCTTGTGGCCAATTGAATAGAGTCTTGAGTACGTTACAAAGAATACATTTTTGTTATTTGTCCATGGATATCTGTATAATTAACCGCAGACAACACAGAATTAAACATGCATGTCTAAGGTTCGTTAAGGATCTAAACATCAACAAAAATTATTTATTTACTCTTCAATAGTTGTTTAAGTTTCTCAATCTAAACAATCATAGCTATATATATATATATATATATATATATATATATACACGTATATGGATATGTCACAGGAGATCTTACACATCTGCGACCAGAAGGCTTTACGAAGTGAGACAACAAATTAGAGCTAGCCCCACATGTGAATTTTGGGTCTCTTGGTCTTGCTTTGCATCATATCATGCCACAAGTCCCATAATTGTCTGATTTTGCTAGAGAGTAGAAATCATTGTGGATAATTAAGAATGGTTTTGGAAATTAGTGAATATATAAAGTGATTAAATTTTCTTGAACTTTCTCGGAATTTCTTTCTCTTTCTTGTCCGCAAATCACCAATGGTTCAAGATAGGATATTTGTGGGAGAGTGAAGCTAATTAAGGTGAAGACATGTAGTATATATATATATATATATATATTTACTACGTGCAAAGCACGTAGTAAATTTTGCTTCACAATAAATATAAATTATAAATGCATTTATAATATAAAAGATAAAAAATAAAATACAATTTAAAATATTTGTCTAATAATACTACAATTAATATTACTAATTTATAATTAAATTTTAGTAATAGAGTTTAATTAAAATTGATTTACAACTCATATATGTAAATATATTAGACTACAACTACTATTAGGATTCTGAATTTAGAATGAATTGTAGTAGTAGAACTTAAGTATAATTGGTTTGAAAATTAATAAAAAATTACATTTAGGTTTAAACTAAAATTAGACTACAATTCCATTTTGGATTTTAAATTTACAATCAAATTATAATTGCATTGTTGTAGAAGAAATTAAGTATAATTTGTTTGGAAATAATATATAATTTGAGAAATTAAAATAAAATAAAATTTAAAATCTTAGTTCTATAGTTCTACAATTAGGATTACTAATTTATAAGTAAATTTTAGTAATAGAGTTTAAACATAATATTTGCAAATTCATTGTTAATATTTTTATTTTATTTTATTTTAATTTTATGATTCTATCAATACCTCACGATTTCATAATTTTGTGTATAGTAGTTAATCAATACACCATAGTTATTTTTTATTTTTTATTTTTTATTGGTAATTGTTAGTCACTAATTAACCCTAGAAGGGGGGTGAATAGGGTGTTCAAAAATAAGTCTAACTCTTTTCGAAAATGGAACACACTATAATCAAAAATCAATTTCTCAATAAGCAAGTGGATGATTCAATTTAAACTTTTATAATAATTAATTTCAAGACAAATTAGCATACAAGATATTCAAGCAATTATAGCATGCAAAATACTCAAGTAAAGATAAAAAGATAGAGAGATTGACATCGTGATTTTTTCGAGGTTCGGTAACTCCTACTCCTCGACTCAAGAACCCCTTCTTGAGACTTTTCCCGATCCTTTCACTATGGCCCTTCCTTCACAGGTGGAATGGCAAACCTTTACAACACAAGCCTCTCGAGCTTGTCTCTCAATCAAGAGAACAACCCTCTCTTGAACAATCGGTGGACTTCACTTGTCCGAGATTACAAATTCGTATGTAATCAATAAAATCACTCAAGAACAAAAACACTCAAAACCCAAAGGTTTTTATGGAAGATAAATCAATATAAACTCAAGTGTTTTTGGTGATTTTACAATAGTTCTAGAAATGTATTCTCAAAGGATATAATCAATGAATGATATTTGGAGAATAAGAAGAGATTCTAGAGGTTTTGATTTTCAA
The DNA here is from genome assembly GCA_963922005.1 of Cornus suecica. NCBI lineage: Eukaryota > Viridiplantae > Streptophyta > Magnoliopsida > Cornales > Cornaceae > Cornus > Cornus suecica. The sequence continues at coordinate 53,487,749 of OY998244.1, forward strand.
AGAAACTTGGAGAAAATCAGATTTTCAAAGCTTGGTTTCAATGGCTTTTGAAGAGAAAATTTCTGCAGAATTTTTGATAGCTTTCTTTCTCTTTTGTATTTCAATCTCTTAATCTTCAATATACACATCTCATTCTATATATAGCATTGCATTAGGGTTTTGAAGAGTGATTATAGTATTTGAAAGACAAGAGCCGTTTGAACACCATTAAACACGATCCACAAAACATGGGAATTGTTTTCTGAAAATCTGCAGATTTTAAGCAACTTCTAGTCGACTACTTCTCTATTGTAGTCGACTACAATGGACCATCTAGTCGACTAGATTGAGTTCTAGTCGACTACTTTGGACCATCTAGTTGACTAGAATGAGTTCTAGTCGACTACAATGAGTAGTCTAGTCGACTCAAGCTTGTGTCAGTCGACTCTTTTGATGTGGATGAAAAACCAATAGCTACTGGTTGAAATAGTCGACTACTAGAAAATACACAGGGTGATTCTAGTCGACTATAACAAGAAAAACATTTAATAAAAATATTTTTCTTTCCGTTTAAGTTTGGTAAAGCGTTTTTCATTTCATTTGAGTTCGGTTCATTTTATACTTGAGCTTATACGATAAAATCGACATATAAAATTACCTTGTTACAATGATCGCTCCCCGACCTATCTACCCCGAGTCTTGAGTCTTCGACTTTCGCTTTTGCCGTTGGATTAATTGATTTTCCTTTTTCGCTTCAATTTCTTTCACAGCTTTTCGCTTTAAATCAAGCTTTCTTTCCGAGCTTGTTTTTCGAGTAGTTTCCTTTTCGAGTTTGATTTCTGAGTCGTTCACCTGTCTTTTGCTGAAAATATAAACTCGATAATTCATTAGTATCAAACACTCTTCAATGGTTTGTTATCATCAATTTTGGAATTGTTTGCCGAAAGTAAATTTCAAAGCCAACAATCTCCCCCTTGATGATGACAAAACATTTTGTGTTTGCTTGGCATTTGGCGAAACATCAAGTGATGCTCCCCCTCAACATGTGCATAATATTTTGATCAAATGCTCCCCCTTAGTAAATGAAATTTGCAGTTTAATAGGCACTTTGATACAATATATAAAAATAGGCGCACATTTGAGATAGCAAAAATAAACAACCTATCATAGATGTTTCAGTTTAATACAAGCTGCTTATACTAATGAAAAACATGGAAAGGAAAACAAACAAGTTCGCAAATAACCATAACAAGCCATACAAAAACAGAAATTGCTAATGTCGGATAGTGAAATGCATGACAGTACAATAGCATAATTTCTCCCCCTTTTTGTCAGCGTCGAGGGGTGCGTGAGCGAGGGTTCCTGTGTGCAAGAGTGATGTCATCAAGTGACCCGGCCAGATTTGTAATACGGGTAGACATTTCCTCATCATGAAGAACAAGGCGCTCATTGATCAATCGAATGGCTTCCGTATTTTGGTTCACGGTCGTATCAAGGCGCTGAAGCATTTGTTCCTGCTGCCTAAGGAGCTCCGTATTGCTTTGAACAACCCCAAGAAGTTGGTTGAGAAGAGCAGCTTGAGAAGCCGAAGCACCGTCCAACGGAGGGACCGAGGAAGAGGCTTCCTGGCGCGATGCAGAACCGCTAGGAGCAGTACGCGAATGAGGAGCAGGTGCAATTTCAGAAATGAAATTTCCTTCCGCATCAGAAGAAATATGCATATGTTTGACATGAGTGGCGTCAAGAAAAATAGGGTGATGCTCGGACACTTCATTCGGAAAATTAAAACCTTTCCGCTGCAGTAGATATGTAATATGTGCAGGAAAGAAAAGCGGGCCAGATGGCTTGCGCTGACATGTGAGGATGACGGAACGAAAAATATAAGCTAAATCAACGCGGGTTCCTGTCAAAACGCAATAAACCAAAAAAGCCTCCATACGAGAAACACTGCTACGACTACCAGTTTTAGGCAGAATAGAGTAAGTAATAACATTATGAATTAATCTAGCCTCGGGTAGTAGCATAGAAGAGGTAATACCGGCGTTTTGCGAAATTTCCTTGTCGACACATATTGCCCGAACAGCCTCAATACAATCGAAACCATCAGCCTTATACCAGTCCTTGGAGAAGTGGCGGATACCGTCATTCGGAAGCAATAAAATGCGCTTGATTTCACTGTCATCAACGGTCTCGTCTTCACCACATAAATTAAAATGAAGATGAGAGAGTAATTTCTCCTTGTGATTTTTAAGAGAAGCGTAGAAAGCTTTGACAATTCGCGGAAATACTAGAATGTCAAGAGAAACGACCAATTACTCGGAATAACTCGAAAGTTTGAGCCCGAATTTCAGTGCATAAATCTTGTGTGACAATACGGCAAGGTGTAGGAGCACGGTGATCAAAAACAGTGATGAATTTATTTCTATTATCATCATCAAGAAGAAGTACCTCAAGAAGAAGAGATTCATTCGACTCCTCTTCGTCAACGGCCGTAGGAATGCGTGGATTGGTGGAGCTTTGGCCTCCATCAATGCGTGAACGTTTCCGAAATAGACCTCGAGTCTTCGGTGGCATTGTAGAAGATGATGCACAAATATATAAGGATATATAGATATATGATGGTGTATATATATAGATGTGTGAGAGAGTGAGAATGATGAAATTTGGATGAGGGAAATGGGTGGAAGATGATGGAAATGTGAAATTAATGAGGGATAGGTGAAGATTTGAAGGTATAAGTGGTAGTAGGAGAGGGATTGAGAGGAGAGGGTTTGAAGGTGGGTGAGGGTTTGAAGGAGGCGGATGGAGAAGATGAGATGAGGTTTAGGTTTTATAGTGGGTTGAGTCGACTAGGTCTAGGTGAGTCGGTTAGATTTAGGTTTGAGTCGACTAGGCTAGGTTTGAGTCGACTAGGAAGGCAAAGTAGTCGACTACAACAATGTTTGAGTCGACTAGAATGGAAGATGAGTCGACTAGAATGGCAATGAGTCGACTAGAAGGTGAAGACCATGAAATGGTGTAGCTACTGACCAAAGTAGTCGACTAGATTGGTTTGAACTACACAGGATGAGTCGACTAGAAGAGAAAAAAAATGATAAAAATAGATAAAAATCAGGAAATAAATACATAAAAATAGCAGAAATATTAAAAATAAAGATTATGACAGAAATTAAGATAAAACATCAAAATCCATGGCCATTCCGATTTCACAACGAATTTTAGAAAATGATTCGTCCGCAAGTGGTTTTGTAAAAATATCCGCCAATTGATTTTTAGTGTCGATAAAGATCAATTCAACGTCACCCTTAGCAACATGATCACGTAAAAAATGATGCCTAATCTCTATATGCTTGGTGCGTGAGTGATGAATAGGATTCTTTGAAATACAAATCGCACTCGTATTATCGCATTTAATAGGCACGTGAGAGAAAGTAAGACCGAAATCAAGTAGTTGTTGCTTTATATAAAGAGTTTGAGCGCAACTACTACCGGCTGCCACATATTCAGCTTCGGCCGTAGATAATGCAACGGAATTTTGCTTTTTACTTGACCAAGATACTAGTGAGTGTCCTAGAAAATGACAAGTACCGCTTGTGCTTTTACGATCAATTCTACATCCCGCAAAATCGGCATCCGAATAACTAATAAGATCAATTGAAGTTCCACGTGGATACCAAAGCCCTAAGTATATTGTACCACTTAGGTAGCAAAAAATGCGTTTGACCGCAAGCAAGTGAGATTCCTTAGGACATGATTGAAACCGGGCACATAAGCATACACTAAACATTATATCCGGTCTACTAGCGGTTAAATAAAGCAAACTACCGATCATGCCTCTATAATTAGTAATATCAACACATTTACCATTTTCATCTTTATCAATCTTAATAGAGGAACTCATAGGAGTTATGGCATGTTTGGTAGCCTCCATACCGAATCGCTTTAGCAAATCTTTAGTGTACTTGGATTGGCTAATGAATAAGCCATCCAAGCTTTGCTTGATTTGCAACCCTAAGAAGAAAGTCAACTCACCCATCATGCTCATTTCAAATTCGTTTTGCATACTTGTGGCAAATTCCCTACATAAAGAATTATTTGTTGAGCCGAAAATAATGTCGTCAACATAAATTTGGACAATCAACAAATTATTCTTAATGGTTTTTGTAAAAAGTGTGTTATCAATCTTCCCTCTTGTAAAACCATTTTGAGTTAAAAACCCACTAAGTCTCTCATACCAAGCTCGAGGAGCTTGCTTTAAACCATATAGAGCTTTAGCCAATTTGAAAACATGATTTGGAAAAAGATTATTTTCAAAACCGGGTGGTTGCTTCACAAAAACTTCTTCTTCTATGACACAATTTAAGAAAACACTTTTGACATCCATTTGATAAAGAGTGAAATTTCTATATGATGCAAATGCAAGAAGCATTCTAATTGCTTCTAATCTAGCTACCGGTGCAAAGGTCTCATCATAGTCGATGCCTTCCTCTTGATTATATCCTTGAGCTACCAATCTTGCTTTATTTCGAATAATTACTCCATTCTCATCCTTTTTGTTTCGAAAAACCCATTTTGTGCCAATTATAGTTTGATTTTCGGGTCTAGGAACTAAACGCCAAACTTGATTGCGTTCAAATTGATTTAGTTCCTCTTGCATTGCTACGATCCAAGAATCATCACATTGAGCTTCGTGGAAGTTCTTGGGTTTGAATTGCGATACAAAGGCCATGTGGTTGCAAAAATCTTTAAGTTGAGATCTAGTACTAACCCCTTTTGAAGGATTACCTATGACTTGATCAAGAGGTTGATTGTGAACAATCCTCCATGCTTTAGGCATTGAGTTGGTCAAGTCATCATTGGATTGATGCTCAACTTCCCTCATTTCCTTTTGGCTACATGATGAGTTGGAGATATTGAGAGTATTTAGATTATCCTCAATCCCAACCACCTCATCTTCTTGTAGGTCAATTCTAGGTGATGGTGGTGAGGGTGATTCATCAAAGACAACATGAATAGACTCAACCATGGTTAGAGTCCTTTTGTTATAAACCCGAAATGCTTTACTTCTTGTAGAATATCCTAGGAAAATTGCTTCATCCGATTTGGAGTCGAATTTTCCAAGGTTATCTTTATCATTTAACACAAAACATTTACACCCGAAAACTTTGAAATACCCAATATTGGGCTTTCGACCATTCCACAACTCATAGGGCGTTTTCCCCAACTTCATCCGAATAATAACACGATTAATTATATGGCAAGCGGTGTTTACCGCTTCCGCCCAAAGGCTTCGGGGAAGGTTGTGCTCATTTAACATGGTTCGAGCCATCTCTTATAGAGATCGATTCTTTCTTTCAACTACACCGTTTTGTTGAGGGGTTCTAGGGGCCAAGAGATCATGAGAAACACCGAGGTCATCACATAATTTCTCTAAGTCTTGATTTTCAAACTCCCTACCTCTATCACTTCTAATTTTCTTGATTTTCAAATCTTTTTCATTTTGAATGACTTTATAAAATCTTTCAAGAATGGAGTGAGTTTCATTTTTATGAGCAAGAAAGTGAACCCAAGTATATCTAGAGTAGTCATCAACTATAACAAGTACATAGAGTTTCCCGGCTAAGCTAGCCATTCTCTCCGGACCAAAGAGATCCATGTGAAGTAATTCTAGAGGTCTAGAAGTGGTAATATCTTTCTTTCTCTTGAAAGAGGATTTAACTTGCTTGCCTACTTGACATGCGCTACATATTTTATCTTTCGAAAATTTAGTCTTTGGGAGGCCTTTGACTAAATCATTTTTGGATAAACGATGAATGAGGTCCATACTAGCATGTCCTAGACGCCTATGCCATAACCAACTATTTTCGCTAGATGTTACAAAACATTTAACATCTTGGTCATGCAATTCACATAGCAACAAAGTATACAAGTTTCCATTTCTTTTGGCATTGAACATTTGCTTCCCATCTTTCTTGATTATGCATGCATTTGTCCTAAATATAACATCATAGCCCTTGTCACATAGTTGACTAATACTAAAAAAATTATGCTTCAACCCATCAACTAAAAGCACATCATCTATAGAGAGAGAAGAGGAAATACCGATTGAGCCAATTCCTATAATTTTGCCTTTAGAGTTGTCTCCAAAAGTTACGTTTCCTCCTTCATATGTTTTTAGTGAAATAAACTTTGATTTATCTCCCGTCATATGCCTTGAGCATCCGCTATCGAGAAACCATTTTTCTTTTGATGCGGACTTCAAGCATACCTACAAAACAAGTTCAAGTAACTTTTATTGGTACCCAATCTGTTTTGGGTCCATTTTGGTTAGATAGATACGCAATAGTTCCTTTTGGAACCCAAATTTGTTTTGTTACAACATTTTCTTTTCTATGAGAGCATGCAATAGATCCTTTCGGAACCCAAACCATTTTTGACACAATTTTCTTCTTTCTATGAAAGCATACATTTGCTTTGTGTCCTTTTCTATTGCAATAGTAGCAAGTAACATGTTTATAATCATTTGAAGAAGCATGAGATGATTTTCTAGTAAATGTAGAGCTAAGTGATTTTCTCTTTTTCAAAATGAGAGCATTTTTGTCAAAAGCATCATACCCTAGACCGCATTTATCAAATGATCCTTTTTGTCTTCCTAACATGATACTAAGGTTCTCTTTTCCTTTTGTAAATTTTGCTAAAACATTTATTTGATCATCAATAGTATTTTTCAAACGAATATTTTCCTTTTCTAGCTCAATGATTTTGTCATTGCAAGAAACTTCTAAGCTTGAACTAGTGAGACTACATGAAGATTTAGCTTTCTTAAGAAAGATATATTTTCTAGCTAATTTTTCGAATTCATCATGTAATTCTTCAAACACATCTTGCAATTCATTGTAATCAAGAAGAAGTTCATCATATGATAGTTTATCTAAATCATTTAAATTTAAATGTACCTCTTCTTCATTTGCCATGAGACAAATGTTTGCCGTTTCCTCACTACTTTTCTCCTCATCCGAGTCGCATGAGTCATAGTCCTCCCATGTGACATTCATTGCCATCTTGCTAGATCTTTTCTCGTTTTCCTTTTTGAGCTTGAAGCAATCACTTTTGTAGTGTCCCGGCTTTCCGCAATTAAAACACGTTGGGGATTCTCTTTTGCTAGGCTCGCCTCTTGGTTCAATTCTTTTCACGAATCTTCCACCATTTGCTTTCTTTCTTTGAAGATGTCTCTTGAATTTTTGGGTGAACAAGGCAATGTCCTCATCCTCTTCTTCTTCACTCGGCTCATTATTTTCATTTTTGGTGAAGACTTGCAAAGCTATCCCCTTTCTCGGCTTGATGTCGTCTTCACGAGCTTTTAATGTTATTTCCCAAGTGAGTAGAGAGCCGAAGATTTCATCGAGACTCATGGTGTTGAGGTCATGAGCTTCTTTGATAGCCGTTACTTTTGCATCCCACTTTGCCGGGAGACTTCTAAGCACTTTTCGTGACGCATCGGATCTAGGAACAATTCTACCAAGATGCTTTAGTCCATTCAAAATATTTGTAAAGCGAGACATCATAGAATTCACATTTTCATCATCTTTCATAGCAAATAATTCATATTCATGCATGAGTATGTCAATTTTAGATTCTCGTACTTGAGATGTACCTTCATAGGTTACTTCAAGTTTATCCCACATTTCTTTTGCCGTTGAACAAGTAGATACACGATTAAATTCATTTGGACTTAAAGCGCAATTTAAATTTACTTTGGCTTTAGCATTGTATGACATGAGTTTACGGTCATCATTATCCCATTCATTGGGTAATTTGGGGATGGTTTTTCCATCAACAATCTTGGTCAATATAAATGGTCCTTCAAGAACTACTTGCCAAATTTGGTAATCGATAGCTTGAAGAAAATCTATCATTCTAGTTTTCCAATAGCTATAATTTGATCCATCAAACCATGGGGGCCTATTATTCGATTGTCCTTCAACATGAGTGACTAAATTTGATGACATGATCGTTCTCTAAGACGGTTAAGTCTAAAATAAAATAGAGATTAGGCTCTGATACCAATTGTTAGTCACTAATTAACCCTAGAAGGGGGGGGGGGGTGAATAGGGTGTTCAAAAATAAGTCTAACTCTTTTCGAAAATGGAACACACTATAATCAAAAATCAATTTCTCAATAAGCAAGTGGATGATTCAATTTAAACTTTTATAATAATTAATTTCAAGACAAATTAGCATACAAGATATTCAAGCAATTATAGCATGCAAAATACTCAAGTAAAGATAAAAATATAGAGAGATTGACACCGTGATTTTTTTGAGGTTCGGTAACTCCTACTCCTCGGCTCAAGAACCCCTTCTTGAGACTTTTCCCGATCCTTTCACTATGGCCCTTCCTTCACAGGTGGAATGGCAAACCTTTACAACACAAGCCTCTCGAGCTTGTCTCTCAATCAAGAGAACAACCCTCTCTTGAACAATCAGTGGACTTCACTTGTCCGAGATTACAAATTCGTATGTAATCAATAAAATCACTCAAGAACAAAAACACTCAAAACCCAAAGGTTTTTATGGAAGATAAATCAATATAAGCTCAAGTGTTTTTGGTGATTTTACAATAGCTCTAGAAATGTATTCTCAAAGGATATAATCAATGAATGATATTTGGAGAATAAGAAGAGATTCTAGAGGTTTTGATTTTCAAAGAAACTTGGAGAAAATCAGATTTTCAAAGCTTGGTTTCAATGGCTTTTGAAGAGAAAATTTCTGCAGAATTTTTGATAGCTTTCTTTCTCTTTTGTATTTCAATCTCTTAATCTTCAATATACACATCTCATTCTATATATAGCATTGCATTAGGGTTTTGAAGAGTGATTATAGTATTTGAAAGACAAGAGCCGTTTGAACACCATTAAACACAATCCACAAAACATGGGAATTGTTTTCTGAAAATCTGCAGATTTTAAGCAACTTCTAGTCGACTACTTCTCTATTGTAGTCGACTACAATGGACCATCTAGTCGACTAGATTGAGTTCTAGTCGACTACTTTGGACCATCTAGTCGACTAGAATGAGTTCTAGTCGACTACAATGAGTAGTCTAGTCGACTCAAGCTTGTTTCAGTCGACTCTTTTGATGTGGATGAAAAACCAATAGCTACTGGTTGAAATAGTCGACTACTAGAAAATACACAGGGTGATTCTAGTCGACTATAACAAGAAAAACATTTAATAAAAATATTTTTCTTTCCGTTTAAGTTTGGTAAAGCGTTTTTCATTTCATTTGAGTTCGGTTCATTTTATACTTGAGCTTATACGATAAAATCGACACATAAAATTACCTTGTTACAATGATCGCTCCTCGACCTATCTACCCCGAGTCTTGAGTCTTCGACTTTCGCTTTTGCCGTTGAATTAATTGATTTTCCTTTTTCGCTTCAATTTCTTTCACAGCTTTTCGCTTTAAATCAAGCTTTCTTTCCGAGCTTGTTTTTCTAGTAGTTTCCTTTTCGAGTTTGATTTCTGAGTCGTTGACCTGTCTTTTGCTGAAAATATAAACTCGATAATTCATTAGTATCAAACACTCTTCAATAGTTTGTTATCATCAATTTTGGAATTGTTTGCCGAAAGTAAATTTCAAAGCCAACAGTAATGTTGATAAGTACCTCCCAATTTCTATACTTTTAAATATCCTGTTTTTTTAATATTTTTGTATATTGGTTTTTCTTTACACTTATTTTCTTTATTATTATTTTTTTTGTTATTGTATTAATGTATTCTTTCAAATTTTATTTATTTTTAATTTCCCATGCATTTTGGTATTTATTTTCATGAGTTAATCTAATCATCTTTTGTTAAGTTTAATTTATTTACTTATTTTCAATGTGAATTTATATGAATTCACACAATAGAGTTGCTAAAATATTTTTGATTTTTTTTCAAATACCATTAGTTCATCGCACAGTAAATTGGACTTTTTATCACAGTCACAATTCTATCAGACTCATTACTAAGACTCAACTGTCTACAATTTAAATTGGATAACTCAAGGACCAACTCTTTCACTTACGTCATTTTGGTTTTTGTGTTTTATACTTCTTTTTTATACATTTTGTCCGATTTTCACTGATCCAAAGAAATGGAATTAGTATAAAAAATTGAAATCACACTTTTTTATTATATATTAAGCAAGAGATCCAAATCATTTAATTGTAGTTTGTATTTTATTTATTTATTTTTAAGTTTGAGAAGGAAACTAATATTTGCAAATTTTTGTTAGAATTGGATTTTTGTGTAATTTTGATGTGATAACTCATTTGTTGTTATCATTGTATTTTATTTCCGGATAGATTACAATTGAAATTAAATTACACTTACAATTTAATTCTATATATATATCAAATTTTAGGCATAAATACGGAAACACTGAAAATTTTCAAACTGTTAATAGTAGTATAGATAGATATGGATATGTGGGGTCAATTTGTCTAAAGTTTATAAAGATCAATTGTGATTAATAATGATAGAGTGCATGCATGTATCTTTGAAGGAAACAAGTTTGTATGGGCGTAAACAATTCAATGTAATGCTAGCTTAAAATGGTACTTTCTATTGTACCATTATCTTCTCCCTCGTCACAAGCTTTGTTCATGCATGTGTGCATGTGCTCTTTTATACAATGTTTGTGCCTTGCGAAAAAAAAAAAACAAGAATATATATATATATGATCTCAATCGAATTTTACAAGAATAAAATATATATACATATATATATATATACATATATATATATATATATATATATATATATATATATATGTTAGCTAGTAATTGCACTTTATAACTTTCATTTAATTTATTTACAACACAAAGAAATATATAGGGGTAAATCCCACATAGAACCCCTGAGGTTTGTGCATTTCCTACCTAGACTCCCTTCCTTTTTCATATTCCCACCCAGACCCGGCTCCTGGTACTATTTACATTGAAATGATATTTCTGCCCCTAGCAATAAATAACACCTAGACCCCTTGAGGTTTGCGCATATCCCACCTAGACCCCCTGACACAATTTTCCAAAATATATTTTTTATATTTCAGACCTAATTGTTTTTATATTTTACCCAAAACGAAAAATAATTAAATAATTTTTTTTTCAATCAATACATCAATTATTTTTTTGTTTATAGTAAAATATAAAACAAGTTTTTTTTAAAACAAAAAATATATCTAATTGGTAGCTCAAAATATATTTTTATATTTCGGACTTAATTTTTTTATTTCAGCATAAATTAATTATTTTTTGTTTATAGTAAAATATAAAAAAATATTTAAAAAATGAAAAATATCTAATTAGTAGTTCGAAATATTTTCTTATATTTCTGACTCAATGTTTTTTATATTTTACACTAAACGGAAAACAAATTAATAATTTATTTTTTTCCAACCACCATATCAAATATTTTTTTTTGTTTATAGTAAAATATATAATTTGTTTTTTAAAATATATGTGCATGTATATATACAATTATATATAAGGGAAAAATGGTCCAAAATATACAATTTTCAGTAAATTTGATGGTCAACTCATGGAGGGGGTTTGAATGATACAACAGACCAAACCTCAAGGGGTCTAGGTGGGAATATGAAAAAGGGAGGGGGTCTAGGTGAAAAATGCCCAAAATAATGAGGATAAGCTTTCTCATTCTGACTAGTTTTAATTCCTTTTTATATTGTAATAGGTGAAGTCTAATCCACCATAAATGGGCCTGAGTATTAGATATGGCCCAAGCTAAGGGATGCGGATTCAGCCCATGGAAGCTTCTAGTAGAAGAGTGGGCTTCAAGTAACAATCTCAATTCAAATCCCTAAAATTGTGGGATTAAGATGAGGATAGAAAGGAATAACAGTGATCCCTTAAGAGAAGGATCTAGATTGGCTTGACAGATGGGCCACGACCCATCCAAATTGTGTATAAATATATGATTCAGTGAATAGAAAAGGGGCATTCAATTGTTGTGTATTTTTCTACATCTACACAATTGGCGCCGTCTGTGGGAAATGGTCTTGAAAATAATCAAAGTTTCCCACTTTCTGCTAGCTTAATTAGGCTAATATCATTTATGGCGGTTATTACCCGATACCACCAGTCTGACTTGCCCCCGGTAGGAGGCCAACCCTCTTAAACCGAGGATCCAATCCGACGAGCCATAGAGGAAATAAATGCCGAGTTAGAAAGATAGAATGTTGAACTAGTGGCAAAACTAGCTCTATTGCCACCCACAACACCGATCCCTCATGCAGGTCAGCAGAACTCAGAGGTGGGTCATCACGGTGATTCATCAAACCATCTAGACCAATCAGCAGGCCACTAGACGGAGAGGCACGGTCACCCGATGATATTCAACCACAACTAGGAGGATCATGTGGAATCATCCCTGCAAGTGATTGGAGTACACAATCTCGACGAAACCCTAATCATGAGAAAGTTGGAAGAGATCATGGTCAGATTCCAAAGAGAAGTGCTCAAGGACCTAAAGGCCCAAACCCCTAATGATCTGGCTACCTAGGTATCCATAGATGCAGTGTTAACGTCGTTCACATTGGCAATATCCAGCGTGCCCTACCCGGAGAGGTTCAGACTACCGAAGTTCACTCTGATTGACGACACAAAAGACCCGACAGAACACATCTACCATGTTCACAGAAAGATGATCACCTATAATAAAAATGAATCCTTGCTCTGTAAGGTGTTCCCAACCAGCCTGACCGAAGCCGCCCTACTTTGGTTCTGAAAACAGCCACCCCGATCCATTGGAAATTGGCTCAAACTGTGCGAGTTGTTTATTGCTCAATATTTCGGCAATAAGAGATAGAAAAAAACGATCTTCAATATATTCACTATGATCCAGTCGAAAGGCGAGTCCCTGAAGAGCTTTGTTTCAAGGTTCAATGTTGAAATGCCTTCCGTCGACAACTGTGATCAGCATTCAGCCATTGAGGCCTTTAGGATGACACTCATCGCCAGGACTAAGTTCCATTAGTCTTTAGTCAAAAGGCCGCCAACAGACATCAGATAACTCAACTTTAGGGCACAAGGACACCTCCGGATAGAAGAGGAGCTAGCCATACACCAGAGAAGAGTAACCTTCGCAAATGTCGAGGCAAAGGCATCTAAAGCAAATGCCAGGATCGGGCTCCCGATCAAAAGCGTCCAAGTACCACTATTACGCCTGCCTAGACCTCCGATAAACGCTAGAGGTTTGAGGACAAAATCATTCCCTTGAGAGTTAGTTTGGAAAAATTATACCAAGAGACTAAGGGTAAAGGGATCTTTCGAACACCTTATCCCATCAGATAACCGATGGACCAGGGGGACATATCCAGCCACCGTGTTTTCGACGGAAAATATGGACACCATGCCAACGAGTGTAGAAGTTTCAGAAGACAGGTATAGGCAATAATCGCGAAGGGAGAATTAGCTGACTACGTTGCCAAATAGGGTCCATAATCGAACCAAACCTCACTTACTTTAGCCAAATGATTGGCTAGCCAACCTATCATAGTTATCTATAAGGTGAGGGTAGAGTAAATCAAAAGTTGAGGAGATCCATAGATCCCAGACGCGTCAAGCCCAGAAACTACGATGGGTTGGGGAGATTAGTGAGTTTCAGGGCCCGAAAGAAGATGCTCGAATTACCTTCTCCTCTGCGGACCTATGGAGGATACAATCACCACACGATGATCCCCTGGTGATTTCCCTCATGGTTTCCAACTGTCTAATCAATAGGGTAATGATTGATCCAGGGAGCAGTGCCAACATCATCACCAAGTGAGCCTTTGAGAAACTGGAGATCGACCTTCAAGAGATAGTTCCCTCAAGAAGTTCGATAGTAGGTTTCAATGGCAGAAGGGTGGAGCCAGTGGGAAAAGTCTAACTACCAGTCACAACGGCAGGGCACACACTCAGGGAAACCTTTGTGGTAGTGGACGTCAAACCCTCATACAATTTACTCATGGGAAGGGGTTGGATCCACCGGATGCACAATGTTCTTCCACCCTACACCAAGTCACGCAATACATTAACCCAAACGGCGTTGATGTGATTGACATCCAAGGAGATCAAGTGGAAGCCAAAGAATGCTATGCAATTACATTGAAAGGGTTAAAGAAAATAGTAGAACCAGAGTAGGCCTCAAAAGTCAATGCAACCTCCGATGACCAATAGCAATTACAGGATGGGGGAGCGGGGTCCCCCATAGCAGCAAAACCCCTGGTGGAGGCATCAATCATTCTCGATCAACCCAAAAAAACAACTTACATCGGTTCAGGTCTTGCTGATCGGGAAAGGAACGACCTAGAAGCCCTCCTACGATACAATACTGATGTTTTCGCGTGGAGCCACCTGGAAATGCCCGGTATTGATCCTACAATAACCCAACACTCCCTCAACGTGGATCCCAGTGTAAAACCCATTAGACAGAAGCAACGACGCATGGGAGTCCACCGAAACTAGATCATATCAGAAGATGTAGATCGTCTCCTCCAAGCCAGATTCATCAAGGAAATACAATACCCCTCCTGGTTGGCTAATGTGGTGGTAGTCCAGAAGAAGAACTGGAAATGGAGAGTTTATGTGGACTTTACTGATCTGAGTAAAGCATGCCCAAAAGACTACTTCTCGTTGCCAAAAATTGATCAGATGGTTGAAGCCCCCGCAAGGTTTGAATGCCTGAGCTTCCTTGACCAAATACACATGAATCCTACAGATGAGGAGAAGACGTCCTTCATAACTGAATCAAGTACTTACTGTTATACAATTATGCCTTTCGGACCAAAGAATGCAGGTGCAACCTTTCAGAGGTTGGTTAACAGAGTTTTCCAGCGCATGTTGGGTACTATCATAGAGACGTATATAGATGATACAGTGGTTAAAAGCAATTAGAAGAAAGATCACTTGGAAAACTTGCAGCAGGTATTCAGCACCCTCAGAAAATACGGGATGAAGCTTAATTCATCCAAGTGTTCTTTTGGCGTATCTTCCGGACAATTCCTGGGGCATATTGTGGACAGGACAGAAATCCAAGCAAGTCCGACACAAGTCAAAGCTCTCATCGAAATGGAAGAACCCAAATCCTATAAGAAGGTTCAAATACTGACTAGATGGGTGGCAGCTCTAAGCCGTTTCATCTCTCGCCTGAGCGACCAATGCAGACCTTTCTTCCAATCCATAAAGGCAGGAAAAGGCAAAGTCTGGGGACCTGAGCAATCAGAAGTCTTGAAAAGTCTAAAAGATTACATGACGAGGCCTCCTATACTAGTAACACTAGAAACATATGAGCCTTTACATTTATACTTGGCAGTCTTTACAATATCCACCAACATTGCTCTGGTCAAGGAGGGCAAGGGGTGTCAGATGCTGGTCTTCTACACCAGGAAAGCGTTAGCCGAAGCTGAAACCCGCTACACCAGACACGAAAAGTTGGCACTATCACTGGTCAATCCGAAGCGCCGCCTTCGGCATTTGTAAATGCTAAAAAATGCACAACACAAGAATGAATTGTTTATTTAGGTTTTGTTTCCTTTATATGCATTCCCTTTTTGGGATTCGAGCCTATTAGGGCAACATTATTTTGCTTACATCATTCCTTCTATCTCTCTTACATCACTATCTTTATTTTCAAGTAATTCTAGCTTGAAATGGACCTTTATCTTTGGGTTTTCGGTAACCTTGTTGGGCTATCAGCCTGATGGGCCTCTATGGGCCTAGAGATTTCCACACTTACACATGCCCTCTTATTGGTTGTGGGCTTTCGAGCAGTCAGGCCCATTACAGAGAAGGTAAAGTATGGGAGGGAATATATATACATTACCCATGTCAGGGTGACATGGTAAGTTCATTTAATAGGATAGTTGTGCCATCATTAACATTTCAAATTCATGACTTAGGTGGCCTTGATTCGCGCGATGGGGGCTAAGAAGATGGCTTGATGCTTCGTTTCTTGTGTGCATGAGTTTTTGCATCCTTCAGTGACCTCTATAAATACCCCAGGGTCCATTTGCGAAACACTTTTTGCATTTCAAAGCTCTAGGCTCTCAAAAACTCTCTACAACTTGGTTTCCCCATTTGTTATTGCCAGAATCTGCACCTCTTTCCCGGGAAACTCAAGAAATCTCACCAGAATCCACCTTAGAGTAAGTTATTTCTTCCAACTCTCCTACCTTTCTATCAATATGTTTGATAGTGATGATACTCAGTCGGGTAGTGACCGTCTCCCTTCTTCTGTCGATCCTGACACCTCCCTTAGTTCCCCATCGGTAGAGGTGGTTAGGAGGGTCAGATCTAGTCCTCCTGAAGTCACCTAAACCGCTGATGTGGGTGGGGATCTGGCTGGAGGAAGATCGGGAGATCAATTATATGTGGATCCTCTTCCCTATACATATAAGGTAGATACTGTGTTGAAGAAATTACTGGTTAAATGTAGGATACCCGATGGGGTGATAATTAAGAATAGTCCCAATAAGTGTGATTTCAGGATAGGAGAGGGGGTTAGGGATGACCGGATCTTGTTGTCGGCATTCCATCTTCATGTTTTTCGTTTCCCCATCCACCATTTATTTCTCTATGTCCTATCCACCTTAGGTCTGGCTCCGCTTTAAGTGGGGCCCAATTTCTTCAGGATCGTGGCTATGGTCCTGATGATTAATCGAGATATGGGCCTTAATCTGGGTCTTACTGAGCTCCTGTTCTCTTATAAGATACAGGACCAGAATGACTGTAGGGGTCGGTAAAATCTTTTTCCTTTAAGTGGGAGAAAGATGTGCGATGGTAATAATAAGTCCAATAAGGGGTCGACACCATTGCTTCCACCTATCGTCTAAGATTACGACACTCATTTGTGATGTGCCCAAAATCATCGTGGAAAGTACAATGTTTTGACTTGTCCCTTTGATCCAATGGCTACCTGATGGGTGGGGGTTGTTGGAAGATCCCTCTGGCCTTATTCTCTTGGTAGAGCTTGGCAAGGCTGACCCTCAGGGGGGTCACTCTCTCTTCAAATCTGGGACGTTTGAAAGGGTTCAGGGCTGGAGGTCCTGAAGGAACTGAAGGTCCCGATGATGTTGGATGCTTTCCATCGGTTGCCTGATTCTTTAATCAGGCTTCAACGTGACCAAGGCCGCCCTCTTCTGCCTGATGGTCTCCTCTTTTTCAATCCTCAAGTACCCTTGGGCTCTGGAGTTTAACTCCCTAATTCTCGATGGGGGGCGTTTCACCAGAGACTAATGGAACTTGGTCCCTGGAATAAAGGCCATTCGGAAGGTCTCAACAGCAAAGTGTTGGTCACAGTTATCAATAGAAGAATACTCAATGTTGAATCGGGATTGAAAGCTCTTCATGGATTCTCCTTTCTCCTGGATCATAGTAAAGAGGCAGGATATGGTTTTCTTTTGTCTCTTGTTCTCGTAATACTGGGCAACGAAGAGCCTGATCAACTGTTGCCAACTACCAATGGATTGGGGTGGTTGCTTCCTGAACCATAGTAGAGCTGCATCAACAAGACTTGTGGAGAATACCTTGCAAAGCAAGGACTCATTCTCAACACACATGGTCATCTTTTGATGAATCTGATAGATATGCTCCTCGGGGTCCTTTGTGCCATCGTAGGGGGTAAACCGAGGCATGACAAACTTCTTCGGAAAAGGTTCCCGGGTTATCTCGGTGGTGAAAGGCGATTGTATCAACTCGATTGATGCCTGGATGGCCAGATCATCGATAGATTGGGTTCTCAAGTCCCTGAGGACATCATTTCTTGGAGCTTTTTGGGAGGTTATAGCTTCGTCAGTGATGGGAACCTTGCCTAAGTGCTGAGAGGACTCGACGTGCTCTTCCAGCCTAGCACCATCTTCCTGGTTCCAAGAGTGGTTGGGCACCGCTGCCAGAGAGGCAGGCGGTTGTAGAGCCATCTTCGCCATGAGCTCCATATTCCGCTTCTCAAGTGCTTGGCTATGTTCCTCAGCGGCTATCAGACGTTACAGGATTTGTTCAATGGTTTCAGGACCTTCTATATGACTGTCCCCGGTGGTCGTAACGTCCGCTTGCGAACGGGTGACCGACATGGTTGTTTGGAAAGTAGTGGGTCAGTGTGAACGGGGATTTAGAGGATGGTGAAGAATAAAAATAAGCTCTTAGATATGGAAGGCTAAGGCACCACCACAGATCTCCAGATTGAATCAAACAAACTCAGCTTAATGAGATGGGAAGAAGGAGATGATTTATAAATCCGGAAGAAAGAATTACATATCTGAAAAATCAATAATTCCATGAATTTCCCACAAACGACGCCAATGTGTAAATGCCAAAAAATGCACAACACAAGAATGAATCATTTATTTAGATTTTTCTTTCTTTATATACATTCCCTATTTAGGCTTTGAGCCCATTAGGGCAATATTATTTTGCTTACATCACTATCTTTATTTTTAAGTAATTCTAGCTTGAAATAGACCTTTATCTTCGGGCTTTCGGTGACCTTTTTGGGTTATTAGCCTGATGGGCCCGATGCCTGATGGGCCTCTATGGGCCTGGAGATTTCCACACTTACATCATTGCTTCAAAGCACACTCAATCGTAGTACCTACTACCACTCCCATCAAATCAATCATGACAAAGCCTGAACTTTCAGGAAGAGTGTCTAAATGGGCGATCAAGTTAGGAATTTACGACATAACCTATGTTCCCCGAACTGCCATCAAAGGCCAGGCAGTAGCTAATTTTATACTAGAAATTAAACATGCAGACTCTTCAAAAGAAAAAAAAGCCAGCCTATGGATAATCTTTGTGGACGGGTCATCAAACATCAATGAAGCAGGGGCCGATGTTAAACTCTTAACGCCCGATGGCACCAGACTTCAGCAATCCATTCGTTTGGAGTTTCCAGCCTCCAATAATGAAGCCGAATATGAAGCCCTTCTGGTTGGTATCCGTCTAGCCTAAAGCCTGTAAGTGCAGAAAACATAAGTGAGAAGTGATTCCCAGCTTGTCATCAGACAGATAAACAACGAGTACGAAGCCCGAGAGCCAAAGATAGAAGCGTACAAGGAATTGGTGATGAAGGAAGCCGAAGGATTCCAGTAGCTAACCTTTGAACAAATCCCAAGGGGGGATAACGTAAACGCCGATCGCCTGGCCAATCAAGCCTCCGCTGCGGGGGAAAGCCTGACTTGAGTAGTACCAATTGACCTTATCATCAGATCAAGTCTCGACCCCCCTGAACAAGTGATGATCATTCCATGGTAACCCAGCTGGATGGACCCCATAGTTGATTACCTAAGAATGGGTGCCTTGCCTGAATCAAACCCAGAAGCTAGGAAGATCAGGATGAAAGCCACGAGATATGCACTTTACAATGGTCAGCTATACCGGAAGTCTTTTTCCGAACCTTACCTTAGAGGCCTCACCCCTTCGGAGGCTTCCGCATTCGTGGAAGAAATACATGCCGGATCCTGCGGAAATCACTTTGGTGGAAGATCTCTGGCCCACAAAGTCCTCACCCAGGCGTACTTTTGGCCCTAGCTATTAAGAGATGTTGAATTATATGTCCGAAGATGCAGTAAATGCCAATTTTACGAGGATGCCATTCATCCGCCTCTAGAGTTACTCAACCCAACGATCGTCCCTCACCCATTTGCCTGTTGGGGAATGGATATCATCAGTCCTCTCCCGCAGGCCATCCGATCCACAACTCATGTTCTTTTGGCCACGTATTACTTTACTGAGTGGGTGGAAGCTGAGGCATACCCAACCATCAAGAGCATCCATATCATCAAATTCATCTGGAACCATATCATCTGTAGATTTTGTCTATCCAGGACAATAATGATGGATAATGGCACCAACTTGAACAATAATAGGGCTCGGGCATTCTTGAGGGAACACATCATAAATTAGAATACTTCTTCCATTGGCTATCCGCAAGGTAACAGGCAAGCGGAAAGGACGAATAGAACTATGACATTCTCAGAAAGAAGCTTGAGGAAGCTAAGGGAGCCTGGCTTGAGAAGCTGCCGAAATTGTTATGGTCCTATCGGACCACCCCAAGACATCCAACTAGGGAAACCCCATTCGCCATGGCGTATGGGGCCGAAGCAATTATCCCAACCGAGTTAAAAGTGCCAACGATGAGAAGCCAAGCATGGGAAGAAGGCCTAGGCAATCAACATTGAGCCCATGATCTGGATTTATTGGAAGAAAGAAGAGATACAACGGACATAAGGTTGGCCACTTACCAATAACAGGTCAAAGCCCGTTTCAATCAAAAAGTCAAAAGGAGAGAGTTCCAGGTCGACGACATGGTGCTCAGAAGGAAGATAAAAAAATGTTGGCAAGTTACGGGAAAGGTCCGTACGCAGTCATTGAAGTCATCAGGCGTGGCGCCTATCGGGTACGCAAAAACGAGACAAGTCAGATCGAACCTAACTCCCAAAATGCCTATTGTCTAAAGATGTATTATCCTTAGGTAGGCTTAAACAATAGCAATGTCAAAATAAAAGCATTTGTGTCCATTATATGACACCTCTGCTACGTCGCTTTATTATTTGAATGAAATACTCTTTCTTCTTCTCATAATACTTCCCTTCGGTATATGCAAATTCGAATCAAACAAATATGAAATTTTCCTAAGTGTTAATTCAATATGGTTCAGATACCTTGAAATTAACCAGAGGACATAAGCAAGAACAAGGGCCAGATGTCCGAAGTCTTGTAAAAATATGAAATTTTCCTAAGTGTTAATTCAATATGGTTTGGATACCTTGAAATTAACTAGAGGACATAAGCAAGAACAGGGGCCAGATGCCCGAAGTCTTGTAAAAAATGAGGAAATTATCCTAAGTGTTGAATTCAGAAGATCTTGAATTAACCAGAGGAAACCTATGGGGGGCCGATGCCCGAAGGCTCACTTCAAATTAAATAAAAATTCCTAAATGTTGAATTCAACAGATCATGAATTAACCAAAGAATCTCTACAGGACTCAAGGGCCTAAGGCCCGAAGTCATTCATAAAAATGGAAAATTTTCCTAAGTGTGAGTTCAATCTACTTCGAATTAACCCAAAGACATTAACAAAACTAAAGGCAAAAATGTCCGAAGTCACAAGACAAAGCAAAAGAAATATTCAGCAATAAAAGAACAAGAAATTAAGCTATGAAAGTTACAAATTTCATTGATTTATAAAAAATTACAAAAGGTCCTAGGTCGTGATATGAGCCAAATATCATACATTTAAGGCTCCTAATTATACATTGTTATGTTTATGTTTATGATTATATTGGTGCTTTTATATGGTTTTCATGTTTTAAGACGTTTCAGGGCTATGTCATGTAAAGTGAGTTTAATTCAATGAAATAATTGGATTTGTGACTCAAGATTGTTCAAGAGCCGAAACAATGGATAAAAGACATATGAATGACCAAAAATAAGTTAAGGATGCAAAAGGAGGGAAGAAAAATGAAGCCAATAAGAGAAATGGAACAAATAAGAAAATATAAGGTGAAGAACTACCGAGTACTCGGTAGTGCTTTCACCAAGTACTCAGTAAAGTGCAAAAGTGCGTCGACTTGCGTAAAAGAGGAAAAAGGATCAGAGAGTTTGGCGAACTTGCTCACGATTGCGCGGGAACCTGAAGCCATTGAGTACTCGGTGGAATCTTCACCGAGTGCTCGGTGAGACCAAATACGCCAAGTCCAAATCAACAACTTGTATATGCACTGGTGGGACCCATTTCTGCCAGAATCAATATGGGATGATCTCTAGGCTATCTTGGACAAAATATTGATCATATTTGATAAGATTTAACACCATTCTTCAAGGAATATCACAATACACATTCCTGACTAAACCATAAAGCAATCAAATTATCAAACAAATACGCCTCTTTTTCTATAAAAGATAGAGGTCTCCCCTATAGACAAGAGGTTGGATTTTTATATATTGTCTTGGAGATTCCACAGAAGAGCAACCATGACAGGCGTGTCTACATCAACAATGCAGACATCCACGACCATGAACTACTAAACCGATATCTAGGGCTTTTTTAGCCAAGTAATGTAGAATCTTTCTTATTTTAATTGTATAAGGGGAAACTGAAGGACACATATGTGATGATTGTGTAGATGAGTGATTACATTTGATTTTATATAAGATTCTTCATTTATTCTATGTTTTATCTTAGCTTGAATGAATGTTTTATCTTGCACAATCATGGTTATTCAATATGGGCTAGAACTCGGATGCTTAACTCATGATTTTCTACACAATGGTGGTATTTAACATGCAATCTAGACTTAGACAAACCATGTTAAGAAGAGATAATATAGACATGCTTTTAATTTATGTTAGTAGGAGTAGTTTAGAGTAGATGCATGCACTAGTTATACTTGCTCGGAGATGGATTGTACTTATGTTAAGATTAATTATTCCTTTTTTGAAATTAGGGTTTGTCAATGCTTGCGACCCTATATTTGATTCGCATATGATGGACCACTCTTTTACAATTAAATAATTA
This sequence comes from Cornus suecica, assembly GCA_963922005.1. NCBI lineage: Eukaryota > Viridiplantae > Streptophyta > Magnoliopsida > Cornales > Cornaceae > Cornus > Cornus suecica. The sequence continues at coordinate 53,510,291 of OY998244.1, forward strand.
GGAGGATATATTATGTGGTTAGTGGTGGAGTTAGAAATACCCTAGATCTTTATCTCCATTATTTTCAACCAAAAACCAAAATCTATCTTTACTTTTATGTTATTTTATTTCTTGTCAAATTAGTTATAGAAAACAAAACAAACAAACTATCATTCATAATTTAGTTACAATAATTATAAAGAAATTGTGAATTTAATAGTCTCTATGGATATGATATACCATATCTCATATATACTATACTATAATTGATTTGTGCACTTGCAATAGAGAAAACTAGATCAAATTTAAGGGCTTATTTGCATACACTATTATTATTATCATTATTTATTATCAAATCCTAGTATCCTAAACCTATCAGGGTTTGGGAACCGATCAGGTCCTATGACCTTGACCCCTGAACTCGGGGCCAAAGTCATCCACTATCCTAGAGGTAGAAGCCTCTTGAGGTGGAGAATGAACAATGGACTTCAGCAGAAACTCCGTAAAACAGGTGTCAATGGGGAGAGGCTCTAGATCCTTGTAAGGATGAGTAATATTCGGGAAAACATCAAGGTTTTCTGGAGACTTGTGTACCCGTTCCTTAGGAGGAAGAAGGGAATGGTTATGGTAGGACCGTTATCCGAAGCCTACACAAAGGGTACATGTGTCCTTATAACAATCATGCATCTCTAGGCCCCCCAACTGACACATCTCTATAGTAGATCTCTCTATCTGCAAAGAAGTTTCCAGATTGGCTTTTTCCTCGAGAAATTTGTAGTTGGCAGCCTGAAGATCTTTATTCTTGCGAAGGAGATCACCATTTTGATCTATGACCTCCTAAAGCCTTTTCTCAGCCCCCTCGGCCTTTTGTTTGTAGAAGGCAAGGGATTTCTTAAAAGCCTCATTCTCAGTTAGAAGGGTTTGATTCTGCTCGGTAAGCTGTTCCAGAGCCGTAGATAGGCGTTGCTACTCTCTGGCATCCACCTCAAGTATATGGTTGTAAGCCTGAACGGCATACACCATCTGTCAAAAAGAAGAAAAGGAAAAGAAGAACTGAGATTAAATCCAAAGTCCACAGAATCTAAGTTAAAAATAAAACTAACTAGGAGAAAAAGACTTGCCTCCATTGCCAGCTTAGGAGCAGTGAGGCTTAAGTATGTCATCTTCACCCTCCCGATGGCCCCCTGATCATCCGGAGTCCAGATGGAAGCAACCATGTCACGAAGGGCCTCAGGATTATCAATAGTTTGTTGATCAATAATCAACTCTCCGCCCGAAAGCACTATCTTCGGGCACCAAAGGGTGGCTTAGACACCAAGAGGTGGCTCCCTCGGGGTAGGGAAGAGGGGGCGCCTTACTGGCGGTTGATCATCGGCTTCTAGCCTCTGATGCTAAGGATGCGTGGGAGCAGGAGAAACCCCAGAACCTGCAACTGTCCTAGCGGGAGATGATAGGACAGTTGGCAGTGCTGGGGGGATGACCGGTGGAGAAGGAAGAATAGTGGTTATAAGAGTTGCTGAGATAGGGGGGTTGGTCTCCCGAGCCTGGGGCTCCTAAACCCTTTCCAGTCAAAGGGAGATCAGAGGGATCCTCATCGGAATATAAGTTGTTCCGGAACGGGATAACTCCTGCAAGGCATCAGAAGTCAGATAGTCAGGGCACTTCCTCAAAGGCTTGGACCAGACATGGGTATTTAGGCCTTGTTTGGTAGGTGGTCTGGTCCCAGGTGGTCTGGTCCCAGGTGGTCTGGTCTAGTCTTGTGTTTTATGGGACCAGACCATGTTTGGTAGCATTGGTCCCAAATTTTGGGTTAGACTAAGTAAGACCAAAATGACCTCATTTCAGACAAAAAAAAGGTGGTTCCTGGTGGTCCGGTCTGGTCTTATTAATAAAATATATTTATAAATAATTAAAAATGAATAAATAATAATAATAAATTAAATAAAACATATTTTTAAAATAAAATATAAATAAAAAATAAAAAAATGAAATAAATAATACCTAATAATAATAAAAAATGAATATAATAATAAATAAATGAATAAATAATAAAATATATTTATAAATAATTAAAAATGAATAATTAATAATATAAATAATAAATTAAATAAAACATAATAATAATAAAAAATGAATACAATAATAATAAATAAATATAATAATAAAAAATGGACTACATAATAAATTAATAAAATAAATAATAAATTACATAAAACATATTTAAAAATATAATAAAATAAATAAATAATAAATACATATAATAATAAATAATAAGTAAATATAATAATGAATAAATACTTCATAATAATAATAAAAAATGAGTATAATAATAATAAATTAATAAAATATATTTTTAAATAATTAAAAATGAATAAATAATTTATAAATTAAATGAATTAAATAATGAAATAATAATAAATAAATAGAATATATTTATAAATTAATAAATAATAATATAACTAATAATTTAATAATATAAATAATAAAATAATAAAATATATTATAAAGTGAAGAAATAATAAAGAAAAAAAAGAAATAATACATAAATAAATAATAAATAAATAGTAAGACCAGACCGCTTACCAAACAGACTTTTCCAGATCAGATTAGACCAGACCAGACCAGACCGGACCGGACCAGAAAAACCACCTACCAAACATGGCCTTAGCAAATCAAAACGGGACTTAATGAGATTTGGGTTCAGATCAGCCTCTAAAATCCCTATAAATTTGTACACAAACTCCCCTTGGTGCTTGTCACACCAAAGGCACAAGCAACTGGTCTTATGAACTGGTCTAAAAGGGGGGGAGAAGGATTGGCTTAAATTCATTAGACACATGAAAGGCTAAGGAAGAGTGGGAACGCTAGTTTCCCTATATAATAATCATTCTTTCCTTCCAACTCTGATCTGACTTCTCCAGATCAGTACACATCTTTCTCCCGGGAAATGGAAAAGGGTTGTATATGCCCTTCAAATCCCTGAGAAATTGAAAATTGTACCTGAACAGGAGTTCAACTACCCCAAAATCTAAACCCATATCCCTATTGAGGATAAGGAGGACTCTGAAAATTAGGGTTGACTTGTAGTGGGGCCAGTCCCAAAATGTTTAAAATGATCAGGAATAATGGATGGATGGGGAAACAAAGGATCCTCAAATGATCAGCAGATAAAAAGATCTGGTCATCCTTGATCCCAACACCTGTCCTGAAATCTAAGTATTGTGGATAGTGAGATATAGAGACATCAAATGGGATGCCACACTCGTCTATCATCTTCTTCATATGAGCGTTAATTCTATAATCATAAGGGATATGGTCAACTACAAACGGCTTAGGATCAGGAGATGCCTCATCATCAGACCCCCCAGCAGACTCGTCTATCACAATTGGAGCTTGAGGGTTGGTTTCTGGATTAATGGTTGCTGAAGGAGGGGCCTCAGACCCCACCAGTTCAACTGTTGGAGAGCTAAGAAGTGCATCGGGGTCATTGGTGCCATAAGAATAAGCTACCACGTCACCAGAAGAATGAGAATCGTCACTGCCCGACATAGTGGAAAGAGATGAAGGTGAAACTTACTTTAGCTTAAGATAAAAGCTCTGGCGAAAACTCCGGCGAGAATCCAAAAGGTAGAAATCAGAGGATAAGTTGAAGATTTTTCAGAGTGAAAATTTGGCAAGTGTTGAAAATGAATAAACAAATAATGAAAAGATAAATGATAAGCATTATGAAATTTATTGTATTGATATTAAAATATGTATCCTTTTATTTTTGTTCTTGAGTAATTCAAAAAAGATAAAAAATAGTGGAGTCCGGTTTATTGAGTGTTAATGGAAGAAGTGTAGTTTTAGAAAGTGAAAATTTACTCGACAATTAATTTGGAACGGTTAAAGTTAAAAAATAAATGAAGGATAATTTGCATTGACGTCTCCTAAGGTATTGGTCAATTGTAGGTAGATGTTGGTCAACACACTATTTTAGAGAGACACCCCATGAGGTTTGTAAAGTGTTGCAACGACACTCATTGAAGGCATAAATTGAATTTAGTGCCCTTGACTATATTAATTTTCATGTGAAATCTCTAAGTTATCCTTATGCCTAAATCCTACACTTTACCTATTACACCAACCACTCTTATCATCACATTTTTATTGTTAAAAAATCTATAATAAATAAATAAGATATACAATATATATAATTTTATTTTAAATATATTTAAAAATAAATTTTACCACTAAAGAAATTTCATCAATAATAATACTAAGAAAATCCCATTATTTAGTTATTACTCTTAATTTTTAATATATTAGTATATAAATATTTCTCAAAAAATATTAAAGGGTTATATCTAATAACCATTAAAGGTATTACATAATTAATAAAATATATATAAATTTTTATATACGAATAGAATTTTTTTTATATATTTTATACTATTGTCAATCAATAATTTTAATAAAATTTGATAATATAATGAAATATCTTATTTAAAATATCTTACACTTTACCCATTATAAGTATTTACATATTTAAAAAATTCTACCATTTTATTATCAAATTTTATAATGAAATGAGATTTTTTTTGGTATTACATATCTAAATAAGATATTTCATTATAAGTATTACATATTTAAAAAATTCTACCATTATATTACAATGATATATATATATATATATATATATATAGGTATAGATTTGTGGGGGTCTATTTGTCTAAAGTTTATAAAGATCAATTGTGATTGATAATGATAGAGTGCATGCATGTCCCTTTGAAGGAAACAAGTCTGTATGGGCCTAAGCACTTCAATGGTAGCTTTAAATGGTACTTTCTATTGTACCAACTTCAATGGTAGCTTTAAATGGTACTTTCTATTGTACCATTATCTTCTCCCTCATCACAAGCTTTGTTCATGCATGTGTGCATGTGCTCTTTTATACAATGTTTGTGCCTTGCAAAAAAAAAAAGCAAGAATATATGTATGTGTAATATTATGCTATTAATATGATCTCAATTGACTTTTACAAGAATAAATTATGCGAAACTGATACCCCAAATATATATATATATATATATATATATATATATATGTGTTAGTAATTTCACTTTATAACTTACATTTAGTTTATTTACTACACAAAGAAATATATATGTATACGTACGTAGTGCGTTTATGAAAGGTTCAAAATAGCACTACATAGCCAAAATCATATTAAAAAGCAAAAAATACTATGATAATTTTTTATTTTTCTCAAGTATTGCGTAACTCAGTTTATATTACTTTTAAACTTTCTCATTCCAAATAATGAGGAACAAACAACTTAAAAGATAAAATAAATAAACAAATAATGAAAAGAGAAATGATAAACATTATGGAATTTATTGTATTGATATTAAGTATGTATCTTTTCATCTTTGTCCTTGTGTAATTAAAAAAAGAAAAAAAAAATAGTGGGGCCCGGTTTATTTAGAGTTAAATGAAGAATGGTAGTTTAAGAAAGTGAAAATTTACTGAATAATTAATTTGAAACGGTTAAAGTTATTATCGGCCGGAGAAAGTACTTCTTTAGAATCTCTCTCATTCTCTATCCTAGAAATAAGTAAAGAAACCTCATGAGTCCACTTCTATTATTGCATTGGTCAGTAGACTCAGTACTAATTGTATAAGCCCACAAATGTTCTAGGCTGACCAAGTTTTCCGAGTATTAGCAGCCCAAGAGTGAAATTTTGTTTTAACACATTTAAATTTATCTAAAAAAAAGGAGTGAATTTGTGATATCAATTTTATTTTAGTATTTATCAAACATTTATTTAAGTAACTAGTAAAATACGCGTGCATGATCAAATTTTATGATATAATTCTTTTTTGGTATTCATAAATAACAATAATTTTATAATTTGAATATTTTTTTAAAAAAATTGATACTAAATAAGGAGCTAATTTAGTAAGGACAAAAAAAAAGAGCACGAAATATTGTCATAAAATTTTAGAAAATATAATCCAAACCCATATTCCAATTGCAATATCAATTTCATTACGAATTCAGAAACTAATAAATACTACAAAAAAAACAATAATATAATAGGAAATTAGGAAAAAATATATGAATAATCTAATACAAATAGTTACAAACACCACAACAAATGTGATAATCTGTAACATTAAAAAACGTCACTAATATTTAATATTTCGTCACTAAAAATTTTCAATAACAAAAATATTCCGTGACGACACAGTCACAGTAGAGTGCGTTGCGGATTCTCTAATGTGACAGTCCATTTGTATCGTCACTAATGGCTATTAATACAATTTAAGTATTTATTTGTGACACTATTAAGCGTCAAAAATACTTTTATTTGTGACAATAATTTTCCGTCACTAATTATCTATTATTTGTGACACTAATTAATCCGTCACTAATTGTTTATTATTTGTGACACTGATTAATCCGTCACTAATTGACTATTATTTGTAACACTATTTTATCATCACAATTGAGATACACATTTGCAACTACAAATTTCATTACAATTAATGTAATAATGTTATTTTCTGTCACAATTGATATATCCATTTCTTTCACAATTCTTTAAAAGGTTATTTATTATATGTTGGAAACATCCTTTCATTATAAATCCAAACATCTAACAATCAAAACGCAATACGAAAATGTAAATGCAGAAAAGTTACACAATAGATATTTGGTTAAAACTTTGGATCCTTTCTCATTAATCAAAGTCCTCTATTTATACAAGTTGTGATAAATGGGTCAAGCCCATGTACCCAGGTTTATCAACCCCTTAAATCAAGGGATTTGATAAACCCTAACCTTATTTGGACTCTTCATACTATAATTGGATTACTTCTTGCCTTGTGGACCACACTTTAGCTTCTAGAAATTTCCATGGGCCCATTGTTGTTTTTCGGCCTGCTTGTTTTCAGCCCATCCGCCTTCTGGCCCATCCGTCGTCGGCCCATCAGTCCAGTGGCCCATCTATAATTGGGCCAAATATTTCAACCATTACACAGGCCCCTGAGGTTATGGGCTTGACATTCCTTCTAAAGCCCATGACCTAATAAATGTAAATACCTATGTATATATACACTAATAGCTTTTATGGGAAATGAAGATGATGAGTTGTCATGTCATTATTGTCTACTTAATGATATGCCAAAACGTGAGGCCATTACTCCCTTAAATCTCGCACCATGACGGCTTTGGCGTGCCTTTCGGACTTCGTGCAGCCTTTTTGGCTTCCTTCTCTCCTTCTATAAAAACCCCATTTTTCTTCACTTCTCATCACATTTCATACTTTGTAACTCTATATTCTTGTCTCTGCCTTCTTTAGTTCTTCATTACTGGGATTCGTTTCTTTGTCATTGTCGCCGTTCATTCCGTTGCTCATCTCAGATACCATAGAAACCTGCTGTTACTCAGAGCTTTTGTAACTCTTCCTTCGCCAACTAAGTAAGTCGATCGGTTTTCTTCCTTTCTTCTTTCTTTAATTTATCACCTTTACCTCCTTCTGTCTCTTCTACATTTCTTAACGTTATGTCCGATAGTGACGATACCCGGTCGGTAGAGGAAGTAGCTTTACCTTCTGCCTCAGGTACCGATTCTACTAGCAGTGACACTCCCCAGCCTGTTTCTAAAGGAACCAGAAAGACCACTCTCAAAAGTACTAACCTTCCGGGTTCCTCAGCGACCGGTCCTGCGAAATCCAAACCTTCTGAACCATTCGTAGTGGCCCCACTTAAGAGGACCCGACCTGAAGTGAACGTCAAACACCTTCGGGCTGAGACCCATGTTCCCCAGGACGTTGATGTGTCCCCCTATCCTGGTTACCTAGACTTTACCCAGAGCCAGGGCCTAGCCCCCGGTAGCATTCTGCTATCGGCATCTCATCTTAGGGTTCTAAGGTTTCCTCTTCATCCTTTTTTTCACTATGTATTTTTCATGCTTGGGTTGCACCCTCTTCAACTGAACCCGAACAACATTAGGATCATATCCATGCTACTGTTGTACAATAGGGATATGGATCTGAATTTAGGGCTGGCCGACCTCCTCCTTTGTTATTTTTTCCAAAATGCCAGAGCGAGTAGAGGTAGATACAACCTTTTCCCCTTTCACGGCCGCAGCATCTGTACCGATACTGAAAAATCGGACAAGGGATGGAAAGAACGAATGGTAGTAGTGAGTGGCAAGTGGTCGTACCCTTTTTCTCGTATTTTCCCGATCCCCAACAAGTTCGGTCCCATTCGCCTGCCTGTCTACCGCCCCCTTCATAAGGCTTCTTGCCTCTGTAACCATTGTGACCTTCACCGGGGGGACTACACCTTCAAATTTTTAGGTTATGAGGACAAGGATTTTCCCCTTACCTTTATAAAACAGCGGATAGGTCTCTTGAAAACCCATGTTTGGGGCAAGACCCGATCTGCTACTGACCTGCTGACCCTGGACAATCTTAAATCAATCTCTAACTTGGGCGCTGGTGTTGACAGGATGGACTTGCCTGATAAACCTATGTCCGCCAGAATCCCTCAAGTTCCCGAAGGGATTACGCTTGTTGATGCTGTGTCGTTGTCAACAGCACCGCCTTCGACTTCGGTGCCTCCTCCTGTTCAGAGCCCGCCAGCGCCACTAGCGCAGAAACCATCGGTTCCTCCTCCGCCTCCTGTCAATGCTCCGACTGTGAGGACCCGATCCAGTACAACTGGTGGAGTGGGTACTAAAAGGGCCAGGGCACAAGCCGAGAATGCTTCTTCAAGCAAGGCTCCTGCTACCCCTGAATCATCCCAAGCTCTGATCCCTTGGGAGCCTAAGTTTCTGCTGCCAGATGGAACTCCAGTTTGTGCTGATCAAATCATTTTTAACCATCCGGAAGCTCTTCGGGCTATGGCCAAAGGGATCTGGACACCAGCTGATAGGGCGGCTCAGTCAAAAATCACCAGGACTGATCTGGCTAAGAAGACTTCGATAATGGTTATGGAGGTAAAAGACTTCAATCATCAGTTTGTGTTTTCTATTTCGTTTGTTGACCGCTATTTGTGTAATAATCCAATTTTTATTGTGCAGCTTCTCTACGGCGTTCAGGCCTACAACAGCCTCCTTGAGACTGATGTCAGAGAGATGGCCGGTATGAAGGCCCAAATAAAGCAGAATGAGATCCACCGGGTTTCTTTAGTCAAGGAGGCGGATGGTCTGCGCCAAACCGTTTCTGAACAGAAGACTCTTCTGGAAACCGGTGAGGCGGAAAAGCAAACCCTGATTGCCGAAAAGCTGGTTCTGGCTGCCGAGCTGGAAAAAGCGAAAGAGGTTGCTAGGCAGATGGCAGCTGAAAAGGCTGAATCTGATAAACTCTTTGCAAAATCAGAAAGGCTTCTTTCCCTGGAGCGGGAAAAGGTAGAGGTGTGCCGTCTGGGAGGGCTTGACATGTTCAAAAGATACAGTGTCATCTGTGACCTCCGAGCGGTAAGGGCCTGGAGATGTAGGCATGAAATGGAGCATATCCCTCTGGAATCCCGGGAATTCAAGACCGCAGAGGCATTCGATGCCCATATGGGAATAACCTTTCCTTATGAAAACCCTCCTGCCTCTGAGAACGAGGAGCGCTTTGCTGCCCTCCTGAAGGGGAAAGAATACCATCCTCCCGAACGGTAGCCAGGGCAATTTTATATGTTTTTGTTTCCCCCAATGGGCTAATTTCTTGTAACTTCCTCCATTTTTAATGAACAAGAACTTTTATCCCCTTTTTTCCAGTAATTATTCGTCCTTTGTGTGGGTTTTTATCGTTTCGTACTTAGCTTTTATGAAGCAATCGAGTCTTCGGACATATGGCTCCTGAGGCTATTTATTATTTATTCTAAATTCACACATTTAGTGTGAATTTCATCCTCTGGTTAGTTCAAATCAGGTTTGAACTCAAACACTTAGGAAATTTTTAGCAAATTGTAAAGCCTTCGGGCATTTGGCCCCTGAGGCTTGGTTTCATCCTCTGGTTTGTTCAAATCAAGTTTGAACTCAAACACTTAGGAAATTTTTAGCAAATTGTAAAGCCTTCGGGCATTTGGCCCCTGAGGCTTGGTTTCATCCTCTGGTTTGTTCAAATCAGGTTTGAACTCAAACACTTAGGAAATTTTAGCAAATTGTGAAGCCTTCGGGCATTTGGCCCCTGAGGCTTGGTTTCATCCTCTGGTTTATTCAAATCAGGTTTGAACTCAAACACTTAGGGAATTTTAGCAAATTGTGAAGCCTTCGGGCATTTGGCCCCTGAGGCTTGGTTTCATCCTCTGGTTTGTTCAAATCAGGTTTGAACTCAAACACTTAGGAAATTTTATAATCCTAGAGCCTTGCACAAAAGTATAATTTATTTTTATTGAAATGAATTTGAAAATCATGAAGCAGAGGTACCGATATCGGGCACAGATGCTTCGTAACAGAGGTGTCATAGAAAGACACAGTTTTATTTCTTAACAAGAAAAGAAACTATCTAAGGATAATACCTCTTTAACCGATAAGCATTCTGAGAGTTGGACTCGAGGCGGCCTGTTTCGTTTTTCCGAACCCGATAAGCACCGCGTCCGATAACCTCAACCACTGTGTAAGGTCCTTCCCATGTCTCTCGTAATTTGCCTACAATACCAATCTTCCTTCTGAGCACCATATCACCTACTTGGAATTCTCTTCTTTTGACTTTCTGATTGAAACGTGCTCTGACCTGCTGCTGATAGGCAGCCAGTCTTATCCCGGCGGCTTCCCGTTTTTCTTCCAGGAGATCTAGATCATGGGCTAGGTGCTGATTGTTTGGACCTTCTTCCCAGGCTTGACTCCTTAAAGTAGGTACTTTTAGCTCGGTCGGGATAACTGCTTCGGCCCCATAAGCCATGGCGAAAGGGGTTTCTCCAGTTGGCTGTCTCGGAGTAGTCCGATAGGACCACAACACCTCTGGCAATTTCTCCAACCAAGCCCCTTTTGCGTCTTCAAGTTTTTTTCTCAGTGTGTCAAAAATTGTTCTATTCGTCCTTTCGGCTTGCCCATTTCCCTGCGGGTAGCCGACGGAAGAAGTGTTTTGATTGATCCCATGCTTTGATAAGAATGCTTGAACCCTTCTGTTGTCCAGGTTGGTGCCATTGTCCATCATTATGGTTCGGGGTAGGCCGAACCTACAGATGATGTGGCTCCAGATGAATTTTATAACATGGCTGCCTGTTATGGTGGGGTATGCCTCCGCTTCCACCCATTTGGTAAAATAATCGGTGGCCAGGAGAACATGTGTGGTACATCGTATTGCCTGAGGGAGAGGACCTACGATGTCCATGCCCCATCGGGCGAAAGGGTGAGGAACAATAGTTGGGTTTAAGAACTCCGGCGGTGGGTGAATGGCATCTCCATGAAACTGACATTTTTTGCAGTGTCTGACATAAATTTCAGCGTCCCTTGCCAAGTAGGGCCAGAAATACCCCTGGGTGAGGATTTTATGAGCCAGGGATCTTCCTCCAGAGTGATTGCCACAAGCTCCTGCATGGATCTCTTCCATGATTGCCGATGCCTCTGAGGGGGTCAGACATCTCAAGTATGGTCCGGAAAAAGACTTTCGGTATAGTTGGTCGTTGTATAGGGCATATCTGGCTGCCTTCATTCTTATCTTCCGGGCTTCTGATTTTGATTCAGGCAATGTACCAAATCTCAGATAATCTAATATCGGATCCATCCAACTCGGTTCCCATGGGATAACCATTATTTCTTCGGGGGGTTCCAAGCTGGATCGGGCAATGAAGTCCATTGGTACAGTGCGAGTCATACTTTCTTTTGTGGCGGAGGCTTGGTTAGCCAGATGATCTGCTGCAGAATTATCCCCTCTGGGAATCTGTTCAAAGTTTATTTGCTGGAACTCTTCAGCCTCTCTTAGAACTAGATTCTTGTAGGCTTCCATCTTCGGCTCTCGGGTTTTATACTCCCCATGTAACTGTCGCACGACTAGCTGGGAGTCACTTCGCACCTCTGCTTTCTGGACCTGAAGGCTTCGGGCTAACCGAATTCCTGCAAGGATGGCTTCATACTCCGCTTCGTTGTTAGAAGCTGGAAATTCCAGTCTAACGGATTGTTGGATTTTGGTACCGTCCGGTGTTACGAGTACTACCCCGACCCCTGCTCCGTTGATGTTGGATGATCCGTCTACGAACACGAACCATAATCCAGGTTCACCTTCTTCTGTGGAGTCAGCAGTTTCTGTTTCTAACAGGAAATCAGCTACTGCTTGTCCTTTGATGGTCGTTCGGGGGACATAGGTTATGTCAAAAATCCCCAGTTCAATCGCCCATTTTGATATTCTCCCAGATAACTCAGGTTTCGCCATTATGGATCTGATCGGAGTTACAGTAGGTACTATGATCGGGTGTGCTTCAAAATAATGCCGTAGACGTCGCTTAGCATTGATCAGCGATAGTACCAGCTTCTCCTGCTTTGAATAACGGGTTTCTGCATCAGCAAGGGATTTGCTAGTGTAGAAAACTGGTGTCTGGTACCCTTTGCCCTCCTTGACCAGGGCGGCGCTGGTAGATGTTACTGAAATGGCCAAATACAGGTGCAACGGCTCATCAGCTTCGGGGGTTGCCAGAATCGGGGGCTTTGCCATGTAACTTTTGAGTTTGTGTAGGGCCTCCGCTTGCTCTGGCCCCCAGACTTCTCCTTGTGCCGCTTTTATTGCCTGAAAGAACGGCCTACACCGATCGGTTAACCGAGAGATGAAACGACTTAGGGCTGCTATTCTGCCGGTTAGCACCTGGATCTCTTTCCGGGACTTTGGCTCAGCTGTTTCTACGAGAGCTTTGACTTGCGCAGGGCTAGCTTGTATTCCCGTCCGATCAACTATGTGTCCCAAAAACTGGCCTGAGGATACTCCGAAGGAACATTTGGCTGGATTGAGCTTCATATTGTTCTTCCGGAGGGTATTGAATACCTGCTGTAGGTCGGCTAGATGGTCTTCTTTTACCTTGCTTTTGACCACTGTGTCATCGATGTAGGCTTTGATGGTGGATCCCATCATCCCTTGGAACACCCTTTTGACCAACCTCTGTTAGGTAGCTCCTGCATTCTTTAGTCCGAAAGGCATAACTGTATAACAAAATGTACCTGACTCAGTGATGAAGGCAGTCTTTTCCTGGTCCTCCGGATCCATTCGGATCTGGTTATAGCCAGAGTATGCGTCCAGAAAACTCAGGCGTTCGACTCCTGCGGTGGCATCTACCATCTGGTCGATCTTTGGTAAAGGGAAACAGTCTTTTGGGCATGCTTTATTCAGATCAGTGAAGTCAACACATACCCTCCACTTGCCGTTTTTCTTCTGGACCACCACCACGTTTGCCAACCAGGAAGGATACTGAACCTCCTTAATGAATCCTGCTTGCAGAAGCCGATCGACTTCTTCAGCTATGATCTGATTTCGATGGGCCCCCATTCGTCTCTGTTTCTGTCTAATGGGCTTTGCGCTAGGATCCACATTGAGAGAATGCAGGGCTATTGATGGATCAATACCGGTCATGTCCATATGGCTCCACGCAAATATGTCAGCATTGGATTGGAGAAGGGATTCCATTTCCTCTTTTTCCTGTGGATTGAGGCCCGAACCAACATAGGTAAATCTTTCAGGGCGATCGTGACAAATTTCAACTTCCAGTAGTGGTTCAACTGCTATCGGTGATCCCGAACCGCCCTCCTGTAATTGCTATTTGGCATCAAGTACTGTCTTGGACTGCGACTTTTGTTCCGGTTCCGTACTCCTTTTTAGACTTTTCATCGTGACTGCGTAACACTCCTTTGCAGCTACCTGATCTCCCCTGATATCGATTACGTCAACTCCGTTCAGGTCGATACACCGCATGACCTGATGCATGGTAGAAGGGACTCCATGCATACGATGGATCCATCATCTTCCCATGAGGAGATTATAGGAAGGTTTGACATCCACCACCACGAAAGTCTCTCGGAGTGTGCGCCTTGCTGCCGTTACTGGTAGCTGGATTTCCCCTATCGGTTCCACTCTCTTTCCATCGAATCCTGCTATCGGGCTTCTGGATGGGACTATTTCCTGGGGGCAGATTTCCAATTTCTCAAAGGCCCATTTGGTGATAATGTTGGCGCTGCTTCCTGGATCGACCATTACCCTCTTGATCAGGCAGTTGGAGACCATGAGGGAGATAACCAGGGGGTCGTCATGAGGTGTCTGAATATTCTGCATATCCGCAGAGGTGAAAATAATTCGGGCATCCTCCTTCGGGCTTCGAAACTTGGTGACTTCTCCAACCCTTCGTAACTTCTAGGCTTGCCGCATCTGTGATCTACGAGTTTCTTCCGCTTCTGACCGACTGGGCCCTCCATGGACCATGTGAATGACCCGCACGGGTTGTCCCGAAGCCCCCTTGGTAGGGGCATGCGTCGCTTGATCTGATCGGGCTCCTTCCTTGGCAACATACTCGGTCAATTATCCTTTGGTAATCATGGCTTCCACCTGTCTCCTGAGGCTTCTGCACTCATTAGCGTGGTGCCCGTATTCGCCATGGAAGGCGCAGTGCCTCGACATATCCCTTTGGTCCATCGGTTGTCTGATGGGAGGTGGTGACCGGTAGATTCCTTTGCTCTTTGTTTCCTGGTACAACTTTGCTAAGGTTACTTTTAAGAGGGTGACCTTCTCCTCAAACCTTGGTCGTTTCTCTGGGGCCGGGGAAGGAGCAGGAGGTGCGCTCGGTCTCTTCCGGTCTGGTGCCCGATCCTTTATCCTGGAAGGTTCGGACGCTCTGGCCTCTACTGTTGCAAAGGCGGTCCTTCTTTGTCGTATGGCCAACTCTTCTTCTATTCGGAGGTGCCCCTGTGCCCTAGAGTTGAGCTCTCCAATATCGGCCGGTGGCCTTTTGACTAGGGACTGATGGAACTTGGTTCCAGGGATCAGGGCCATTCTGAAGGCTTCGACGGCTGAATGTTGATCGCAGTTGTCAATTGAAGACATCTCCACATTGAACCGTGAGACAAAACTTTTCAGGGATTCGCCATTTTCTTGGATCATGGTGAACAAACTGGAGATAGTCTTCTTCTGCCTTTTATTGCCAAAGTACTGTGCGATAAATAACTCGCATAGTCTGAGCCAACTACCGATCGATCGGGGCGGTTGCTTTCTGAACCACGGGAGGGCTGCTTCGGTCAGGCTGGTGGGGAAAACTTTACAGAGTAAGGCCTCGTTTTCGTTGTAAACATTCATCTTGGTATGGACGTGATAGATGTGTTCGGTTGGATCTTTTTACCATCGAACAGGGTGAACTTCGGTAATCTGAACCTTTCCGGATAGGGCACGCTGGTGATCGAGACGGTGAATGGTGTCTGAACGGCGTCTATAGATGCCTCGGATGCCAGATCGATTGGGGTCTGTACTTTCAGGTCCCTGAGCACGTATTGCTGGAATCTTGACATGATTTCTTCCAGTTTTTTCATGGTCAGGACCTCCTCGGGGTTGCGTACCCCAAGAACCTGTAAGGATGACTCGGCTTGTTCTTCACGACCGTCGTGGACTCTAGCGGGTAGGTCTTCTTTGTCTGTCTGGCGGCCCACGGATCGTTCGTGCTGGTCGGATTGTTCGTCATCATGGGTCTCCTGTAGGTTCTGTAGTTGAGCCAGTTTTGCTGCCAGTTCGGCGTTCTGTCTTTCTAACTCGGCGGTTCTTTCCTCAAGGGCTCTTCTGATCGGATCTTCTGGTTGTTGGCCTCCGTTTGGAGGCAAATCGGTCTGTTGTGATCGTGTAATCGCCATTGGTGGTATGAATCTTAGCTTTTTGTAGAGGGTGGGAAGCTTATCGAAAAAAAAAAGACTTCAATAATAGGGTTTCCCACAGACGGCGCCAATTGTGTAAATGCAGAAAAGTTACACAATAGATATTTGGTTAAAACTTTGGATCCTTTCTCATTAATCAAAGTCCTCTATTTATACAAGTTGTGATAAATGGGTCAAGCCCATTTACCCAGGTTTATCAACCCCTTAAATCAAGGGATTTGATAAACCCTAACCTTATTTGGACTCTTCATACTATAATTGGATTACTTCTTGCCTTGTGGACCACACTTTAGCTTCTAGAAATTTCCATGGGCCCATTGTTGTTTTTCGGCCTGCTTGTTTTCAGCCCATCCGCCTTCCGGCCAATCGGTCTCTGGCCCATCCGTCGTCGGCCCATCAGTCCAGTGGCCCATCTATAATTGGGCCAAATATTTCAACCATTACAGAAAATGAAATTATTCATATGAAAAACAATCACGAAAAACCTGTAGATCTAACACTTTTACAAATTCCGAACTCTATCATCCTACCTTATTGAAGTTGTAAATTTTGTGTAGATTGTTGTTGGGTAGGAGCATGATATTCAGCGTCCCAAAGAAGTAAGTTGTGATTCAATGCTTTACTTTCTTCCTTGCGTTACTTGCCCCCATATTGTCAAACTACAAAAAAAAATAGATAAAAACTCTAATTAAATAACTATAAAGAATGAAAGATAAATAAAACTTAGTACCTAATAAGTTATAATAGTCCTTAATATTTAGGTGTCAATGTGTTGCTCCATACTAAATATTGCTATAAGGCAACAACAAGGAATAAGTATGTGAGAACAATTTAAACTCAATTAACGGAGCTTCAGCAGTTGTGCATGTCATGTATAATTGACTCTTCAAAACCGAAAAAAATAACTATATCATTGTACTTGTTCCATCTGATTTGACATCATAAATTGGGACATGAAGTTCATCATGGTCTGCTGACTCAATTTATTCTCCATGTTTTGCTCCATTGATTGCGCAGATTTCAGCGGCTTCCACTTTACTTTCTGCAGCCTCAACCCTCTGTTCTGCTAACTCAGCCCTTTGTTCTGCTGCCCTCGCCCTTTGTTCTGCTGCTTCTACTCTCCTACAAGCAATATCCAACTCCTAGCGGGAGAAATATCGTGAGGCAGATGTTGGCTTAACATCATATCCTGGCCCACGTTTATACCCTGATTTGTTTATATTTAAGAAACTTAGACCCATAATACAAAGCCCATAATTGATATGTTTCTTGGTCTTACATCTTTTAAGTACAAATGATCATTTCCCTCTGATTTTGCAGCATATTTTTTGTTTTTTTACTTCAAACGTATCATTTAAATGAAAAAAGAAATACTATAAAATGTATATATTACTTCTTATTCTTGTAATCTATTGATATTGTTTGGTGTTTGTTGTAGCTGGATCAATCTAAAAATAATTTTATTCAATTTGTAACCTCATCTTGTGTATTTATTAGAGGATTCTCATATTTGTTTTGAAATCATAACTCAACGGTCCCAACACCTTAAAGCAAAGAAAAGTTGAAAACTGATGCTTGAAATTGTACATATAGAAGGCTGACTGAGTTGTGTACCCAACTGCTTGGACTCTTAAAATGTACTTATTCTGGATTCAAGGGTTGTCAAAGCTTAATCTTGAATCGAAAATTGAAGGGGATTCAAGGGCTATCAGGGCTTGATCTTAAATCGTTTCTTTGATTTATGGTCGAGTGCTGATGAAGCTTGATCTTGAACATTTTTCTTTGATTTCTTGAGTTATTGAGGAAGAACGACACGAACTTTGATATGTTTATTATTTTTCGTCTTCGAGGTTTAGATTTATATGATTCTTTGAATTTGTTGAATCACGGGAAAAGAACGACCCAATTTCGATGTGTTTGTTGTTCTTTTGTTTTTTTGATTTCTTGTTAAGAGAGAAATGTTTGTAGAACTTTTGTATTTTTGCTTTGGGATAGCTTCTCTGATTTTCACGTGATTTGTTTCTCTCTTCCCATTCATTCATCATCTTACCTCTATTTATAGACACCCTAGACAAATAGGATGATGACATGTGTCCCTTTTGATAATTACCAAATTATAACATTAAAATAATATTATAATAACATAATTATATTTTTATTAATTGGGCTTGGACTTAATCAAATAATTTAAATTAGCCAATAAGAAATGAGCTAATTAATTTAACTTATGGCCCAATATTTTACGTGGGCCTTGTTTGTTATGGGTTTGGACCCACAAAATTTTAGTGCCTACAGATTGCCCTCACTCCAAGTCTTGCACATGGATTCATCATCTATTTGGGCGGGACTTGGAGTAATCCTTTTTTCAGTCAGTCTTGATCTTCTTTCGTCCGTCAATATGAACTTCTTTTGTCATATGGACTTCTTTTGTCTGTCAAACTGAATTTTCTTTTGTCAATCAATTTGAACTTCTTTTATCTGCGAGTCTGAACTTTCTTTCGTCAGTCAATCTAAACTTCTTTTGTCTATCAAACTTAACTTTTTTTCGAGTCAATCTAAACTTCTTTTATCAGTCAAAATTTTATTTCGCTAGTCGATGTGAACTTCTTTTGTCAGTTAATCTCAACTTCTTTTTTTGTCAGTCTATTTGATGAACTTTTTCTTTTCGCCGTCTTGATCTTCCTTTGTCAGTCTGTCCATCTTTTTGTTATTTTTTTTTTCATGATCTCCTCGTCACTTGGTACTCTTGAAGTAATTATTTTGTTCTGATCTCCTTCTTGAACAACAAGTCTTTTGTTAAAGTTGAATTTAATTTTTCTTCGTTTAAACCCCAACTAAATTGCAATTCCTATTGCAATTAGGATTAGCTGATGATTATCCATATATATATATATATATATATATATATATATATATATATATATATATATATATATAAGACCACACCAGCACAAGCTTTTCCTTTACAATACATCTTTATTTGTTTCCTTCCTTGTTTTTTCCTTCTAATTTATCAAAGTCATAACGTCTTGTATTTAAAAAGAGTTAATTTATTTTCTAATTTAAATTTGTTCAACCCATTTCAATTGAAATATTACAAAATAAAATTAAAAGGGAAAAAAAAGTGCAGGGGAAGAAAAAGTAAGGATATGCAAAAGGTGTTTCAAAGTTCCTTTTTAGTTGCAGTGTGTGTACTTGTTTATGTTTTACTGTTTGCATCAAAGAACCGCCTGTATATGTGTGTATATACAGAGAGAGGCACGGAGATAGGGAGAAAGTTAAGGAGATAGAGAAGCTGAGAGAGGAGTTTTAGAAATAGAAATAAAGAGAGATTTTTGGCTTTAGGTTGCTTAAGAGTATAATAAAAAAAGGTTCACATCGAAGAACTTTACAACAATAAACTCACTATTCTTTTGGTTTTCAAGTCGTAATAGTAGCTTGCGCCTCGCTGATGTGTTCTCTTTGTCAATAACATAGTTTCCTCCTATCATTTGGTAAGTTAATTATTCGACCGGTTCACAATGCTTTTGGACTTTTTCGAAACCATTGTGTAGCACCAATACTTGTTCAATAGATATTAATTTTTAAAATTGATATTGTTTAAATTAGTCACACCGTTACCGCGATGACATTCGTAATTGATACTGCGAGCCCAAACCTAGTCAATAAACAAACATACCAGCATGAATAGTAAGTTTTGGTATGATAATATAATCCGGTGCTGACACTAATAAAATTCACTCATTATAAGTCATTACTTATTTTCCTTTATCTGTCTTTTTAACTTTTCAAGTAGGTTAGTCACTATTTTTACTACATTTTAGTTATTATGAATTTTTCTTCTTTTTTTTTTCTTTATTTTAGCCTAAAGCCTCCGGTGTGGGCTAGCTAAAATGGGCTAATTATGTGTCACGTCACCAAAATTAGCTAGTCAAGCCGCACGGTATGGTGCGGTTGGCTAACTCTTTTTTTTTTTCCAAAAAAATAATAGAACTCTAATTATAAGCCCTAATTTTAGGAAGAGAGAGAGAGACGTGCGATGATTCCTAGCAACAGAGAGAACATGGTGGCTAAGCAAGATCGATTCACCATGAGGTTTGAGCAAGACCAGAGCAAGATCGAGAACATGGTGGTTGAGCAAGATCGGAAAAAATCAGATCTAAGTGAGGGAGAAGAATCCAGATCTAAAGTGCAAGAAGGTATGGAACTTTCTTTGTGGGTTTGATTTTTGGTATTCTTCTATGTTATTCTTCTTTGTGGGTTTGAAGAAAACCACCTCTGTAGTTGAATTTTTTTTTTTCTTATTCCTGTCCTTTCACATGTTAAAGGACTTGCCATATTTTGCGAGCAAGGTAGTTAGCCTCGTCATGGGACCCGCAAATAGCCAATTGAATACCAAACATCTTCTCTCGCACATGTAAATAATTTATTGGGGTTTCCCCATACCGGATGCTTTAGGATGGACATTTTATTGGGGACACATGTAAACAATTATTTCAACCAAATGTTTGTTTGTGTACCAACTTATGTATACATTGTTATTTACTAGTCTTTCACTATAAAAATTCTGGTGCTTCCTCGGTGAAAAAAGTTCATTTTTTTCGGCACTTCTTGAAAAGCGCCGGAAAAAGTTACCTTTTTTCCCCTTTCTCTTTATTCTTAAAGGTCTAAAGACCTTACTTGCCTCACTTGTAGACTTGTTGATACTTGTTACTTGTCAACTTCAATCCTTATATGGTTGAGTTGGAGATTTTATTCTCATAAGTAGTATATGCATGCACATGTCTACCATGTACAAATGTTATTATCCACTTATAGGAGTTTGTTAATTATTATTTGACAAGAGTGTTTGGTAATTTGTGATTTGCCGCAAACTTAAGCACTTAACTTGCTGGACACATGTTTTCTCTCTTTCTCATCTCTTAATACCAATCTCTTCATGGAAATAGCTCTGTTATTACAACAGTCCAAGATTCCAAAATTTCCAATTAGTAGTTATGTAAGACAATAATATATATGTCCCATATTAATTTGGATTATATTATACTAAGTAGTGGTAAATACAATAAAATATATATTCACAGCAGAATGGAAATTGGTCACGTTGTGTTGGTTACCATGTTGTGGTGGTTACCAACAGTTACAGGGAACCACTCCTTGATACACTCACGTTGATGGATAGTGGGTATGATGGTTACTAAAGGAGACTTGTCCTCTCTCTCCAATGATATAGTGTATGTAACATTCATCGTTTATACACAATTACAAAATACTCACATCACACCTATAGTATACAACGCATTACAAAGTGAGTGTAGTAAGGCAAGAGAGAGAAATCAAGTTTCCCAAAGGTTGAATTTCTGGATTACGATCGTTGTTGCAGACAACATAATTGCAGAGAGCGTAATGGCTACGGATAGAGGTATTTCTAAATCTTGGAATTTAACATTTTAACGTTTATTGTGAGCATGATTAGTTCCAAAATCCTAGGCATAATTGATTATAGCATAAATTCCTGATTGTATTACATGTGGTATCAGAGTCTGTGTTAGGAACTTGTCATTCTCTGTTAATGTTATGTTACTCTCCACTAAATGTTTGCGTTAACATTTGTGTTATTTTAGGAATATATTAATATGTATATTAATGACAGAGATTTTAATGTATTCCTTAATGAAGTGAATGAATTAATATATATCTTGATTTACGTATTCAATTAAAATAATTACTTTATTTTGTGTATATGATTGTACGCATATATATATATATATATATATTAGTATTGGAATAAAACTCTCGTTAATTTCTGCATTATTTGAAAAGAGAGTTTAAACTATTTTTTAAGTATGTTCAATGTATATATATATATATATATATATAAGTGTGATTTTATGTGTGTGTATATATATATATATACATGTTTTGTACTAACTCACACTAAAACATTTTCTGTGAATATAAAATTAGAGAGTTTCAATTATTTAGAACTCTGCTCCTTGAGAATACGTTTATATATATATATATATATATTTTGAGGAGTTACACCTTTGTTGGAAACTTTCTGATCAAGTATCACGTATTTTAAAGAGAGTTTTAACTTTAAAACTTTTAGAAAGTTTTAACATACGTCTGTTTGTTAGATATTGAGAATATCTAATAAAACTTCTAGAAATTATTATCAAGTATCAAATGTTTTAAAACCTTATGTCACTATGATATTTAGGCCTATGTGATATTTGTGTATTTGTATACTTATCATGATTTTATGGACACTAATGAATTAGTTTTTCACTGACACGTGAATTTTTATTACTGAATGAGTTTTGGCATATGTGTAATTATATATGTATATATTTTACACAAATAATAGAAAAACTGTCAACTGATTGGTTTTGTACAAGAAAATAATTATTTATTTTGCTATTTAATAGTATATATATTATGTATATACATAAAAGAAAAATATTTGGTTTGGTTTGATTTTTGAGAAATTATAAAACTTTAGTCAAGCCTTTTAAAGTTGGCAAAATAAATATTTTTAACTCCCATACATACATACGTACATACATAATGGTAGAATCAATTATTTATGATTCAATTACAAAAATCCAATTTAGGAATTATATGATATATTTATGCATAAAGATCACTTTTATAAATTTAAAATAAAATATTATTTTATTTATTTATTGTTATAAAATTTTGTATAAATATATTTATTATTGTTTTAATTCCTAAATATTTATGGTTGTAGAGAAAAATTTGCTTATGAATGTATTATGCTAAATGGGTGTTTAATTAGTCACTACTTGAATTTAATATTTATATTATGGGGTTAGTTAGTCACCAAAGTGGCCTAACCGAAATGAATAAATATTAAATTAGTAGGATACTAATGGCAATAACACATGAATTATTGATGCTTATATTTTGTAAAAATCATGGTTATTGAGTTAATTTAATCATAAAAATAAATCTCCAAAGAGATTTAATTTTGATTAATTAAATTAACATTAAGGGGTTGTTTATATTTTTAATTGGCTAAGTATAGGATATCCAAAGATAACTTGTTTAGTTTAAAAGAATAACTATAAATACACTTTAAGCATCATTACTTGTATTTTATGACAACTGACCAAAAGAGTGTCATAGTTATACGTTGTATTTATATTATTTGATTAAGTTATATGTTGTTAACTCAAAGCGTTTATGTTGTGAGCATTTTTCTTATTATGTTACTTTATTGCAGTATCTCTTCTTGTCTCACTTAACTCACATAATACATTTGTTCCAATTCTCACTGGAACTAACTTCTCAGAATGGTGTGAGCAAGTTCAGTTCCATTTGGGGGTGCTAGATCTTGATTTAGCACTTAACCTTGAGAAACACGTTGCTATTACTGTTGAAAGCAGTGAGGAAGAAAAGAGTCTCCATAAAGCTTGGGAGAGATCGAATAGGTTGAGCATTATGTTCATGTGAATGACTATTGCAAACAATATCAAAACTGATCTTCCACAAACTGAAAATGCCATGGAATATCTTAATAACATAAGAGACCATTTCCGTTCCGCTGATAAGTCTCTTACGGGCAAATTAATGGTTGGTCTCACTACTATGCATTTTGATGGTACTCATACCATGCATGATCATGTTCTTCAGATGACTAACCTTGTTGCAAAACTAAAGATTTTAGGAATGATTGTGGATGAGACCCTTCTGGTACAATTTATCCTAAACTCTTTGCCTACTCAATGTGGGTCATTTCAAATCACTATAACATTATTAAGGACAAGTGGAATGTAAATGAATTGGCCAATATGTTGGTTCAAGATGAGGCAAGGCTTAAGCAGCAAGGTGATTATGTTGTTCATCTGATGAGTCAAGAAGCTGGAAAGAAATTTGAAAAAAGGCCTCGAAAGAGCATTAAGTGTGCGATATCCAAAATGAATGATTCCGGTTAGTCTAGTCAAAACAAGGAAATCAAGTGTCATCTCTATAAGAAACCAGGACATTTTCAGGAAGACTGGATGGATTATTAACAGTGGTTCGAAAAAGAAAGGGATTTCTTATGACCCAAACTACAAATCCAAGAAATGATTTAATATTCACGAGGAATAGAGAAATGGTACCAGTTGAAGCCATCAGGACTTTTCGTTTAGGTTTAGATAGTGGTTTTCATTTAAATTTGTTTCAAACAATTTGTGTTCCTTCAATTTCTCACAATTTGATTTCTATGTCTAAACTTGATCACGGTGGCTACTCTTTTAAATTTGGGAATGAATGTTTTAGGTTGTTTAAAAAATTCTCATTTTATTGATTCTGGTACTCTTGTTGATGGGTTGTACAAATTAAATCTTGATAATTCATTTGCTAAAACCCTATTGACATTGCATCATAATGTTGGAACTAAGCGTAGCTTAGTAAATGAAAGTTCATCTTTCTTATGACATAAAAGATTAGGTCATATATCTAATGAAAGATTAAATAGATTAGTAAAGGATGAGATTCTTCTGAATCTAGACTTTATTGATTTTAATGTGTGTGTTGATTGTATTAAGGGTAAGCAAACTAAACACACAAAGAAATGAGCCACAAGAAGTATAAAGCTTCTTGAAATAATTCGTACAGATATTTGTGGGTCTTTTGACGTTCCATTTTATGATAAAGAAAAATATTTTATCACATTTGTAGATGATTTTTCACATTATGGTTTTATCTATATGTTATAAGAAAAATCTCAAGCGGTTGATGTATTTGAGATTTACAAAACTAAAGTTGAAAGACAACTAGATAGAAAACTAAAATTTGTAAGGTCTGATAAAGGTGGTGAATATTTTGAAAAGTATGATGAAATGGGACAACATCCTAGTCCATTTTCAAAACTCCTTGAAATGTATGACATTTGTGCTCAATACACTATGCTAGGTATGCCATAACATAATGGTGTAGCTGAAAGACGTAATCGTACTCTTATGGAAATGGTTAGGTGTATGTTAAGTAATTCCTCATTACCCGTATCGTTGTGGATGTATGCTTTAAGAACCGCAATATATATGTTAAACAGGGTTCCTAGTAAGGCAGTTCGAAAGACTCTCATTGAACTGTGGACAGGAAGGAAATCCAGTTTAAGGCACCTGCATGTTTGGGGTTGCCTAACGAAAGTTAGAGCTTATAATCCACATGAAAAGAAATTGAATTTTAGGACAGTTAGTGGGTATCTTATTGGTTACCCAGAAAAATCCAAAGGGTATAGGTTTTACTGCCCTAATCATAGTACAAGAATTACTGAAACCGGAAATGCCAGATTTATTGAAAATTATGACATTAGTGGGAGTGATAAAAATAGGGATGTGATCATTCAAGAAGTTATGGTACAAATCCCTTTACCAAAAACTTCTGAAATTGTTCCTCAAGTTGTTGTACTATATAACAACGAGGAACAATTGAATGATTAACAACCTAATAATGAACTCCATAATGAAGTTGTCACTAATGAACAAGTTGTAGAAGAACCACAAGGAATAGCATTACGGCGATCTCAAAGAGAAATGAGGTCTACTATTTCAAATGATTATATGGTATATCTACAAGAATCTGATTATGATATAGGAATATGTAAGGATCCAGTTACTTATTCACAAGCATTAGTAATAATGATTCTACTAAATGAATCAATGTTATGAATGATGAGTTAAAATTAATATAACAGAATGAGGTCTGGGAACTCGTTGAAATACCAAAAGGTTATAAATAAGTCGGGTGTAAATGGGTCTTTAAGACCAAACGTGACTCTAATGGCAATATTGAACAATATAAAGGTAGACTAGTTGCCAAAGATTTTACTTAGAAAGAAGACATTGATTATAAAGAAACCTTCTCTCAGGTGTCTAAGAAGGATTCTTTGAGAATCATTATGGCATTAGTAGCTCATTATGATTTAGAGTTATATCAAATGGATGTGAATATAGCTTTTCTAAATGGGAGTTTAGAAGAAGTAGTCTATATGGACCAACCTGAAGGCTTTGCACTTAAAGGTAAGGAAAACATGGTTTGTAAACTTTTAGAAGTCAATATATGGACTTAAACAAGCTTCCTGACAATGGTATCTTAAGTTTAATGATACCATTACCTATTTCAAATTTAAGAAAAAACATCATTGATTGGTGTATATACCTGAAGGTTAGTGGGAGTAAGTTTATATTTTTGATTATGTATGTTAACGATATACTACTTGCTAGTAGTGATCTTAGTTTATTATCTGAAACCAAGAATTATCTTTCTAGAAACTTTGAGATGAAATATATGGGAGAGGCATCCTACGTGATAGGAATATAAATATTCCGGGATAGATCACGTGGATTGTTATGGTTGTCTCAAAAAACATATATTGAAAGAGTTCTAGAAAGATTTGGTATGAAAGGTTGTTTAGCTAATGTTGTTCCAATACAGAAAGGGGATAGGTTTAGTAGAAGATTCATTTTTGGTTATTTGTTCCAATAGGGATATTTAGCCTAATTATTTATTCACTAAGAATGATTTGGAACATAGTGAAATATAGAGTATTTCTTAAACATATATGTTATAAAAATTATTGTTAATGTTTTGTAAGGGATGAAAGATTATATGCTCACATTTATGAAGACTAATCATTTATAAGTGATTGGTTATTTAAGTGGAGATTTTGGTGAATGTGGACCAAAAAACTCATTTTTGTTAATTGTTTCCTTTTGCTAAAGGAGCAATGTTATGGAAAGAACAAAGCAGTTATTGTTGCTTTGTCGATTATGAAATATGAGTCTGTAGTATGCTTTGAGGCTACGTTTTATGATTTATGATTGCGGAACTATATTTCAGGACTTGAAATTATGATACTCAAGCCGCTGAAAATTTATTGTGATGATGCCACAATTATCTTCTTGTATGAAAATATAAGGTATATTAAGGGTATTAAAACACATAAAATTGAATTACCTTGTTATTAAAGAAGATGTTTAGAAACAAGTGTATTTAAAACATAAACACATAATTTATGGTTATGGATCCGTTAATGAAGGGACTACCGTCCAAGATATTAAGGGGAAAATTAAAAGAATTAGTCTTGAATGGAGTCAATGATTAATGATATTTTCTTATTGGAAGCTTATGTGTTATACATTTGATCTTTGGAGCTCACTTAATGTGTTTATGATATTTTTTGTATTATTTATTGATATACATATATATTATGGTTGAATGATAACATAAATAGTCTTAAAAATGACATTATTGGACATTTATTGTAAATTCCCAATTATATGTCATGTTAAGTAGTGTATTAATGTTGTGGTACATGGAAGGGACCGTGTCCATTATAAGTGGCACACAATCGCTATGACTCGCATTAGTACTCTATTTGCCATGATATTTATGGTGACCAAATTAAGAACTCTCAATGTGATTTATTGCGTGCTTATGACTATTTTATTTACCATTGAAAACTAATATGGTCAAAGTGGGAGAATGTAAGACAATAATATATATGTCCCATATTAATTTAGATTATATTATATTAAGTAGTGGTAAATAAAATAAAATATATATTCACATCAAAATGGAAATTGGTTACGTTGTGTTGGTTACCACGTTGTGGTGGTTACCAATAGTTACAGGGAACCACTCATTGATACACTCACGTTGATGGATAGTGGGTATGATTGTTACTAAAGGAAGCTTGTCATCTCTCTCCAATGATAGTGTGTGTAACATCTATTGTTTATACACAATTACAGAATACTCGTATCACTGAAACACTTATAGTATACAACGCATTACAGAGTGAGTGTAGTAAGGCAAAAAAGAGAAATCAAGCTT
This sequence comes from Cornus suecica, assembly GCA_963922005.1. NCBI lineage: Eukaryota > Viridiplantae > Streptophyta > Magnoliopsida > Cornales > Cornaceae > Cornus > Cornus suecica. Next base: position 53,537,934 of record OY998244.1, read on the forward strand.
CCTAAATGTGATTTTACGTGTGCAGACTTCTGGATTTCTGGATTACGATCGTTGTTGCAGACAACACAATTGCAGAGAGCGTAATGACTACGAATAGAGGTATTTATAAATCTTGGAATTTAACCTTTTAACGTTTACTGTGAGCATGATTAGTTCCAAAATCCTAGGCATAATTGATTATAGCATAAATCCCTGATTGTATTACATGTTATACCTGTTGGAAATAGTTTTAGAAAAAACAGTAATTAAACCCAACTTTGAGCCTAAATAATTATGGGACCCGAACTCCGAATTTAACGGGACCAAGCACTAATGTGTTCACCTTGGTGAGGAGATCGAGTTGGTATAATTACATGTTCAAAACTATTAAATATTGAATGAGAAATTATCTCTCAAAGAGACCCATTTGAACTTGGGTAAGAATGTTTGTCCCACATTGGAAATAAAGTAAACTATAAAGGTGTTTATATATGATTGCTTTGGATGAGTGATTTGAATATCTAGAGGTATGGGAGAAGAGCTAGACCATGCATGAACCATACTACTCTTAGACTAACCACATGTGCGCGCGCTGCCCGGTCCGGGCCGTGGTCGTGGTGCGGTGTGGGTGGGTGTACGGTTCTACCCATTTCTTTTTTGAAAAACTGCAATGTCTCTTCTAAAGAGTTGTGTATATAGTTTTTATTTTGTTTTAGCAACCAGCACCTAGACAGTTTCAATGCCTATTGGAGTGGATGCCTACACAGTTGAGGTATTTTTCCATTCTCTATAAATAGGTCGTTGCATTTCATTCCAATCAATTTTAATTCACAAAATTCCAGAAATCCTCTTCTCTCTCTACATACGCACATATACATATAGATAGGTTGTTCGGGTTCGAGTGCAAACACAAGGTTGAGTTTGTCGGTCTTCACAGATTGCAGTGCTGTATTTTTTAAGACGAAATTCGTTATATCTTGGGAGGCATTTGCTTGATTTCCTTTAGCACTGTAGAGGGAACAATATTGCCTTAAGGAAACTATGGTATCACACAGGGCTCGGATTTTCTTTCTCTTTTTCCATTCTCATATTTGGGTCAGTTTCTTTCTTTTTTATGTAATTGTAATATATATACAGTTTATTGTAATATATATATATATATACAGTTTATGCATGTTAGATTTTATAGATATAAACATAACACATATTTAATAACAATCTTAAGGCAATATTACATTTCTGTTTATATTTGCAACTGTTATATATATATTCTGATATCGAATTATATATATATACGTATATATATCTTCGGCTTGTATAGTATTTCCTGTTATGGTGTTATATATATATAGTATACTACTTGGTGTTATATTCTACAATTTATAATCATATTCTGTATTTCCGAAATAGTATACTTCTATTCTGTTTTTGACTATACATACTTCTGATTATATATTATTTCCAAATTTATATATATATATATTCTGGATACTTAAAAAAAAAATTCTATGTATATATATATAGATAATACACTGGTTGCTTTCCTCACTTAATATATATATATATATATGCTGGAGTTTCGAATTTATATGAAACTGGAGTTCTAAGACAGTCTGTTTTCCTTATTGTATATCCTTGATATTCTGTTATCCACATATATATATATGCTAATACATGGTTAAAGATATATATATATATGTATACTAGTTTAGTTTTAGTGGGTAACAATCACAGTGGTCATCTTTAATTGAAGATATACATATATATTTACAGTTCTAATTTATAGGAAACTTGATTTTACTGTTGTTTCATATGTGATATGTAATTGGATTAAGTTGAAAGACTAAAACATTTGGTAACATATAGTTTTGAATAATATATATATATAAACAGTTATATATAGTATATTCTGTATATTGTTGTTGCCAAAAAGGAATCTGTTATATATATACATCCTGTTTTGTTTATATTATTAGAGATTCTTACTTCTATATATCACAGTGATCATTATTTTATATTATGTTAGTATAAAGTATTCAGTATACGTTTATACTGTTACTGTGTTATCATAAGAATTGTTATATTATTTTATTAGTATTGTGTGGGAATAGTAAAACAATACATAAAATAGATTTTTGTCTTTGTAACATAAATGACTACGGGTAATCCAACCACAATCACAGTCCCATATGGGGAGAAGCCTGAAAAATTTAATGGCTCATATTTTAAGCGTTGGCAATAAAAGATGCTATTTTATCTCACTACTTTGAATATGACCAAGTTTTTAATGGAAGCAATTCCAACAGTGGTCGAGGGTGAAACTGATAAAGATAAACTAGCTGCAGTGGATGCATGGAAGCATTCTGATTTCTTGTGCAGGAATTATATCCTAAATGGATTAGATAACACACTGTATAATGTATATAGTGGTGTAAAAACTGGAAAGGAACTATGGGAATCATTGGATAAAAAGTATAAAACTGAGGATGTTGGCACGAAAAAATTCATTGTTGGCAAGTTCTTTGATTTTAAAATGATAGATTCCAAAACCATATTCAGCTAGGTGCAACAGATTTAAGTGCTTCTTCATGACATTCATGCAGAAGGTATGTCTCTTAGTGAGTCATTCCAAGTGGCAACTATAGTTGAAAAATTATCACCACTTTGGAAAGAATTAAAGAACTACCTGAAGCATAAACGCAAGGAGATGACGTTTGAAGAGTTGATACTTTGCCTGAGGATTGAAGAGGACAATTGTAAGTCTGAAAAGAAAAGTGGTGTATCGCATCCTATGGAGTCAAAAGCAAACATTGTGGATGAATGATCAACTTCAAAGACTAAAAAGAGAAAGTTTAGTGGAGAAGGTCCAAGTAAAGGATCTAAGAAGTTCAAAGGCAAGTGCGTCAATTGTGGAAAGCTGGGACATCTCTCCAAAGACTGTCGAAAGCCAAGGAACTTCAGGAACACTAGAGCTCAAGCGAATGTGACTGAGGCAGACCGACTTGCAAATGATGTAGGCGATATGAACCATGTTGTCGTAGTTTCAGAGTGCAATTTGGTGGGCAATATCAAAGAGTGGTAGGTGGACACTGGTGCTACTCGTCACATCTGTGCCAATAGGTGGATGTTCACTACTTATCAACCTATGGAAAATGGAGAACAACTCTTTATGGGTAATTCTTCATCTTCTAAGGTAGAAGGTCGTGGAAAAGTGATCCTAAAAATGACTTCTGGAAAAGAGGTGACTCTGAATAATGTGTTATATGTGCCGGATATTCACAAGAACCTGGTGTCTGGATCTCTGCTAAGCAAAAATGTCTGATAAGTTTGTACTTACTAAGAATGAAATGTATGTAGGAAAATGATATCTCAGTGATGGTTTGTTTAAGCTAAATGTTATGACTGTTGTATCCACAACTAATAAGATCAATAACACAGTTTCTTCTGCTTATATGCTTGAGTCCTTTAATATTTGGCATGTTAGATTAGGCCATGTTAATTATGACATTTTACGTAGATTAATTAACTTAAATGTTTTGCCTAAGTATAAGATTGACCCAAATCATAAATGTGAGACTTGTATGGAATCGAAATTAACAAGAAAATCATTTCAAAAGGTTGAAAGATGTACTGAGCCTCTAGAACTAGTGCATATTGATATATGTGATCTAAAGTTATTGGAAACTAGAGGAGGCAAAAAGTATTTTATTACTTTTATAGATGATTGTACACAATATTGCTATGTTTATTTGTTAAGAAACAAAGATGATGCTATTGATATTTTCAAATAATATAAAACTGAAGTTGAGAATCAACTTAGCAGAAAAATCAAAGCTATAAGAAGTGATAGGGGTGGTGAGTATGAATCTCCTTTTGAGGAGTTCTGTAAAGAACATGGAATTATTCACCAAACTACAGCTCCTTACTCACCTCAATCGAATGGTGTAGCTGAAAGGAAAAACCAAACTTTAAAAGAAATGATGAATGCATTTTTGCTAAGTTCGGGAGTACCACAAAACTTGTGGGGGGAAGCTATACTTTCTGCTAATTATATTCTTAATAAACTGCCTCAGAAGAAAACCTTTAAAACCCCATATGAGTTATGGAAATGTTATAAGTCTTCCTATAAATACTTAAAAGTGTGGGGGTTCTTAGCAAAAGTGGCAATTCCTAAACCTAAAAAGGTGAAAATTCAAGGCATCACGTCCACTGATTAGCTAGTAAATCCGATAGTCTTTCACAAGGGAAAGTTCAAGGCTCTAAGGTTACTTATCCTGATACAATAACCTTTCATTGTACTCGAACTAGTGTCTGCATATTCATTTGCATTTTGAAATGGTAATTTCCATTCATGTGGGGGATTGTTGGAAATAGTTTTAGAAAAAACAGTAATTAAACCCAACTTTGAGCCTAAATAATTATGGGACCCGAACTCCGAATTTAACGGGACCAAGCACTAATGTGTTCTCCTTGGTGAGGAGATCGAGTTGGTATAATTACATGTTCAAAACTATTAAATATTGAATGAGAAATTATCTCTCAAAGAGACCCATTTGAACTTGGGTAAGAATGTTTGTCCCACATTAGAAATAAAGTAAACTATAAAAGTGTTTATATATGATTGTTTTGGATGAATGATTTGAATATCTAGAGGCATGGGAGGAGAGCTAGACCATGCATGAACCATGCTAGTCTTAGACCAACCACGCTCGCGCGCGCCGCCCGGTCCGGGCCGTGGTCGTGGCGCGGTGCGGTGTGGGTGGGTGCACGGTTCTACCTATTTCTTTTTTGAAAAACTACAATGTCTCTTCTAAAGAGTTGTGTATATAGTTTTTATTTTGTTTTAGCAACCATCACCTAGACAGTTTCAATGCCTATTGGAGTGGATGCCTACACAGTTGAGGTACTTCTCCATTCTTTATAAATGGGTCGTTGCATTTCATTCCAATCAATTTTAATTCACAAAATTCCAGAAATCCTCTTCTCTCTCTACATACGCACATATACATATAGATAGGTTGTTTGGGTTCGAGTGTAAACACAAGGTTGAGTTCACCAGTCTTCACAGATTGCAGTGCTGCATTTTTTAAGGCAAAATTCGTTCTATCTTGGGAGGCATTTGCTCGATTTCCTTTAGCACTGTAGAGGGAGCAATATTGCTTTAAGGAAACTGTGGTATCACACATGGCTCGGATTTTCTTTCTCTTTTTCCATTCTCATATTTGGGTCAGTTTCTTTCTTTTTTATGTAATTGTAATATATATATATACAGTTTATGCATGTTAGATTTTATAGATATAAATAGAACACATATTTAATAACAATACCAACATTTAATCCTTCATTAAATTGAAGCAAAATCAATAAGGCCATTACATACTTATAACTAGCTATATATATACACTTTATAATTATATAGAACTTTGTCTATTACAACCAAAATTAATTTAAGCTTCAATAAATCTTCCCTGAGGTATTGATCTGACCCTGAACACATGTTTTTCACCAGTGAACTAATGAACTTTAACAACCCAATGACTTCTCTTCCCAAAACAACCACAATTGCCTCTCTTGTCCTTTGGACTACAAGAATATGAGGCTTTACTCGCACTTTTTATAAAGGCACTTTTCATAGGCATCCATCTAAAAGCACCGGGAATTTCATTATATAGGACTTTTGCTAGCACTTATATTAGAAAGTGTCGGTAAAGAATAATAAAAGTGTTTTGGAAAAAAAATGGATACTATTGTATCTATACAACTAAAAAGTGCCAGTAAATAAAGGGTAAATGTCAAAACATTATGTTCCCTATGAAAATGACAAATAAACATCTAACCAATTACACTATAATGAAATTGCTTCTAAGTTTTATATTCATTAAGTATATATTTTATGACAACAATACTGGAAAAAAATCCAATACCAAAACTTTTATAAAAATGCCTTATATTATATTTGAGTAAGGGAAAACTACATATAAGTAAGGTTAGGGGGTTCAAATTACAAATTGATAAATTTTTACAAACTAAATACATATAGGTAAACTTAAGTAAACTAATTACATATAGATAAATAATTATTTTTGAAGTCCAAAATACCCTCTAAACACTTATCTAAAAATACCAAAATATTCATCCTCCCCCACCACCCTCCGTCACTCTACGGTCGTCCTTCACCACTCCATCTCTTCCTCCGCCACTCCCCTACCACCAAACCCAATAACATCACAAATATAGTCGAGTGATTTTGGAGAGAGAGAAAAATGTTCACAGATATATATATATATATATATTTTTGTGTGTGTGTATATATATATATATGTATGTATATGCATATAAAGAAATAAATTTGCAGACCCACCATTAAAGAGTAATTTTAGAGAGGGAGTTGGGATGTTGGCAACCAATATCCTATTGAGTGCATAATAGAGGCGTCTAAATATATATATATATATTATAATCTCACACACCAAAAAAAATTAATTGAGTGAGATTTGAGTGTGAGAAATGCAAAGCAGAGCAATACCACATCGATTGGAGGATGGTTTGGGGTCCCAGAGACTTGAAATTGAAGGTTAATTGTAAAGAATCGACATGAGTATCAGATTAGTCCCAACTCTGTATAATTAATTATATATGAGTATATATATAGAGAGATATATAAATGTGTGTTTTATAAGATGACTGTAGGAAGGTGGGGTTTGTGGTTCTCGAATTCCAGCCCAAAAGCTTGAAAACATACTCATGATCATAGCTTTATTTTCTCTATTTATTTTACCAACAATACTTGGTTTTCAATATATGGATGTACATAACTACAGTTTGTGTGCATGTGGAGGGGTGGTGAAGGAGGATGGGTATTTTAGCTTTTTAGATAAGTGTTTGTAGGATATTTTGGACCTAAAAATTAATTATTTATCTATATGTAATTAATTTGTAAGAGTTTATCAATTTGTAATTTGAACCCCCTAATTTTACTTATATGTAGTTTTTCCTTTGAATAAAAAATTAAAATTAAAGCACAAATGGCTGACAAACTATTGCCTCACACTAGAATGCACACTGTTGTACATTCACATGGCACATGATGAAGATTGAATAAACACATTGTGGCTGCTTAAAATGATTGACAAACTATATATGTCCATCTTCAAGCTCATTTCTGAAGAACTGGTGATCATTTGAATAATTAAAGCATCTTATGTTAGGGTTCGCACACCCTATGTACGAAGTCGTGCACACCTGCAAATCAGAAAACGCACACAAACACACCAAACAATCGACACAAGAATATATACGTGGTTCAGCCAAATAAGCCTACGTCCACGGAGAGCACCGTTTCACTAAAAATCACTGAGAGGATTACAAGGGGGTGATTCGTAGATCACACACGCACACACATTGTGTATACTCACGCCTGTATCACCGGAATAATATAAACGTATATTATTCCTAACTATCTCTCTCTCTATTTTTGTGTACTCTCTGCGCACCGCATGTGCTTTACTCGCACTAGGTGTTTCACTCACACCAGTATCAACCCTCTGGCACTGGCCTAATCTGGCCCTCTGGTGCCGACCTAATCTGACTCTCTACCTGGTACACCGAATACAATAGGCTACACCTATATTTATAGGAGAGGCTAGAGTGGAGTACAAGTCAATCAATCCAATTAGGAATTGATCTCCTACCATAACTGTGATTGCTTGATGGCTAAGTTATATTCCCCCTTAACAAAGGAGTCACCAAATATAACAAGATCCTAGTCAAATAGAGATAGCTTGGTGGCTAAGTTTAACTTTCCCTGCAAGGAAATGAGTCACCATATCTAACAATCTCCCACTTGACGACTTTCCATCCAATCAATCAACTCCATCAATGATCAGTGCATTACGATGCTCTCATTCCTGTCTTCAAGCCTGAAGACCCACTTTAGTCATCATGACTATGCTGATAGCTCCCACTGCATGAGCAATATCTGGTCTGGTGCAGACAATGTGACCTCTGTTGTGTCTGACCTCTCCATCTTGCGATCGCTATCATGTCTGACCTTTTTGCCTTGCAACCTTTGTCTTCTGGGGGTGCGTGTGGGCGTGTCCATGCTCTGATTGGGCTGATTCTTGCGCCAAAACGTCGGACTTCGAATTTCCTTTCCGTATATATATTATACGCCTCGTTCCGATAAACGATGCTCCGAAAAATCACGCCGAACCGAAACTGCTGCTCGACGGAGCCAAAAAATTGGTCGGAACTTCAGGCGGCGCATGGGGGCACGTGCGTCACTTTCCAGCAACATGATTGACACTGATGGCTTCGTCTCGTTGAGCCAAAGCTTCTGGTGTGGTCGGTTTCTGATTTAGGGCACTCGAAAAAATCAGATCTGGACCAAATCGTCGGGCTTCGTGATTTGCTCCAACCTGAGGCTCTGATATCACTTGTTAGGGTTCGCACACCCTATGTACGAAGTCGTGCACACCTGCAAATCAGAAAACGCACACAAACACACCAAACAATCGACACAAGAATATATTCGTGGTTCAGCCAAATAAGCCTACGTCCACAGAGAGCACCGTTTCACTAAAAATCACTGAGAGGATTACAAGGGGGTGATTCGCATATCACACACGCACACACATTGTGTATACTCACACCTGTATCACCGTAATAATATAAACGTATATTATTCCTATCTCTCTCTCTATTTCTATGTACTCTATGCGCACCACATGTGTTTTACTCGCACTAGGTGTTTCACTCACACCGGTACCAACCCTCTGGCGCCGGCCTAATCTGGCTCTCTACCTGGTACACCGAATACAATAGGCTACACTTATATTTATAGGAGATGCTAGAGTGGAGGACAAGTCAATCAATCCAATTAGGAATTGATCTCTTACCATAACTGTGATTGATTGATGGCTAAGTTATATTCCCCCTTAACAAAGGAGTCACCAAATATAACAAGTTCCTAGTCAAATAAAGATAGCTTGGTGGCTAAGTTTAACTTTCCCTGCAAGGAAATGAGTCACCATATCTAACAATAGGCGAAAGATTGTTAAGTATGCGACCAAAGTCCCACATGGGTTAAAAATGGGAAGGATCATGGGTATATAAAAGGATGTACATATCTCAATTAGTGTGAGGCCTTTTGGGGAAAGCCCAAGAGCAAAACCGTGCGGGCTGGGCCCAAAACGGACAATATCACACCATTGTTGAGATATGTGGGACCCGTAATGTCCAACAATTGGTATTATAGCCCAGGTTGGGATTCGTGGTGTTAACCAGTCGGAGTGGGTTAGCGTTGTATTGACCAGCGGTGGCGGCGGAGGCGGGGAATGGCCAAGTCGTATGTGCAGCGGAGGCCGGTGATGGTCAAGTTGTATGTGGTGGCGTCGTATCAACTAGCGGGAGTGGACTAGTAGCCATGTGGAGAATCCTTGAAATGTTGAACGGAAGGTGAGCCCTCGGATTAACTCACGATGGATGGATGGATGATTGTTTGAGGGGAGGGTGAGATGTGGTCCTTTGTTTGAGGGGAGGATTGTTAAGTCTGCGACCAAAGTCCCACATGGGTTAAAAGTGGGAAGGATCATGGGTATATAAAAGGATGTACATATCTCAAATGGTGTGAGGCCTTTTGGGGAAAGCCCAAGAACAAAACCGTGCGGGCTGGGCCCAAAGCGGATAATATCACACCATTGTTGAGATATGTGGGGCCCGTAATTCCCAACATCTTATAGATAAGGCCAAAATATTTTTGCAGATATATGGTTTTATTATGTTTATATTAATGGAAGTAACTTATTCAAACATTGAGAATAAGCTAGATCCAGATGAGCTGTGATACTTTGAACGTTCATATATACAATGACCACTATCAGTCCAACCAGAAAGCCACAAATAAAGCATCAGTTTTTAGTCCTAATAATTTCTTTCTCTATTTTTTTTTCGAATTTTTAAAAATTAAAATAAGAATATCAACTATATACCAAGTAAGCCTTCGCATCGGTATCCATTCGCATCGGTATCAATCATTAATTTCCTTCTTTCTCTCTCTCACTTATTAGTAGGGAGGCAATGGGTCGGGTTTGAGATTGGTTTAACTAATATCGTTACCATCCCATTTATAAATTACTAATATCAAATTCATCCCAAACCTGTTACGAGTTGTAATCGGTAATACCATTACTGCTCTATCGAAATAATCGGGTTCCATCGGGTTACCGTTAGTTTTACTAAATTATTTCTATGAAATTATAAACTTTCTGATAACATAAGAAATAACGATGATGTTTGTGACTTGTGAGTATGATCTTTCCTCGATCAAAACCAAAACCCAATAGTATAATGACATATATATATATATGAACATAGAGTAAATCAAAATCAGAACCAACCCTATTTCATATACAAAGAGAGAATCAGGGAAAAAGTATAAAAATAAACGTATACACAAATGCATATGTATATATGCAAAGAGAGAATTAGTGAAATAATATCAGAAATCATAGATATGGAATAAATGTCAAGATAGATATATATATAAACAGAGGAAATCACACTAGAGAAATTTTTAATGGACATTTACTCTTATAACATACTTTTAGAATAATTATTTTAAAATTTGGATACTTAGGCGTATAGAATTTATCAATATATTTTATTTTAGGCATATAGAATTTTGTAATTACATGGGGTCTAACTTAATATATGAAAAAAAAAAAATCATAAACGAGTCGGGTCGGGTTCGGGTTACCAACGGGTTTTACAGAAAATCCGAACCTGATCCAAACCCACTTCGAATTTTAATTTTTGATATCAAACCCACCCCAAATCTGTTTATAAGTCTACCAAATCCGCCCCATTCGGATTAAACGGGTCCGACCATTTTGTCATTCCTACTTATTATCATGCATGAAAGTTAGTTTAACACATTTGAAATAATATGATTTAAATGTATAAGCTTGTTAAGCTTTGATTCAATGTAGAGTACTAGAGTCTAGAACAATACATGCAACACCATTTTACAAAATATTAGTCTATGAACTAAGTGCTTGTTTGGTAGACGGTGTGGTGTTGGTTTTTGGTTTTAGTTTTGGTTTTGGTTTGGTTGGAGTTGGGTTGGTTGGAGTTGGTGTGGTTTTATTTTGGTTCCAAACCATGTTTGGTGCAGATGGTTTTGGTGTGAGAAAAAGTGATGCTGAAAAACCAAACCATGTTTGGTAGAGTTGGTATGGGTTAAAATTCTGAATATTAATATTTATTAATATATTAAAATATATTAATATATGGGTTTCACATTTTATTTATTAATAAATATTAATATATTTTAATATTAATATTATAATATTAAAATATATTAAAATATATTATATATTAAAAATGATATATATATATATAATATATATTTCGGATTGCTACAGTGTTGCTACAATAGCCGCACCAAACCAAAACCATAAAAAATGATGGTTCCAAATTCCTTCACAAAGTTGGCACCATGGAGTTGCTACAGTGTTGGTACCAAATTTTCACACCATTTACCAAACATGGTTTGGTGCCATTTTTTCAAACCAATCCCAAAATTTTGGCTTCATTCCCTCTACCAAACATAGTGTAAATGTGATGTTAATTTAGGGTGACGATTGAGACTTCTCTAATACTCCTTATAGGTGTTCAACTTTTCAATTTTTTTGAGGTAATTTGTGTTTTTAAATTTTCTCTTTAAAAATATTGTATAGTTTTAAATTTTAGGGGTCCATTATTTTTTGAAGTTAATGAGGATAGATAAATTGAGAAAGTATAAGATTATATTGTATTGAGATTCGAAACAAACACTTATGAAATGAATAAAGTTATGAAAGTGAACACTTATTTTGAGACGGAGGAATACAAACAACAATAATTAATTTTTGGATAAAGTACATTAAACCCCTCTAAACTATACTCTCTCTCCCAAGAACCCCCCTCAAACTATGTTAACAATTGCAAATAACCCCCTCGAACTGTTATGGTGCAATAAACCCCTTAAACTATCACAAAAAATTTTAAAAAAATCATTGTCTTCAAAGTATTTGTTAAATGACTATAATGCCCTTCCTTATTGAATTAACTTAATACACTTTTGTTATTAACAAATATTATGATATAAGTATTGCAAATTTGATGGCCTAATCTCTATTCAAATTTGATAAATTAACATGTAATTTATATATTTAATCAAAAAAATAATTATTTTAGCTTTTTATAAAAAACTTGAGTATAAATTGTAAAAGTATTAATTAATTATTCAATACTAATTATATACATAATATGAGAAAAATATCTATATTATTGAAATAATTTATAAATCCTAAAACCATTTCTTTATTATGATTATTTTTTCATATGCATTTGCAGGTGACTCTTGTTGTCAGTTAGTGTAAAATGAAGTTCCTAGCATAAAATAATGAAAATATCCCATATTAAAATTTAATTTCCAACTACATTTTTTTATTTGTGAGAGGGATGGAAACGCTCCAAATAAACACACAAAAGTAAAGAATGAGATATGAAATTTATTGTACTCGATTATTGTTTCATATTAAATTTGAATGAGAGAGCATTGACTATATAAAATTAGAGGTTAACACCATTGGTATTTGACTTTTTTTTTGTGTGATATTTGAAAACTTGATTCATGACATCTGGTTACATAAATATCTAATCTTTAATGTCCGTTTGGCTCACAAGAAAATTGTTTTCTTTTTTTACTGTTCATTCATTTCAAAAATAAAAACACGTTTGACAAACGCGTTTATTGTTCACTTTTTTTTCCCAAGAAAATTGTTTTCTGTGAATAGTGGATAAAAGCGGTGAAAACACCAAATACAACTTTTATTTTTCAATATAAATTTTGATCCAAACGTTTTTTTGTTTTTAGTTTTTTGCTGAAAAAAACAAAGACAAATACAAATACAGTTTTTATATTTGAAGACAAAAAACAAATACAAAAAATAGGCTTTCCAAACGCACCCTTAATAATATTCGCAAAAGTGTTCGAGTTGTTGCTGATAAAGGTGTATTTAATAACACTTATTTATCATTTAAATCTGAATAGATTCAACACTTATTCAATTAAGTACGTTTGAAAAGAAATTTGAACATCACTTAAAATATTAAATGCCACTTGAAATGAGGTAAAAAATTTAAGTGACAGAGTCACCACTTAACACTGAAGTCTGAAAATTTACAAAAATATTAAAAAATGTACATTTTTTAAACACTACTTAAAACATTCAGTACTTATAATTCAGATCTTAAAATTTTCAGTTTCGTTAAATAATCAAGGGTAGATTTCACTTACACCCCTCTGATTTGACCATATCCCAGTTACACCCCATCTACTATGGTATATCCCAACTACACCCCCTGTAGTGATAGCAGTTAGGTCAACTAACGGAGTAAGGTGAAAAGTCTATTTTATTCATCGACAATTTATTATCTTTTAACATTTTAAAATATGTGAAAGGACAGAAAATGACTTAGTCGTCCCTAGTACAACACTCCCTTTCATATACCCAAAAAATCAAACGCAGATCTAGAGATAGAAAGAGAAATGCTTTAGTGAGAGAAAGTTAGGGTTCTTTACTCTTCTTAGTGAATCGTGAGTGTTTGAAGACCAGAGGCAAGTGAAGGCAAAATTCGATGGGAAATGGCTATGTGGGTTGTGCTCTGAGGCTGTGAGGGATGAAGTGAATAAAGGGAAGAGGGCGCCATTTGAGATGGATGAAGCTGTCAAGGCTCACATGTCGTTTTGTCGAAAATACAAATCTAACCCTGCGATTCGAGTGGCTGATGGGATGAGACAGATGCTTAGGAGAAGAAGGTCAGGTGACATGTCATCATCTTCATCATCTCCTTCTTCCAACTAGTATTCCAGATCAGTGAGCCAAGTTGGAGACAATTATGTTTCTTCCTTCTCTTATTAATAGTCATCAATGTTAACTAATTAACATGAGGCCTTTTTTTTTTTTTTTTTTTTTTTTTTTTTTTTTCCAATAAGGCTTGAGAGCCTTTCATGGCTAAATTTCCATTTTGTACTGTACATGAGATGTTATCTCAATGAAGGCTTATTCCTAGTTTTGTATTGTTCTTGAAAATGAGTATAATGTTCATTATATTTGTTTTTTCCTAGGGAAATAGATCTTCACTTTTATCCAAATTAAATTAAAATACTTTTAAAACATTTTTAGAGAGAAATATATCAACACATATTTAAATAGAACCTAAGGATTTTTTTTTTTTTGTAACTTTATAATCTTAAATAAAGGGTAGTTTGGTCATTTTAATAAAGTAATGGGGTTAAATAATAATAAATGATAACTTGGTCATTTTAATAAGGCAATGTGGTTAAATAATTCATTTGGGATAACAATTGGAAACTAATGATTGATTAACGAAAGGGGTATTTGATACACGGAACCAAAACTGAGGGAGTGTAACTGGGATATACCAGTAGATGAAGTGTAACTGAGATATGACCAAATCAAAGGGGGTGTAAGTGGGATTTACCCAATAATCAATCTCACATTTACAGTAAACCAAATAAAATAATGAATCAACTACAGTAACCGTTGGAGATCTACGTATGAAAAACACATGGGAACATTTGTTTTAAATAATTTAGAAACCTTTCAAAACCGTGTATCACAAATCAAGTTTTTGATTTTATGGATTTGACTACTAGTATGATTTTAAACAATCGACTTCTTGGTATACCACCGAATATTTCAAGAGTAAAGACTGAGTAAAATAAATATATATATATAGATATACTAGGAAAAAGTACATGCAAGGCACCTGAGTAAATTTTAATTATAAATCGAGTTATACTATTTCATGATAATGGTTTTCAACATAAAAATAATTAAAAAATAAGACAACAATTATATTTAACCGTAATACACATACCAAAAAGAAAAATAAAAAGCAAATTCAATATAAAATATAAAATGCAATCATACCTCAATAAAAATGAATATAGAAAATTTTAATGTCAAACAACATTAACTATAACACCAATATAGACAAACATACAATAATTATGTTTTCTTTTTGGGTATAAATGACATATATTTATTTTAATAGGGTTTAAAACAAATTTTAGTGAGGCTTATTTGTAAAAATAATTAAATTCTATGGTACTTAAGGTAAAAAAGGGCTAAATACTAGATATCTAAAATTTTAGGGTAAAAATTATAAAAAAAAAAAATTTCAGTGGGGGTCATGGCCCTCACTGGGCATGAACTGTATCCGTCCCTGAAAGTACATACATTCGTGGCATGAGCAATAGGGCCGATGGAGATGAGTTGACATTAAGGTTTTGTAGCGGGGGAGAGACATTGCATTTCATATATATAAGCCTCTTGATTGATCTAATGACTTTTCATCACATGCATCATAATTGGGTTTACGTGTCCAAAATTATCCCCAATATAGTCCATTTAAGATTAGGATTGTTAAATACAATTCTAAAGGAGATTCATTATTTTTTTTTAATCTTTTATCCAATTAGGATTAAGAATATTAATTATAACTAAATTATAAGTAGAGAATGAAATAAAATATTAAAAAAATTGAGTATTCTATTATAATCATATTTATAATTTATATATTCAATATAATTTAGCATAATCAAAATTCAATTATAGCTTAATGAGAATTTAAATATTTAATTCATAAGTGTTAGTGCTTCCAAATAGGATTATGCTTGAATTAGAGTTATAAAATTCAATTAAATATTGTAGTTATAATTAAGTAGAAATTGGATTGAAGTTATAGAATTCAATTAAATTTTATAGTTATAATTGAAGTAGAAATTGGATTGAAAAATCATTAGATTTTTTACTATAAATGCGGAAACACCAAAACTTCTTCACACTTTTAAAATCAAAATATATTCATGAAAGCTAAAAGTAAAATAAAAATACAAAAATATGTGGATACAAATAGAAACATATTAAAATTAGAAGTATATTTTATTGAAACTTAAAGGATATTAAAGTGAATAAAAATATAGAGACAAAAAAAATTAGAACAAATACCAAATAAATATTTAATAAATTTATAGAAATTGTGAAGTATCTATTTAAATTAAAAGAGAAAATAAAAAGAACAAATATAGAAAATAAAACTTATGTTGTTTCTATTGAAATCTACAACTTAGTAAACAAATATATTTACACAATTTATAATATTACGGTCATTACATATTTAGTTGAAATTTCCGCTTAATGATGGTATTGGTTTTGATGGCAGGTTTCATTAATTTTTCATTGGTTAATGTTTTTGATTCAAGAGTAAAAGCTAACAAAATTATTTAAGATTTTACTGATATAAAGGGTAATTGTAATCACATACTACATAACTTCATACAGAAGGGAGCAGTTAATTTTCAGAACAACATAACGAAAATGAGATTGATAATAATTGGGACACCTACTTAACGTAATTAATTATAACTATATTGCAATTAAAATATAATTTAAAGGGACATTCAGTAGAATCAAAGTGATAGAGCTAGAAAAACGAGATTGATGAGGTTTAGAAGAATTAAATTTCCTAATCTTCTAGTACAATTAAAATTTTATTTCGTGTAATTAATCTTAACAATATTATAATTAAAATTAGAAAATAGGGTTGAAAACTCTTTCGTAATTTTAATATAATATATAATATATATATTAATTATAGTTATTAACTTATTAGTATAGAGGTCTGGATGGGTAGATATTATTTAAGTAACAAAATATAATTAATCGACTAATATATTAGAATTTCTTTTCTCCTATTCTATTCACAAATATATCAACCGTATGATTTATTTTTAATATAATACTAGTATTCTGACGTGGCATGTCCACGTAACATATACTGCATCTACTACATATTCTCTGAGGTGCCGCGAAGAGCCGTGTGGCATTATAATAGGGTTAATAGCAAAACACCCCCTCAACTATACCCTCTCTCTAACTAAACCCCGTGAACTATTTTTCGAGCTAAAAACCCCCCTAAACTATCCATTTGTTGCATTTAACCCCCTGACGTTAGTGCATAGTTAAGGTTCCGTCAATAATTGGCATGTGCAAAATTGATGGACAGTAATACCCTTGCTGAAACAAGGCCTTGTTTGGCCATACACATGAAGGAAATTATTTTTCAAAAATCAATTATATTTTTTGCAAAAATTATAAATTAAAATTATTATATATATATATATATATATTTCACAAAAAAATTATTTTTTGGAGGGAGTATATTATTTCCGAAAATATAATAAATATTTCTTGCAAAAAAATTATTTTTCGGAAAAGATCATATTTTGGAACATAATAGTGTATATTTTCATAAAAAAATTATTTTTCGAAAAAGATCATATTTTGGAACATAATAGTGTATATTTTCATAAAAAAATTATTTTTCGGAAAAGATCATATTTTGGAACATAATAGTGTATATTTTCATAAAAAAATTATTTTTCGAAAAAGATCATATTTTGGAACATAATAGTGTATATTTTCATAAAAAAATTATTTTTCGAAAAAGATCATATTTTGGAACATAATAGATATTTTTCGCAAAAAAAATCATATTTTGGAACATAATAAATACTTTTTCGCAAAAAAAAAAAATTCGTAAAAAAATCATATTTTGGAACATAATATATATTTTTCCCAAAATAATTATTTTTTGAAAAAAATTCATATATTAGAACATAATATATACTTTTTCGCAAAAAAAATATTTTGTGTAATAGATAATTTTTTTGGTAAAAAGTATATATTATGTTCTAAAATATGAATTTTTTGCGAAAAATATATATTATGTTCCAAAATATGAATTTTTTTTCGAAAAATAATTTTTTTGCAAAAAATATATATTATATTCCAAAATATGATTTTTTTCTGAAAAATATTTTTTTTGCGAAAAAATATTTATTATGTTCCAAAATATGAATATTTTTTCAAAAAATAAATTTTTTGCAAAAAATATATACTATTATGTTCTAAAGTATGATTTTTTTTCGAAAAATAATGTTTTTGCAAAAAATATATACTATTATGTTCCAAAATATGATTTTTTTTTCCGAAAAATAAGTTTTTTGCAAGAAATATATATTATATTTTCGGAAATAATTCATATTTTGGAAAATAATATACTCCCTCCAAAAAATAATTTTTTTATGAAATATATATATATAATAATTTATAATTTTTGCAAAAAATATAATTGATTTTTGAAAAATAATTTCCTTCATGTGTATGGCCAAACAAGGCTTTGTTTCAACAAGGGTATTACTGTCCATCAATTTTGACTTAACGGTGTTAGAGCACAGTTTGTTAAACTGTACAGAAAGCATAGTTCAAGGTGGTAAATTGCACACCAGGGGGTTTAGTTAGAGAGAGGGTATAGTTGAGGGGGGTGTTTTGCTATTAACCCCATTATAATATGATATATATATATATATATATATATAGACCAACTCAGCGTCTTCTTCTAAAACCTAGAGAGAGAAATTGATATTTTTTAGAGAGAGAAAAGATGGGGAATACGAACTGTATGTTTTGTGGGTGCGTGGATCAAGCCAGCATAGGCGTCATAGAGCGTTGGGGTCGCTTCGAGAAGCTGGCCCAGCCTGGTCTCCATTTTTTCAACCCTTTCGCCGGCGAAATCCTCACCGGCTTTCTCTCCACCAGGATCCGGTCCCTCGACGTCAAAATCGAGACCAAAACCAAGGTGTCTCTCTCTACAGTTCCACTTTTTCTATTTCGCTATCCGGGTTTTCAATTTTTAAACTTGGTAAATATTTTCTAATTTGATATATGAACCTGTGTCAGACCAACCAAGGTCCCTCTATCTATCTATCTTTCTCTACAATTTCATAAATATGGCTTTCTGGGTTTTTTCTGAAATTGTGTGAAATCAATATATCTATACTAGTATAGTGTTTATTTTCAAAATTGAAGAAACAGGGTTATTTTCTTGATATTGTTTACGATCTGGTCATTGCCGTATTAGTTCTGTGGGTATTTGGCAGTTAATTTTGAAATATTGAAGAAATTCTGTTGTTAAATTGATGTAAACCAACAAATTGATAGTAGGGTTTTACTATTTTAATGTGTGATTGACCAGTATGTCTTTGACTACTGACTTCCAAAAGCTTTTATCTTTCTTGCATGATTGTAAGTGACTTTTTTTTTTTTTTGATGTTCAGTTGGATAGAGTGACAACTTTGGCTGGCAAAGTTGGATAGGAATGAAAATAATTAGTGTTAAATCGAACTCAGACCTAGCTTTTATATGTGGCAGAAGCCGAAAATACTAACTCAAGTTGGGAAACTAGATGGATGAACCTGAACATTGGTAGATAGTCATGGAGTGGTATGCATATCCATGATAGCATATAATAGAGGAGCATAAATTGGAAAACAATGATAGAAATTCTAATTCAATTTTTCTGGGATCAGATGAGGTATATTTATAATGCATAAGAACTAGATATGATGATTGGTAAAAATTGCTTGATATTAGGAGTAACTATGGGAGAGGGCTTGTAGCTCCTTCTCTCCATCTTTCCCATGCTTAGTTGTTCCACCTGTAGTGTTTAGAGCATGTTCAAATTTAACATGGGTTGGGCTCACTTCCAAGTTAAATTAGGCATACTCGAGCCGATAAATGCAAAATTTTGAACGGAATCTCACTCCAACTCGGTGTAGAGAAATGTCTGTGATTAGGGCTTAGCTTTACCGAGCCATCTTCTGCGTAGCCCTTCATTAGAAGATCATTTTCAGTTCAAAATTTTACTGAACAATCCAGGTTGTTTCTGGTATCTTACCTGTTGGAGTTCTCAGTTGAGTTTGTATTCCTTTTGATTTGAAATGGTGGATTTTGAAGTGATATTGCAGTCTCCTCGTATACTCATATAACAAAACATATATTTTGCAGTCTCATAGAATAGAGATTGTAGTCTACGTTACATTGACTCGGGTATGTGTGTTGGACAGGGGTATGTATCGTGGTGTCGGACACGGGTATGTATCTCAGACGTGTCAAATATCTAATAGAAGGACACATGGGCACGGCTGAAGATTCATTTTATTTAATATTTTCATACTATTCTCAAGTGTACAATGATGTTTCAATTAAATATAGTGTTTAAACTCGACATTTCACTCATTTGAAGTAATAATATAGCACCATGAATCATTTGGATATAGATTTAGGTTAGTGCCCTACCAAAAGTGCTGGACACGTAACCCTTACTCATGTCCGAAAGATGTGTGGGACATTTCGAAGAGTCCATGTAACATAGGTTGTAGTTAGGAAATAGCAAATAGAAGTGAATGGAAAGAGGGAGTGCTAGTTTCGATTGATGTCTCAGTATCGACTATGAACTCCTGAAGTTTTCATGGAAATTTGGAGTATTCATCTGTGGTCAATTGAATGGAGTGCGACACAAATGATCAACAGATTCTGCACTCTTATTTTCTGCACGATATTAACATTGGATAAGTTGTTTATTATTTCCTTGTCTATCCATACATAATTGCATGCTCAGGAAAGTGTGATTTGAGCCTTGCAATTAATATGTACTAAATTGATCAAATCCATGCTATGGCCGAATCTACACTTGGAGCCATTGGAAATATAGATATCTTCTGAATGCTGGCAGCTTAGTCAAGACAAAGTGTGGTAAAATCTGGTCTGAAGCTGAAATCATCGTATTAACTTTGTTAACTCTAATCAAAATGTATTTAAAGATCTTTTCCGAAGCTGAAATCATAATATAATTTTCAAGGAGGTAGAGTTTGTGGGTTGTTGATGGGATAGAGCACAGGGATTCAGTAGCATCGTTGTCAGAGGCGTGAGGCGCCCCAAGGCGCTAGCCCGAGTGAAGTGAGGCGCTCAATAATAAATTAATTTCACAATTTAATTAGTAGATCACTTAAAAGAAAAATAGCAACTATAAAATGTTTAAACTAATAAGAATTTGACAAAATATTGTTAATATAATTGTACGACATATTTGTTGTCTTAAACAAAAGCTAGCATATGCGTTCATACGAGTTCAAAAGACGAGTTAAAGTCAATAAATTAGAAGTACAACCCAAATATATGATTCAAAGCACAAAAATAGTAGTTTTGACTTCTAAGTTGCAAAAATGCTACAACCAAATCATGTCAAGTATCTAAAAATCATCTTCTTCACCAAAAAATCTAGTCTCGTCGTCTTCCCCATCAAAAGATTTATAACCCTCGGGATCTTCCTCCTCTTCCGTCTCATCCGAATTTGCCTCTTCCTCGTCCAAAAGTTGTATAGAAGATGATGATGAAGGTGTTTTTCTCTTTGTTGCTCATGAACCTGCTCTTGGTCTAAAGTTGTGGCTAGGTTCTCCAACTCCGGAAGTTCTACCAACTGCGCTCCATGTCAATGAGTCGTCGCTCCTTCTTTTGCCCTTTTTTAATTCATGCCCTAATCTGTTTCTTTAAGCCAAAAGGCACAAACCCAATCCCCATATATTATAATATACCATATATATAATATATTATATCGGTTAAACTTCAAAGTCAAAGTAGTAAAACACTTCAGAAAACAATAAAAGCAATAGGCGCACCCGATGCCTCACTTGAGGCGAGAGCCTAGGCTGTTCAGTAGCCACAATATTCTCAGCGATTTCCATTACAAAGAATCCTGATGAGAATCGAATCTGGAAAAGGCGGCATATGTTTTAATCTATGCCATTTTGCTCAGATAAAATAGAACTTTAGCTGCGTATGGAAGGAAAGTTGTAGACTAGTACGAAAGGCAGCAATATTTTGTGCTTTCGTATGGCAAATTGGATTATAGTTTATTTATTTTTCCAGGGTGTTGGCACGGAGTCGGGTTGCGCTAGAATGTATCTTTTGCGGAAGGAAAGTTATAGACTAATACGGAAGGCAGCAGTATTTTGTGCTTTGGTATGGCAAATTGGATTATAGTTTATTTATTTTTCCAGGGTGTTGGCAAGGAGTCGGGTTGTGCTACAATGCGCTAGAATGTATCTTTTGCATTATTGTCTATGTTACATGGACTCTTCTAAAGTAGGTGAAGTACCCGTGTCCGACACTTATAAGGCGGACATGGGTATGAATACGTGTCCGACACTTATGGTAGGACATTTACCTAAATTTAGCTCCAAATGATTCCATGTTGCTACCATGTTACTTCAAAGGAGTAAAATATTTAGTTTGAACACTATATTTGATAAAAACATTGTTGTACACTTGAGAATAAAATAAAAACATTAAATAAAATTAATATTTAGCTGTGTCCATGTGTTATTCTATTAGATATTTGACACGTCCGACACATGGATACGTACTCGTGTCCGACACTCGTACCCGAGTCCATGTAACATGGATTATTGTGAAAATAATAATCTGTGGAATATCTCATTTGTGGGGTTTGAAATATATCGTACAACTGCTATACATTGTTACTCCCAACTCATAACTTTAAATAGGTTATGTTTACAGAAGAAAAACATTTTGTTCCCTATCAACACCTAAAAATTGATAAATAAATCTCAAACTCAAGGAAGTAAGATTCTTGTCAAAATTTTAGCTGGTTAATGGAACTCATTTATTTTTCGAGTGAAATAAGTTGTGTACAATTCTAATGGTTCTCATCATCCTGCCCGTCACGACTTTCTTTTTTTACTGTTGTCTTGTCTGTCTTCTGTGTCCGCATGGACCTCCTCGGCAGCAAGCATTGTTATCTTTCAAAGCAACAAATTAGTCGCACACAATAAACAGTGAAGTGTGCGGCAACTGATTAGTTATTGACACCATTAGAATTTTCCTACCATCTGGAAAATCGCAAACCAATCCAATTCAGCTAAATGTTATCCAAGGAGCAGACTATTTGGAATTGCTCACGATCCTTCTATACTAAGAGCTATATACTCATTCTAGTCATACCATCTCTTAATCCTCAGATTTGACCCATGTTTACGTCTCTGCCATGGTCTACTAGAAAGTCGAGTCAAGTGCTCGTGTTTATTTTGGTCAAGTGCTTACGAACATGATATCTGACCTGTAGAATAAGATTTGGGATGATATCACACAAGGATGTTTTTACCGCCTGTTGATCTGCTCTGAAACTTGTAAGCAGATGGGAACTTACTTTTCCTGTAGAAAGAATTGAAAATACATTTTCTTGTACCCGTTCTTTCAATCAATGGAAATTGACTTCTTATTTTTTGGCAGCAACACTTATATTGAAGGACTAAGATGTGTGTTCATACGTTATAGGTGGTTGTAACCTGGGATTGTGATTAGATGGATTGATGATTTGGCATTTTTAGTTCAAAAGCATTTAAGATTGCGTAGCATTTTATTTCTGCCTGAAGAATGACTATAAATGATCCTCCATTCTGCAGGACAATGTCTTTGTGCAAATGCATTGCTCGATTCAATACCGAGTAATCAGACAAAATGCTGATGATGCATTTTATGAGCTGCAAAACCCCAAAGAGCAGATTCAGGCTTACGTTTTTGACGGTAGGCGTCATGATTCAAAATCATTTTGCTTTGTAGACTGTATACGTTTATGTACATATTTTTCTTTTTCTTTTTTATTGTTTTCCACTTCATGACGCTGTCTAAATTGTTTACTTAGTGGTTCGAGCCCATGTTCCAAGAATTAATTTGGATGAGCTCTTTGAGCAAAAGGGTGATGTTGCTAAAACCGTCTTGGAGGAACTTGAGAAGGTAACTTGGTCCGTTGATCATTGCTTTCGTTTCTAGCTGAATGCCATGGATTTGATTGCCTACTTATGTTATTGCCTTCCATGGCCTGCACTAGTGAGAGGGATATATTCTTTGACTTCTGGGAAGACAATATGGATAGCTTTACACTTTTCTTTTGTACATGATGCTTTGGCTTATAAAAATCCCCACTCACTTACAAGTTACCCCAGTTAATCCCCGCGTTGAAGCTTAGAACCTATTTCAGTACGTGGTAATTTGGGATTTTGTTGAATATTTTGTTTGCTAAAATACGTCTGTTCACAGTATATGATTTTAAACTCGTATCTAGGTAATACAGCCTTCCAGCAAGGGGTACTATCTTCAGGACTGAAGTTGTGTTATTGATTAGCCTTAAGCTGTTATTTTTGTTGGATCGGTGTATGTCTTTCAAATATATCTTAAAGTGAATATGCTTTACTCAAAGTGGCTCTATTTCATCATATACTACTGAGCTAGGAAGTTTTGATGAT
Source organism: Cornus suecica (assembly GCA_963922005.1). Lineage (NCBI taxonomy): Eukaryota > Viridiplantae > Streptophyta > Magnoliopsida > Cornales > Cornaceae > Cornus > Cornus suecica. Next base: position 53,562,211 of record OY998244.1, read on the forward strand.
CATTTTTTTTCTAGTACAGGTCCCTTTGATTTGTCTAGTGGTTTATGGTCCTAAAGACTACTGAAACCCTTGGTAAATACGTAACATCTACTTATGGTAGCTGAAAAACAGATATGAAATTTTGTTTCTTATACTAAATAATCCTTTGGGTCGATTTAAGTTGATTAAAATTGTTAAAAAAATTGGTTCATGAGGCGATGAGGGTGAAAACATGCATCTCTTTACTATTTGAGGGAGGCAGTTGTGCTACTGAAAATTGAACCAGGAGCTGCATGAGGTGAAAATCTCATGTATGGTGAAGAGCGGCAGTAAGGGCAACTTCTCTGTCAAGTTTTGCTGACATAAGTTTAGAATTTCCTTGGTGCAAATTGAGCTTCACCAAGATTGACCCTTGGAAGAGGCCAAGATCCAACACCGGAATTATTTCACCAACGCTTTCTAAATCCCCTTATTAACCTTAAACTTGGAACGAAGGAGAATGTTCGGCCAACTTATGTGGGTTGAGAAGTTCTTGCTTTTGAGATCCAAGGCTAGAGCTGGCCTGGCAGATGGCATAGATTGACAATGGCTTTCACCTTATAGCTGGATTAGCCTAGTAGAGCAATTCACGAATTTTGCTTTTCTATTTTCTTTAATAGGGGTCTATCATACTTCTTTGAATTGGTTGAGATAGTTGTGCTTGATGAATTACTGATATCTAGCTTTTATTCTGTTGGTACCAGTGTACTTTTTTGCTCCTATCAATTTATGCTGCTACTTACCCTTGGAAGATGCCAAGTGTTTTTTTTTTTTCCTGAAACATAATGCATAGACTAAACTTGCTTTATATGAATGAATTACATTTATCAGGTGATGGGAGCTTATGGATACAATATTGAGCACATCTTAATGGTTGACATAATTCCTGATCCTGCTGTGCGTAGAGCGATGAATGAGATAAATGCAGGTTATGACCTTGAACATTTTAAACTTTGATTTATGTAGTTTTAAAGCAGCTATATTTTGAGCTTCAGGTACAAACTATTAGCTGCTTCTGCTTTCCATTAGACACGCATATTTATGATAGAATATAATAGATTGGAGATGGACTCGAATAGTCACCATTTTTCAGAGCTGAAAGTTCAGATTTTATACGACTCATGCAACTATTTATGTAAACAAACTTTATTTAACTAGAGACATCAAAATATTTATTTTCATCTCGGTGAATTGCGGATACAGGACACTGCGGAATGTTAAAAGGCTGACAATTTTCTTTTTCAGTTCTGCTGCTACAATCTGAGTGTATATAATTGCAGATAGTTGGAATTACAGTATGAGATTAGACATGAAAAGGAAAGCCTTTTGTCAGTAGCATTATTTCATGTCTTTTTGTTTGTACATTAGAACAGGCATTTAAGAAATTTACGTAGAGAATTTTGAAGTGTCGTTTATTATTTATTTAGCCTTCTGATCAGTTTTTCGGTTGGTTACTCAATCCTCTAGTACTCACACACTTCCCTAGCTCCCACCTCCTTTTTAACTGTGATCTGGATTGGTTTTGTAGATTGTCCTGAGAATCTCCCAGTGGAAAAAAATAAGATTGAACCGAAAAATTCGTTAGTTAGTTGTGGGTATTCCCTTGGGCTACGTTTGGTACGGTGGAATAGAATGAAATGAAAGTGGGAATGAGAATGAGAATGAGAATGGAATGGAATAACCAATCTCATTCTATTGTTTGGTTGTAAATATGTAGTACACTAGGAATGGAATCAACTAGAAGGCAAATGTTCTAAAAATACCCTTCTTAGTAATAAATATATTATTTTAATAAAATAATATTATTTTGTAATTTTATTCTCAGAACATGGTGGAAGATAACAAGAATAGTAGTGGTGGGCAATAGGTGGTGGTGGTGGTGGTGGGGGAGGAGGAGGGGGTGGTGGAAGACGATGGTAGTGGTGGTGGTTTATTTACTTGGAATGTCAGAGGGCTTTTAAGTAATTTTATGTTTTTAAAATATAACTTAAGGAATGGAATAACCATTCCATAGGTTTATTAATGGAATGGTTTTTCATTCTTTGGGAATGGTCATTCCCATTCAAATTTTCATACCAAACATAAGAATGAATAGAATGGGCATTCCATTCTTTCATACCAAACATGACATTAGGTCCTAAAACTAGGTTTTTAGATCCTATAGAGTTTTCCTAAATACCATGATATTATCATGTTAGTTACATTTTTTTTCCTTGCTCTCTTAAAGCTACTGAAAATATATATTTTTCCCCATTGCATTTTTTGTTGTCTTTATGCCTGGTTTTTTCCTTTTGCTATTTTAGTATATTCCTGATTAGTTCATAAATTACATTTTTAGGTTTTGTGGCAAGGACACCTAGAATTACTCGCTCTCACTTATGACGGAAATTTAAAGGCTTATGACTCTTCCTTAAGCTTATCTGCAACTGAACAATGTGATGTTGATTTTATTTTACAGCTCAAAGGCTCCAGCTTGCTAGTGTGTACAAAGGGGAGGCAGACAAGATTCTCCAAGTAAAAAAGGCAGAAGCTGAAGCCGAAGCCAAGTACCTCGGTGGTGTTGGCGTGGCGAGGCAAAGGCAGGCAATAACAGATGGACTGAGAGAGAACATTTTGAACTTCTCTGGCAAGGTCGAAGGCACCTCAGCGAAGGAGGTGATGGATCTCATCTTGATCACCCAGTACTTCGATACCATCAAAGACCTCGGGAACTCATCAAAGAATACCACGGTTTTCCTTCCCCACGGTCCTGGGCATGTCAGGGACATTGGTGACCAGATTCGCAATGGGCTGATGGAAGCCACCAGTGCCAAGATCGATGGAGCATAACTTTTTCCCGCCACATGGGTGTCTCAAAACGTTTCTCCCTCTCGAGAGATATCAGTAACAGTTTTTGTTTTCATCTGAGTCGGAAAGCAAGTTGAAAATATATAACCCCAATAATGAAACTGAACTGGTACTATACTTGCACGTACAGGCTTTGAGACGTGAATAGGTTTTTTCTTGCAGTGAAGAATTTTTTTGTTGAAAACTATTTTGTTCTCACACACAAATCACAGTTGTCTCTCTCTCTAAAATCTGTAAAGCTTCGATCAGATTGATCTATACACAACCCAATCGTTGTATAGTCATGGCGATTGGCTTAGGAGGATCGAGTGTCGTGGGTTAGTCTTCTTTAAATCTTTTTTCTTTGATCTCTTTTTTCTTTACAGATTCTGCTATTGGATTTTTCAGATCGAAGGGTGGTGATGTGGCGGTGGTCGAAGGTTTGATGGTGGTGGTCGAAGGGGGTTTGTGGTGTCGATTAGGTTTGTGGGTGGTGGGTGGTGGTCGAAGGTGGTTTGGGGGTGGTGGTCGAAGGGGGGTTTGATGGTGGTGGTCGAAGGGTGGTGGCGTGGTGGTAGTTGAAGGGGGTTTGATGGTGGTGGTCGAAGGGTGGTGGCGTGGTGGTGGTGGTAGTTGAAGGGGGTTTGATGGTGGTGGTCGATTAGGTTTGTGAGTGGTGGTCGATTAGGTAGGTTTGTGAGTGGTGGTCGAAGGTTCTATGCATATCTGTAATTTTATTTATTTTTAATCCCAAATTGGGAACAAGAAAATAGCAATTTGTTGTTCTCATATTTTTGGTACTGTTCATCCAAAAGATTTCCAAACTGAGAACCAGGTGAACAGTAAAATGGCTTCTCAAACATGTTCTGCTCTCATGAACAATACTAAAAAACAAGAACATAACAAAAAAACACCCCTTTCTAAACGTACCTTATGTTGAATTGTGGAATGCTTTGTTGCTGCATATATAATAAAATATTTTTTTAATGAAACTTATATACTTTATTAGTTACTAGTATAAAGCACGTGGGGCTTTTAAATCAAAATATTGTCTTGGATTTAATATGAATGACAAAGATCACACGTATAACTATTTTTTTTCCTCCCTTTCACATTAGAAGTATCTAAGTTAAGACAATATCTCATTAAAAGGCTAGTATGATCATATCATTCACTTAATTAAAAGAAGGGAAAAGGACAATAAAAAAAAGAAGAAAAAAGATGTAAATATTGATTCTAGAATCTAAAATTAAAATTTATACCAAACCAAAAAATAAAAAGTAAATACCTCAAATTCTCCAATCCAGTATCCATGGGAGAGACTCTTCATCCAAAATATTACCGAAACTCGTATGCAAGTATTTTTTCAAAAAAATACTAATTACATTCTAAGATAAATGAACTAATCAAAATGAAGCAATGGAAGGTTGAACTTGAACCAAGGAACTTTTTTTCTTCCTCCATTAAATGTGAAGGTAAAGCTCAAGTTATTGGAAATCAGCTTGAAATTGGAAATAAGAACCCCATGTATTTAGTGGAACCACCATCTACACACAAAAACTTGTACAATTTAAAGTTACAAAATCACTATAACCAGGATCAGATATAGTAAACTGCTTCATCTCATCAAGTACCCACAATCCAATAAAAATACAACTGTATTACCAAATTTTGTAGCAATTAAGTGAAGAAAATAATCAAAAAGCAAAATGAAGCATAGTAGACCCTTTAGTAGAATTAAATTAAGCCTGAAAAACCAGAAAGCCAAAGTACCAAGAAATTGTAACATAATCAACATGATCGTACTTCCTCATCAACCAGCAAATATGTGCACATACATACATAAAGGTACATATATATATATATATATATATATATATATATTAGGTTCCTTTTAACTTTAAATAAAATTATAATAAAATATGATATTGTCCGGGTGAAAGTGTATTATAATAAAATATGATATTGTCCGGGTGAAAGTGTAATTTACCGTAATTATAAATAGTATAGATAATAACATGTGGTCTTCGCTAATAGTAATAACAAATATTTGGATAAATTGTAGTGACCTTGTCTGGGACAAATCTTATGCAGGTGGTCGTCTGAAATTTATTACAATTATCTTTCCTCAAATTTGACCTATGAGCTAAAAATCCACTCCCCCAATAAAAAAATAAAATAAAATTCATAAATAATAATAAAAAAGACAATAGGAACCTTATATACTTATATAATTAAAAAAATATATCAGAATATGTTTTTCACCTTAAATTTTAACATTTGTTATCTCTTAAGGCACGATTGTCAAAATCATGATTCTAGTTCGTAGAATCGTATACGATCCTATACCCCTAAAACGAGTTGAATCGCATAAAAATCATATGTATGGGTAAAATCGCAGTAAAATTGAGTAGAATCGTAGATTCTACGATTTTGCTATTTTAGGAATTTGTTGGGCTAAAATAGGTAGAATCGTGGTAAAATTGTATAGAATCTTATACAATCGTAGTAGAATCGTAGTAGTAAAATAGGTACAATTCTACTATTCATATATGTTTTAGGTATTTTTAAAATAATGATTTTGGGGTTGAGTCATCCATATGAGGCCCAAAACTTTAATGATTTAGTCCAGTATCTTAATATGTGACCAAACTTATGAAAAAATAATTAAATGTCCAATATATTGAAGAAAATTAAGAACTCTAATATGATTTAGACTTTCAAAATAAATATTTGACTATTATGTTAAAAAAATTTTATGTTTATTCGATTTTAAAAAATATATCATTTTTCTTAACAAATATTAAAAAGTGAAGGAATTATTGATCGAGAACTATCTATGTTTGCACATGCATATTGATTTTCATAAACTTAAACTCTGGAATTTTGTAATTCTTGAATAAAAATAAAAAATGAACTACATTAAATATATTATATGTTCCAATTTTAAATTTTAATTTCAAACTTTTTATTTAGATTTGTAATTTTATCATGTGAATCAATAATTTTTTTTGTTTATTTGTATATTTTAGTGAATGAAATTCATGAAATAGACGATGATGAATAATTTGGTGAGATGAACACCCATGGTGTTGATAATGAGGAGGATAGTAGCAGTGATGTTGGCGATGATGATTTCGACGGTGATTGTGACTTGGATGGAGACTTTAACTACAACAATAATCTTATTTAGCTAAATTTTTTTTTTATTGTATCTGCGTTATTTTTAGAAATGGAAATGTTGAAAACTCCAAGTTATAAACTTATGTTTATTGATAGGGTTATGAACTTATGTTGTGTACAAGTAACTTTTTGTTTCTAAGGTGGTGTTGGTTTATTAGGTTAGCACAATACATTGATAGAATTTGATATTAAGTTTGTTAAATGATATTTGTTTAGAATTCTAGAAATTGTGTTTTAATTTTATCTTTATTTTGTTAATTAGTTTTAAAGTTTTTAAGCAAGCAATAATGTGAGATAATTCAAGTATTTGCACCTTGATACGAATTTAGGGTGATATTTTTTATTTATATTTCATGTTTTGAGTATTTATTATTGTATTATAGAGATATTATGTTTAAGGAGTTAAATTGAATTATTTTTATGATAATTTGGTAGAATTTTACGATTCTACGATTCCGATTCTACCGATCCTCCAATGATTCAACCTAACCCTCGATCCTGACAACCTTGCTTAAGGGAGGCCATTGTATTAAACCCCAAACCAGGGTTTAAGTGTAATATACCCTATATATGTATCTTTTGGGTATAAGATTGTGATAAAAAAGGGGAAAATTATATATAGGTAATGTTAGGGAATTTAAATTACAAATTAGTAAATATTAAAGTTTTATATTTGTAATGGGGGTCGCGAGAATAGGCTTGCGACCTGGTGTTTTGGCTAATCGCAGGAACTGGCTTGCGACATCATATTTTGGGTAATCGTGGGAACAGGCCCGCGACATCATACTTTGGCTAAATCGCGAGAACAGACCCGCGACATCATATTTTGGCTAATAGCGGGAACAGGCCTGCGACATTATATTTTGCCTAATCACGGGAACAAGCCCGCGACATCAGAAATGAGTTTTTGGTGGTTTATTCTTTAGTACTTGGCTAAGTACTAAAGTGTAAAAGGGAAAAATGTAAAGAGGGATTTGTGTTGATATAATCCGCGAATCCAGGGGTCTGGCAAGGGAAAGTTGCAAAAAATGCCAACATGGTATCTCTGGATGAGATTGAATACGAGATAAAGCTCTACAAAGAGGCAATCATTGAGGTTTGACAAAGGGGGTCATAGCCAAAAGTCAACCTCGCGACCCTATAAGCTTATCGTGTAGGGAGTACTATTTGACTGACCTAAGGAAATATTTTGAGATGGTGAATGGTGTGTCGCGACCTCATTCATCAAAATCACTGAAAATAAAGTACTTAGAATGCGTCAAATAATGCTCAGAGTCATGTAAATGGAAAATATGCATAAAAAACATAACCCAGGAAACTATGACATCAAATAGAGGGATCGCGGCTGAGAGGATCGCGACTGAGAGGGTCGCGGCTGAGGGTTGCGGCTGAGAGGGTCGTTGCTAAGAGGGTCGCGATGGCAAGAATCGTGATGAGAAGGCTCGCGAGTGAAAATGATGTGGCACAAGGGGGGTCTTAAGATCAATGCTCGCTTCGACGTCTATAAATACCAATGCAAGACTATGGCTTGGGGGACTCTCTGGGAGACTCCAAATTTTGCTTCGGTTATACTCCGGTTCTGCTCTGGTTTAACTTCAGATCTAGAGAGAGAAAGAGTGAGGAAGGGAGAGATAAGCAATATCTTGTATGGCCCTTGTAAGGCTCTTGTTGGCTCTCTATTCTCTATATTTTTTATACTATGTATTTATCTTCTGAACATCAATAAAATCTGGTTTATGACATGTTGGCTAGTTGAGAAACTATTCCAGCATCATTCACATCACGAACCCCCTACATTTAAGGCGACTCTGCTGGGGAATGGGATGTCTTCTTCGCTAGCTGATCTTCATCGATCTTGCCGGATTCATCAGGAGATCCTCTCATGGAGCTGTACCAGAGATCAGGTGGGAAACAAAGTTAGGAGCCCAGCCAAACGCTTTTTGGCGCCGAGACAACTGCGTTGCATAACTGCGAGAGCTAATCTAATGAAAAATCTACCAGAAGACTTGCAAGATTTGTCCTTAGTTGTGTGGTAGATGTTGTTCGATATTTAGGAGGCACATATGGCGATATATATGGAAAGTGATGTTTTTTGAGATCTACACAGATCGCTGTTTCTGAGATCTACCCAAATCGTTGTTTGGAGATCTACATAAATCTATATTTTTGAGTTATTTGCAGATTATTATTTTTTGAGATCTTTGTTGATCCCCACAAGAAGTGTTTTGCGCTTGATCGAGCTTCCAGGAGAAACCGTATATGTTACCAGAGAACAGTTTCGAGTTGTCCTGGTTGTAAAGATTAATTTTTGTGGAGGTGGAGATATCTCCGTCATATCATTTGTGCATTATAACACTAACTTATCATAAATGAGATGTTGCATTGACGTTTCATCGATTCAATAACAGAGAAGGAAAGGCAGGGGATCATGCCTTAAAGTTCATTGATGCTTTTTATCCTAAATGGCGAAAATAGGTGTCCGGAGCTACGAGAACTTTCTAAATCTCTCACTAGCATGTCGTGAACTTGGTATACGAAGCTTATTATGACATCAATAACCAGATGCCAGATGGTTATATTTGTTGAATTTTATGACAAGTCTTCTTTTCAAGTTGATGAAGAGATCTCAGTGCCTAGATCATTTATCCGCACCAGGTTATCAATCCGCACCGGGTTAACTATCGATCTGCACCAATGCTCTCTCTCATGACCTATGCAGAGGCTCTATGAGATCCTAAGAATCGCCAAATGATCGATTGAGGCCAAATCACACCGAGAGTAGACTCACAACAAAAGGACTGGAGGAAGCCAATGATATGATCTTAACTTAAAAAGTTATAGTATGGTTCAGAAATGTGGTTTTCAGATCCTAAAGGTGGGCCAGATGTACGATGGTGAAAGAAGGATAGTAAAGTCCTGTAGGCTGTATTAAACTCGCGATTCTCTCTTATTCGCGAGTGAAGGAATTTTCGCGGAAGCCGTTGAAATGGCAAGGAAAGCACTCGACATATTTAAAAGGATAAGATTTTTATCAAAGGACGTCTCACGATTCAAGAAAAGGGCCCTCGCGATTTTGTCCGCGATGGTGATTAATGTGTGAGTTTCACACTAGGGGCAGCAGAAAGGCTATCAGTAACTTGTCACAGCATGGTACTATTAGCTCACTATTAAAGGGGATGTTGGAGAACCTGTTAAATATGTCACGAGCATTGAGATCATATTCATGCACAAGCAGCTGAGTTGCATGGCTTTCACCCCCCGACCTCTTTAATTGGGGGCATTATTCCATTAAGGCACGCAATGACAGAGATGGTGCTTTTATTTATGAAGAAGCACATCAGTTAATTATATGGTTTAGTGGTGTACCATTAATAATTTTTCGCGGCTTATGCCACAAGTTGCGAGGTCACCTCAGTAATATGCAATTACCATTAGGAGAAATGGATGAAGGAGTTTCCTATGGCTCTATGAGTACATGTGATTTCATACCGAACAACAACAAAGAGGCTGTTGTATACTCTAGTTTTTGGTGCTTTGACTGCATTGCTTGCAGAATTGGAGTGTAGTGAAGGCTTTAGCCACAAACAACGAATCAGTGGAAAAGTTACTTGAAACTGAAGCCTTAGAAGAAATGAGAAAAGAGGCATTATTGCAAAGGGCAATTGACAAAAAGATGACAAAAGCAAAAGAAGCTATTTCATTAAAGTGACGATTAATTATATATAGCTTATCAAAAGAGGACCAGTTACAAAGATTTTACAAGGGTGCCTTAAAGATAAGATCTAATAGTCCCAGGCCTTCCATTTGCTCTTTATTCTCGAGGGTGCAAGATGCGCGGGCTACATTCTCCTTCAAAATGACATTTTCATGTTCAAGGGTAGAAATGTACTCGCGAGCTTTCTCAATCTTTAAACTCGTTATCATGGAGTATAACATAAGCATCTGCTTCGGATTTGTGGCACCCCTAGATTCTGTGATGACATTAAAAACAATGCTCTAGCCATGATATCTCCAAGACGACATGCTGTCAATCAAGGATTCGTGCGAGGATACATTGAATGATTATGAGATTCAAATCTTTAACAAGTATGGTATCTAGAAATAGGAATATGTTGGCCAACAAGTCTAAGTACATATGTTGAAAGAATGGTTCATGAACCATGAAGGTGATGAAGGTGTCTGAATAAAGCACACCAATTTGGTATAGAATTACAACATTAAGCGATTACACTGGAAGGATTGCCAAGAGAAAATTGGCTAGATGGAGCTTTGTTTCTTGTGACAAGAAGCATCCTGGAAATTAAGGCATAGAGCTAGGTAAGGATCTTGAGGATTGATAGAAAGTGTGAGTTCGTGAGGGCCTCGCGAAGTTATATGTAGACACATGAGGGAACCGTTAATAGTATTCTCATTATTGAAATAGGCTTCTGGGTTTTGGCCCAGACTCTTATTCGTTGATTATATGCATAGTTGGTGGAACTAGACTTGGGGGCATTCGGACTCGAGGCTCATTTCGAGAGAAATGATGACATCTTAATGAGGGGAATGATGAGGGTCATCCTTGAGCATTGTTTCAACATCATGCAAAGCGCCGCCAAATAGGTCTTTCTAAATCAATGGATAGTCATCTAGGCAAGTCGCGACCTCTATCGCGACATCACCCCCAAGTGCCTTTATATGGCGAGTGTCAGAATCCTGGCTACAAATTATTTCTTCATCACTATTTTCGATATCACCTCCATAAAGTGCAATCGGGAGTGAAGGGAGATCCGCGAGTAGGTGGAGGGCGAATGGTCGGTACCTTGGGTCGTAAAAAGAACTTGTCCCTGTGGTTGAAGTGGAGAATTATCTGACTCATCAGCGAGAGCACGAAACATGTCTTTTGCAGTTGTGCACCCCTCAACAATAGGGGGTGCACTCTCGTGATCAATGACAAATTTTGGAAGTGAATGGCCTAAGATGAAAAAGATACCTAGACGATTTTAGGAGGTCGCAATTACTTCTGTTTCTCTCGCGACCTCACTTGTTGATGCAGTTTTTCTCACGAATAAGACATTTGCAATGCCAATGTTCTTCATGACTGGTTCCATAGCCTTTCGTTTTTTGATGGTCCTGGTCTCAGTTGAAACTTCTAATTTTATCGCGGGTTCAACATCAATCTCAATGATGTTATCCACAGTTGTAGCAATGGAATCTTCAACATAGTTAATGGCCCTACGACGTCGCTGAAAGAAAGATGGAAGAGATATACAAGTAACTGAAAAATATATACAAAGTATGAGAGGAGAATCAGGCTTGTTGCCACAACTGGCTTACAATTTTGGAAGCTTCAAAGAAAGGTCAAACGAGTAGACATAATGAAAGAAAGGTCAGAATCAAGTCATCCCAGTATTCATAATGAAAGAAGGGACGGTTTGGTCAAAACTGAGTTATCTTGTCACTCGCTAAGGGGAGTAGGGAATAACAATGTTGAGAGTTCCATCAAATATAGGAAGGTGACACCCATATATTATGGCAGCAAATGGCAATTCATCATCTAAAGGTGAACCATACGAGAAAATGACGTCTTGAGGATAACACCCAAGATAAAGGAAACCGTCCACAAGAGCAACATAAGGGTGCCATACAAATTCATCTTCTGTATCAATGAAGTCCTCTAATTTGTTATCTGAGAAGAGGGCACACCACCATGTAGCCCATTACTTGGGAAACGCATGATCAGTCATGTATGAGACAGTATCAATGGGACTGGGGGCAAAGTTTGGAAAATGCTTAAACATTAAGAGCATGAGAAAGTTGCAAGAGATGTAAGTGTTGATAGTATATCTATCCATGGAATGAGTAAAATCTGAAGCCAAGGTATCTAGGCGAGCATATAGAAACTTCCCAAGAAGAAAAGAGCTAAGGAAACTGTGATGGCTCGTGATAAAATGGAGGCTAAGTCAAATAGGGACATGCGGTCTAGCCAGTACACCAGGAAGCCTATAAGCTAGTAGGGCCATTAATTTTGGGGCCGAGGGCAGTCTTGCTAGTTTGGCCACAAGGATATCAAGTGGTTGTAGATGGTATTATCTACTGGTTCAAAGGCAGGGGTGTTATTATTGGGAAAGTCCAAAAAGGGCAAGTAGCTTCGGGGCATTGGAAGGCTTCATGACTCATGAAATGGCTAAAGAAGAAAAAAAATGAAGAAATGGTTCTTGAGGCAAAGGAAAAGGGAAGGAATGAGGTTGGTTGCATTATAGTAATTGGCTAATCACTAAAATGCAATGGGGCAAAATGTAATGGGGGTCGCAGGAACAGTCCCGCGACGTGGTATTTTGCCTAATCGCGGGAACAGGCCCACGACATCATATTTTGGCTAATTGTGGGAACAGGCCCGCGACATCATACTTTGGCTAAATTGCGAGAACAGGCCTGCGACATTATATTTTGGCATATCGTGGGAACAGGCCCGCGACCTAGTATTTTGGCATATCGCGAGAACAGGCCCGTGACATCATATTTTGGTTAATCACGGGAACATGCCCGCGACATCAGAAATGAGGTTTTGGTGGTTTACTTTTTAGTACTTGGCTAAGTACTAAAGTGTAAAAGGGAAAAATGTAAAGGGGGATTTGCGTTGATATAATCCGCAAATCCAGGGATCTGACAAAAGAAAGTTGGAAAAATGCCAATAGGGTATCTCTCGATGAGATTGAATACGAGATAAAGCTTTACAAAGAGACAATCGTTGAGGGTTGACAAAGGGGATCATAGCCAAAAGTCAACCTCGCGACCCTATGAGTTTATCGTGTAGGGAGTACTATTTGACTGGCCTAGGGAAGTATTTTGAGATGGTGAATGGTGGGTCGCGACCTTATTCATCGAAATCACTCAAAATAAAGTACTTAGAATGCGTCAAATAATGCTCAGGGTCATGTAAATGGAAAATATGCATAAAGGACATAACCCAGGAAACTATGACATCAAATAGAGGGAACACAACTGAGAGAGTCGCGGCTGAGAGGGTCGCGACAAGGAGGGTCACGACAGCAAGGGTCGTGATGAGAAGGCTCGTGAGTGAAAATGATGTGGCACAAGGGGGGGGGGGTCTTAAGATCAGTGCTCGCTTCGACGTCTATAAATATCAAGGCAAGGCTATGGTTTCGGGGACTCTTCGGGAGACTGCAAATTTTGCTTCGGTTCTGCTCTGGTTCAACTTCAGATCTAGAAAGAGAGAAAGTTTTAGAGAGAAAGAGTGAGGAATGGATAGATATGCAGTATCTTGTATGGCCCTTGTAAGGCTATTATTGGCTCTCTGTTCTTTATATTTTCTATACTCTATATTTATCTTCTAAACATCAATAAAATCTGGTTTATGGCGGGTTGACTAGTTGAGAAACTATTCCAGCATCATTCACATCACGAACCCCCTACAATATTTTATTTTGATAAACTTAAGCAAACTAATTACATATAGGTAAACAATCATTATTGAGGTCCAAAATATTCTCAAAACACTTATTTTAAAATATCAGATTATCCATTATCCATTCTCCTCCTCCACCTATCCACCACCCTCCGTCCTTCCACCGTCCTCCATTTCTCCACCCCTTTTCCACCACAATCCGCCATCGCCCCACCACAAACCCTCAAAAGGCTATATTGGGTAATTTAATTCAAAGTTAAAACTAATAACTTAATAGTAGAAATAAAGCAGCCCAGAACAACATTTGAAGTTCTTGTATATGGGTTTATGTTAGTGTGTCTAAATGTAAACAAAATCTATTGTAAAAGAAACGATTAAAGAAAGAGAAATACTTGTAACCTGAAAGTAGATCCGGTGGGAAAAAGCTCCCAAACCATGTTTTGATCCTTCTTTTCTTGCCAACGTTTTGGCAACCACACATAAGTATTCGGTCGTTTCAATGTTGGGTGAAGGTGTTTAGAAGCTATCAAGTGACAATAGAGTTGAAAAATCCAGAATCGGTATAATTCTCCCTGTATATAGTCTCATTTAATTTTATTTGTCCTCATTTATTTATGTTTTTTTTAAAAAATTTTATTTATTTCGATTTGTTTTACCTTTGTAAGAATTGTTCCGTTTCAATTTTCATGTTATTTTGCGGAATATTAATTTTTGAAGAATGAGGATTATTAGTTGATGAATGATTAAATTTCCCTAAATTTAACACAATTATCATCAAGATAATTATGGTGGAGTGGCGGATGGTGGTGGAGGAGGGTGGGTTATTTGGTATTTTTAAATAAGTGTTTTGAGGGTAATTTGGATCTTAATAATGATTATTTACCTATATGTAATTAGTTTGTTTAAGTTTATCAAAATGAAATTTGAAAATTTAATGTTTACTAATTTGTAATTTAGATCCCCTAACATTACCTATATGTAGTTTTCCTAAAACAAATATGAACTAAACCAATAACAAATTTAAAAGACAAAATGAGAGCAATATGAGGAGGCCCATCAAAACATCCTAGTCAGTCATGTTTGGTTTTTGTTTTTATTTGATGTTTTTTGTTTTTTGTTTGTTACTATAACTATTTTTTTAATAAAAACATGTTTGGCTCTCGTGTTTTGTTTTGAATAGTAAAAAAGAATTGTATTTTTTTAACTCCTTTTTGCAAAAAAAAAAAAAAAAAGAAGTTATTTTTTACTATTCACTCAATATATATATGTATATATTTACACCACGACCACTGTCATGACCACCATCGCCACCGCCACCGCCGCCTCCGACCACTACCACCATTTCCCTTTGCCCCGAAACACCACCACCGCCTCCGACCGCCCCCACAACCACTTTCCTTTGCCCCTAAACACCACATATAATATACATATGTATATATTTACAACAAAAATATCAATATTAAATATGCTTCTATTTTAGACTCTAGCACTTCACAAACACAAACATCTATTTCTGTTTTTAAAATTTCACATCAACAAACACAAACATAAACCAAATAACGAACACAAACTCCATTTGCTACACTTCGCCCTTTATAAGGGCCCAAAATTGAGGCTCAGCAAACCAAAGGCCCAATAATAATTGTCCAATAAACAAGAAGATCTGGGCCCAACAAAGAATAATTAAATCCCAACCAGATAATATATAAGCCCAATTGTAAAGCCCAAAAGTTGTCTCAACTTGGGGCTTAATTCAAATATCCAAACAGATAAGGAATAATATGAGTTTAAATTGTACAAGAGAAATCAAATCCCTAGAATAAAGGGATTTGATCATAATCATAATGGGCTAAGTACCCATTACATTTGGTATAAATAAGGCCTTAAAGCCTTAATAAAGAGATTCCAGTGTTTGTACAAAAATACGCATCTACACTTTGACGCCGTCTGTGGGAACAAAGGTTTCAATTGATATTTTTTCTCACTGTATGACTGTCGTTCTTCTTTTTCTTTTTCTCCTTTCTTCCTTAACAAATATTCTCTAAGAACAATCATGGTGGACATAAGAACCACAATGTTAGTCGAGGCGAGTACCACCCAAGCCGCCCACATCGAAGCAATCTTGGAAAGGTTGGCGGAAGTGGAGAGAAGGAATGAAGAACTGGAGCAGCAGAATGTAGAATTCCGCTAGAGGCAGGGCCAGGTACCAAACCCAGCCGTTATAGTGGATCTTATCAACTTCGGCAATAACCAGGGCGTCAAAAACCAAGGCGTCGTTCCAGATCCACCTAGAAATGATGGATAACCAGCGGGAAGACACTGGGAGCAGGGTAGGTGACGATCAGAAGGAGATCTCCGCCCGGGTGCCCAGGGACCCGCTGCTTCAGCCATAACCAACAATGAAGGATCTGGAAGATATAACTGCCAGAATCCAGAGGCAAGTGCTTGAAAGCATGAAAGTCTAGACTCCAATGATGAAGGATTTGGCGGCCCATGCAGCTGACGACATGATTAAATCACTCTTTACGAAAGAAATAAATTAGGTTGAATACCCAAAGAAGTTCAGGTTGCCAACTTTCGCCCTCTATGACAGAACGAAAGATCCAACATACCACATTTACCAGTATCAAATAAAGATGACTACCTGGAAGAAAGATGAGACCCTGATGTGTAACGTGTTCCCCACCAATTTGATAGAATCACCACTTTTATGGTTCAGGAAGCGACCTCCTAGATCGATCGAAAGTTGGAGTAAATTGTGCGAGCTCTTCATAGCACAATATTATGGCAACCACGGGCAAAAGAAAACTATCTCCAGCCTGTTTACTATGACACAAGAGAAAGACGAAAGTCTCCAGAGCTTCCTGTCCAGCTTCACAAGAGAGATGTCTTCTATTGACCAGTGTGATCAACTATCGGCAGTGGATGCATGTAGGATGGCCCTGATTCCTGGAACTAAATTTCATGTTTCTCTGGTAAAAAGACCCCTAACAATAGTGGGGAGTTAAATTCTAGAGCTTAGGGGTACCTCATAATCGAGGAGGATGAGACAGTTCGTAGAAAATGGGCAGCCATGGTCACAGTTGAGACACGTAGCAAAGATCGAATCAAGGATCAGAATCCAACCCGACCAGCGCCGAATTTTTCATCAAGCAAGCCAGTTGATAAAAAATAGAAGGTGGAAAAGAAGGTGACTCCTCTAAAAACCAGTCTTGGCAAGCTCTATTAGGAAAATAAAGGGAATGGGATCTTTAGACCAGCCTATGGAGCAGCGTGACATGACTAAGCATTGTGTTTTTCATAGTGAATATGGCCACCACACCAATGATTGCAGAAACCTACGTAGATAAGTGGATGAGATGATTACAAAAGGAGAGTTAACTAAGTATATGGCGAAAGACCAGACCTGAATGGAGCATCAGACGAATGCTCCTCAGAACAATTCCCCTGCAGGTCAGTCGGTACACGTAATCCATATGGTATAGGGTGGATACACAGAAGAAGAGACGAAGGTGGTCAAGAGATCCCAGTTGCACCAGACGCACAAGCTCAGAAGAATCGGCAAAGTATGCCAGACCTCCAACATAAATGAGGAGTCTCAAATCAGCTTCACTGAAACTGATTTATCAAATGTACAAGTACCCCATGAGGACCCTCTAGTGATTTCACTCCTGGTGGCCAGTTGTCTGGTCAAAAGAGTCATGATGGATCCATGAAGCAGCACAAATATCATAACTAAATGGACCTTTAACAAGCTTTGAATTGACAGTAACTAGATACGTCCTGCCAGAATTCTCCTTGCTGGATTTGATGGACGACGAGTATAGCCAATCGGAGTCATTCAGCTACTTGTGTCAGTTGCCAAAAGGACTGTCATGGAAAATTTCGTAATAGTAGATGTTAAACCATCATACAATCTCCTGATGGGTAGAGGCTAGATTCACAGGAGGCATGGAGTTCCATCAACCCTTTATCAAGTTATGAGGTGCGTGGACCCCAATGGAGTGGATATAATTGACATACCAGGGGATCAAGTGGTAGCGATAGAGTGCTATGCAGTAACCATGAAAAATTTGAATACGTGGACCAAGCCAGACGATGATGGTGAAGAAAGCTCCAAGTGCAGAGAGAAATAACAATTACAGACTGACCTTTTTGAGGAGGGTCGGGAAGCTCAGATCACGATAGAGCCGCTTCAAGAGGTAGATATCAACCCCTTAGGAGATGGCAGAACCACATTCATTGGATCCGCTCTTTCAACTATTGAGAAAGTGGTTCTGATTAAGCTACTATAGAATAACATAGACATATTTCCCTGGTCACATTTGGATATGCCGGGCATAGATCCTTCAGTGGCACATCATAAACTCAACGTCAATCCCGAAGCTAGACCCGTAAAGTAGAAACATAGGCGATTCGGGGTGGAAAGGAACCTAATAATAGCCGAGGAAGTCAAAAAGCTACTGGAAGTAGGATTCATCAGGGAAGTCAGGTATCCTACCAGGCTCTCCAATATGGTGGTGGTTAGAAAGAAGAATGAAAAATGGAGGGTGTTCATTGACTTCACTAATCTGAACAAGGCTTGTCTGAAGATTGCTTCCCTTTGCCGAAAATTAACTAGATGGTGGATGCAACAGCAGGGTACGAGCGACTGTCATTTCTAGGCGCCTACTCTGGATATAACTAGATCCCCATGAACCCGGCTGATGAGGAGAAAACATCTTTTATCACAAAGGAATGTACGTTTTGTTATATAGTTATGCCTTTCGAATTAAAACATACAGGTGCCACATTCCAGAGGCTAGTTAGAAAGGTCTTTGGCCACCTGATGGGACGTACAGTAGAGACATACATTGATGACACGGTGGTTAAAAGTAAGAAGAAAGAGGACCACCTCCAGCACTTAAGGGAAGTATTCCTAGCAATTAGAAGCCATGGATTGAGACTAAACCCTACCAAGTGCTCCTTTGGAGTTTCCTCCGGACAGTTCCTAGGCTACATAGTAAATATAACAGGAATTGAGGCCAGCCCGACCCAAGTCAGAGCTCTAGTGCACACAAAAGAGCCTAGAACCTAGAAGGAAATCCAGACCCTCATAGGGAGAGTAGCCACACTAAGTAGGTTTGTCTCCAGACTCACGGACATGTGCAGACCTTTCTTTCAAGCCATTAAAGTAGAAAAAGGCAATGTTTGGGGACCAGAACAATCTCAAGCACTCCAAAATCTAAAAGAGTATCTAGTAAGCCCTTCGGTTCTGATTTCTTCAGAGCCAGGAGAAACGCTGCACCTTTACCTGGCGGTATCAATCTCCTCGACAAGTGCAACACTGGTTAAAAAAGAAAAGACTTGCCATACTCCAGTCCTCTACACCAGTAAGTCCTTGACAAACCCAGAAACAAGATACACCACCATAGAATGAGTAATCCTATCATTAGTCAACGCCAAGATAAGACTCTAACACTACTTTGAGACACACCCAATCATTGTCCCAACATGATTCCCCATCAGGGCAATTATGTCCAAGCCAGACCCGACGGGGAGAATCACCAGATGGGCAATTGAGCTGGGAGCCTTTGACATCACCTTTGTACCAAGGACAACTATAAAGGGGTATGCCTTAATAGACTTCCTTCTTGAAGTAGAGCCAGATTTGGAGCATC
This sequence comes from Cornus suecica, assembly GCA_963922005.1. Lineage (NCBI taxonomy): Eukaryota > Viridiplantae > Streptophyta > Magnoliopsida > Cornales > Cornaceae > Cornus > Cornus suecica. The sequence continues at coordinate 53,581,306 of OY998244.1, forward strand.
AGGTTTCAGAGAGCCTGAATGTAGACTGTTTGTATATGGATCGGTCGGAGTATCAGGTGCTGGAATAGGTCTGGAAGTCATAACCCCAGATGACATGAAAATCCAGTAGTCGGTGCACCTGAAGTTCCCAACCTCCAATAATGAAATAGAGTATGAGGCGTTACTTGCGGGTATCAGACTATGTCAGAATCTCCAGATCTAACGCCTCATAATATACAGTGACTCACAACTGGTGGTCAGACAAGTTAATGGGGAATATGAGGCTGGGGAGAAAATGGAACCATATAGAGCCATGGCTCAAGTAGAACTAAGCAACTTCGACCAAGTTACACTTGAGCAAATACCTAGAGAACATAACCAAAGTGCAGATAAACTGGACAACATGGCGTCATCCAACACTTAAGATCTGACCAGGATAACCCCTATAGACTACCTTGAGATCCCAAGTATCCAGCAGACAACCATCATTTGCATAATTCCATGGGAACCCAGATGGATAGACCCGATCGTATGTTACCTTAGGGATGGGACTCTACAATAAAATAAACCAGAGGCACGAAAAATACGCCTAAAGTCTGCCAGATACTCCCTGATTAACGAAAGGCTGTACAGAAGGTCCTTTGGAGGACCATACCTCAGGTGCCTTACTCCCTTAGAAGCCAGAGCCATCATGAAGGAGATACATGAAGGGTTATCCGAAAATCATTCAGGAGGAAGGTCACTTGCTCACAAAGTGCTCAATCAGGGCTACTTCTGGCTATATCTTTCTCAAGACATAGAAACCTACGTCAGGTGATGTTAGAAATGCCAGATTCATGGCGATAACATCCATCCACCACCTGAGCTCCTTAACCCATACTCAATCCGCACCCTTTTGCCCAGTGGGGAATTGATATTGTGGGGCCACTCCCAAAAGCTTTAAGAGAGGTTAAATTAGCACTTATAGTCACAGACTACTTCACTAAGTGGGTGGAGGCAGAATCATATGTAACAATCACACACATGCATGTATTAAATTCTTGTGGACAAACATTATATGCCGTTTTGGAGCCCCAAGAGTGATAATGATGGACAATGGTTTGAACCTAGATAACAAATGGACCAGAGAATTCTGTCAGAATCATGACATTTAGCTCAAAACATCCTCAGTTGGGTACCCACAGGGAAATGACCAAGTTGAGAGGTCAAATAAAACCATCTTGGATAATCTCAATAAGAAGTTGGAGGATGCTAAAGGGCTCTGGCTAGATAAACTACCGGAGGTCCTATGGGCTTATAAAACAACTCCAAGGTTTCCTACCAGGGAGACTCCATTCTCCATGACATATAGAGCTAAAGTTGTGATCCCAATAGAGAATGTAGTCCCAACAATAAGAACCGAAAATTACCAGGAAGATCAAAACAATCAAAACTTAGTCCATGCCCTGGATACTATGGAAGAGAAGCGTGATAGGGCAGCCACCAGACTGGCTGAATATCACCAGAGGATCAAAATGAGCTACAATAAAAAAGTAAAGAGGGGTGAGTTCTAAGTTGGAGACATGGTTCTCAGAAAGAAGATAAACATCATTGGAAAACTCCGTGAGAATTGGGAAGGTCCCTATAACATGACTGAAGTCATCGGTAAAGGGGCTTATCGCCTAAGAAAATAAGATGAGAGTATGGAGCCCCACTCCTAAAATGCCTCGAGACTGAAGATATACTATCCTTAGTTAGATTTCATTTTCACAAGGTCTAGTATGGGCAATTTATGTTTACATTCTTTGATGAATAAAAGAGGCTAAAGCCTAATTTCATTCTTTCGAGCAATCAATTGCCTTTGTATTTCTTTTTAGAACGAATAATTTATTATAAAATAATTAAGAAGAGGAATTTATTCTTAAGTATAATAAATGGCAGAGGCATATGTCGGAGTCATAGAAAAGAGGAATTTATTCCTAAGTATAACAAATGGCAGAGACATATGCCTGAGCCATAGAAAAAAGGAATTTATTCCTAAGTATAAAAAATGACAGAGGCATATGCCCGAGCCATATAAAAAATGAATTTATTCCTAAGTATAAAAAATGGCAGAGACATATACCTGTGCACGGGCCATAAAAAAGAGGAATTTATTCCTAAGTATAAAAATGGCAAAGGCATATGCCTAAGCCATAAAAAAGAGGAATTTATTCCTAAATATAAGAAATGGAAGAGGCATATGCCTAAGCCATAAAAAAAGGAATTTATTCCTAAGTATAAAAATGGTAGAGGCATATGCTTGAATCATAGAAAAGAGGAATTTATTCATAAGTATAACAAATGGTAGAGGCATATGCCTAAGCCATAGAAAAAGAGGAATTTATTCCTAATAAGATTTGCAATCAAACCAAAAACTTGTATGCCAGGGGTGTATATATATACTGATAAAGCCAAGTATCAGTTAAGGCATACAAGCTTTGACATATGCAAATTATAAAACATAAGACAATTCATGAATGAAATAAAAATTTATTAAAATAAAACATGTATTACAAAAATTTGCCCAAGGGGCTACAAATGCCCAAGGGGCTATAAATGCTCAGAGGCAAAACGAAAAACAAAACGACAAAGTAAGAAAAGGGTCAAGGTGGTCCTATTGTGGAGGTGATAGTGCCACGGAAGAGAACTCAAAGCAAAAACCGTATCGTGGCTCTATCAACACCCCTAGCAAATGCCAATAGGGCCTAGGTCTTGGACTTAACACTGAATTCCGGCCCAAAAGCATCCACAAAATTTGTGGGAGAAAGGGAGGAGGCCTATGGATTTTGAGGATCAACACTAAACTCCCCTGAAAGAAAGTTCAGGAAGAGTTCCTTAGCTGGGCAGGACTCATTAACCTTGTAGGGAGGCAGAACACCAAGACGGACATCCATGGCACTAGGATCCTTGGTTTTCCTTTGCTCAGGCGCCTTTAGGGTGTTCTCAAAGCCATCATGCTAGAACTCCCTAACAACACTGTTGTTGAGGAGTTCATAGCGGGAGTGCATGCCCAGCCCCCTTTCTTGCACATCTCCAGCTTAGAATGGGTAAGGGTCAGGCTATACTGAAGATCTTCAACCTCAGAGTTAGCCTTGGCTTTGCCCTCCTTGAGGCTTACATTCTCCTCTTGCAGAACTGTTTTCTATTTAGCCAATAGAGTCTCCCTCCCTTTAGCCAAGATCAGAGCAGATTTAAGGCGGGCCACCTCATCAGCCTGATGAGCCGCCTCCTTCATATGGGACTCACTATTGAAGCACAGAGGCCCAATAGTGTAAAAGTCCTACAAGGAAAGAACAAGACAAAAATGATCAGAAGCCTAGAAGACAAGGTGGAAGAAATAAAAGTTAAAGGAATGAAAATGGAGGAAGACTTACCCTCATCACCCTCTCAGGGAGTTCAGAGTTGTCCAGAGCCTTAAAAGTCGCCAGATCATCGTCTGACTAAATGGACTTGGCTCTGGCAGCCATAGCCCCAGTAGAAGTGGATAGGGGACCAGAGTCATTCCCTTTAGAGGCCTTATCCCCCTCAAGAGCCTTCTCAGCTTCAGAAGCTTTTTCCTCCAGCTTCTGTCTTTTCGAAGATCTCTCTGCGGCAGAGGGACGAGGATGGGAGGCAAGAGGCTGGGGAAGGGTGGGGGTGGCAGTACCTCTTACAGCAGACCTAGTTGCTGCAATGGAGCCAGATGCTGCAGGAGTTAAGGGGCCTTCAGTTATGACTCGGGAAGAAGTCCCTTGAGTGGCTGGGTCAGCAACGATTTCCACATCATCCATGAGCTTGGGGCGGGTCAGGCGAAACATGTCTGTTGTGGTTCCTAGCTCAGATATGCCCTACAAATTGCCAGGAATAAGAAGGTCAGAACACGGTGGATGCTCAGACCAAAGTTTTCTCCTTAGCACTCTACCCTTTTGTTAACCTTATCGCCGTATGAATCCTTAAGGGGGACACCAAAAGAGTCATACATGTATTTAGCCCTATGCAGATCACATTCACGACATAATCAAATGATTGTGTGGTCATGGAAAAATGTATAAGGTTTGAATTTACCTGGGCCAAAGACACAGGAAATGGGAAATGAAGAAGATTGGGGGTAAAACCAAGGACCCTTAATCAACACCATTTTTTCCTTCCACCCCTTCTCAAGCTCGTTAGTACCCCCACAGATACCTCTGCCTTTAAATGGGTATAACATGAACCTCCCCACAATGTGTGAAATCTCTAAAATTTGATAACACATAAGGAGGTCATCAAAACCAAGGTCCAAACCCAGGTCACGATTCATCAAGATGAGCATGGACACAATTCTGAAGAAATTGGGGTTAACCTGCAGAGGGGTTATCCCTAAAATAAAGAAAATAAAATGGAAGAGAGGGTGCAGAGGAAATCTAACCAACTTGACTTGGTTATAAGAAATGAGGAGGTCATGGGGGCCAATGCCCTCCCCCTAGGTAAAATCAAGCTCAGGGTCATAGGCCAAAAGTTCTACCCCTTTTGGCGGCCTCACCAGCTTTTTAAGGGACTTAATGTTTGGATTTTTTCTCTCACCAGCAGAAAGTTTATCAGGGTTATAAGGTGGGAGTTCCAAAATGTCATCAGCGTGTGTATCTTCCTGAGGAAAAACGGGTCCTCAGTGTGGTTCTCAAAAGAGTCCCCATGAGAAAGGGAGGCTAGTTCCTCACTGGCAGAACTGACGTGAGATTCAGACATGATTAGAAAGAAGAAGTTCTTGAGATACTTACTGAAATAAAAATCGTCGGTGAAGATCACCGGAAAAGGTAACAGAAACTGGAAATCAGCAAAGTTATCAGGAAAAAACCCAAAACGAGGACTAAAAGGGAAATTTGGCACTCAAGAAACAGATAAAGGCAGAAAACAGAAAGCATAAAGTGATCAAGCTTTTGAAAATGGATAAATTTTTGTAAGCAAGGAGATTCTAAGTGTTTGGTAAGACAGAATATTTATAAGGGGTGAAGAGGTGCGTCCAAATGGTGCATTAAATGAAGGTTGAGGCGTTACGGCTTTTCAAGGCAGACCAATGCGTCAATTCAGGGAATCAAGCCGTCAAATTCAATTCAAAATCCACACGTAATTCAAAGAAATGATTGCGGTGACATCAACAATGTAACCCACGTTCAGGCATATATATACATCTGCATATATGTAAGAGAAACGAAAAGGTGTGAAGAAAGAGATTCAACATTTGGGTCAGGCCCATATCACATTGGCCCTAACCTAAAGGGGCTAGTATAAGGGCCCAAAATTGAGGCCCATCAAACCAAATGCCCAATAGCAATTGTCCAACAAACAAGAAGATCCGGGCCCAACAAAGAAAAATGAAAGCCCAACCAGATAATATATAGGCCCAATTGTAAAGCCTAAAAGTTGTCTCAACTTGGGGCTTAAGCTAAAGATCTAAACAGATAAGGAATAATATGAGTTTAAATTGTACAAGGAAATCAAATCCCTAAAATAAAGGGATTTGATCATAATCATAATGGGCTAAGTACCCATCACCTTTGGTATAAATAAGGTCTAAAGCCTCAATAAAGGAATTCGAGTGTTTGTACAAAAATACGCATCTACAACCCTATTTGGTTTTTATTTTTGTTTGATGTTTTTTGTTTGCTACTGTAGCTATTTTTCAAACAAAAACATATTTGGATATCATATTTTGTTTTGAATAGTAAAAAAATGTTTGTGTTTTTTGACCCGTATTTGCAAACAAAAAAATGTGCTTTATTTTTATATTTACACCACAACCACGACGACAGCCATCACCACCACCACCGTCGTTGCCACTGCCACTTCCGACCACAGCCGCCGTCGCCTCCCACCACCACCACTTCTTTTTGTCCCAAAACAGTACTTATACATATGTATATATTTAGAACAAAATCATCAATACTAAATATATTTCTCTTTTAAACTTTTTAACTCCACAAATACAAATATGTATTTGTTTGTATTTGTGTTTTTCTATATTTCACAAGCACGACCGCAAACAAAAAAAACAAACAGGGCCTTCCTCGTTCATTTCCCGACGATACCCTTGTACTCACAACTCCGTCACTCTTTCAGTTTCACATATATATAGAGATAACCTATACATATATCTGATATAGAGAGATTTAAGAGAGAGAAATTGAAGGCACCATGCCCCCTCGATCGGCGAAGCGCAAGAAATCAAAGGTGGCATCAGCTAGGGCTCAGAAATCGAAGCAATCCGATGATAATGCAATGTTCAAGTTAGGAAATGAAGATGAGGAATTGGCAGCATCAGATGAGACTGGTACTCAACAAGAAGATGAATCGGCGGCAGAGAAGGTCTCCGAAATTGCATTGACGGCCCAGCCAGTAGTGATCGCCGAGGAAATGAAGCTACACATTAAAGCAGTGAAGGCCAATTCTTCGGTGGTGGAGGGTTTTGTGAGTGGCGGTAGAGAGGAGGTTGTGGCGGTGAATACGGTGGTGGAGGAACAAGTGGTTGAAAATGTGGAGAGTGCAGTGGAGGAGAGAGAAACAGAAGAGGATGAGCAGATTGAGGAAGATGTTGCAGAGTTGGGTGATGTTGATTCCCCTCAATTGACTACTGTCCCAGGTATTTTTCGAATTGCCTTTTTTAATACAGTTTATTTTTTTAGTGCCCATGATTGTTTAATTGATTTTTTAAGTTTCTCTTGGTTTGGATTATTATGAACCAACTTGTTACTATCAATTTGAAGGTTGGATATAATTTTGTAAGAATTGAAGTGGAGTTAATAAATGGCATTGTTTTAATTGAAACTTTTTGAAAGATTAATTTATGCATAATTTGACAACCCACATTGAGTGAGCAATGTATTAGGGCTATTCTTACAAGATTTGCAACCCCCTACTTGCTCATGTAATGCACCTCTGGGACTAATTGGGTTGGGGCTGCCACGTGACATATATCCCGGCGAATCAGTGGGGGAGGTGCACAACACAAGTGGACCCCACCACTCGAGCATGTAATGCACCTCGGGCACTAATTGGTCCCACGTGGCATATACCACGTGCCCGGGCTACTGAATACTTGCTCCAGTAATGGAAAGTTCTATAAGGGTCTATATTAGGTATGTATTCTTATCTACTCATGAAGACAGCCCAATGACTATCCCACCACCCGTTCGAACTCAACAATGTACTGTATTGTCTATCCAAAGAGTGTATGTAGTTAAGCACCTTCTATCTAATTACCTCATTAGTTTTTCAAATGTGTAGCTGAATTTTTTCTTATTTTCTCCATTGATGCAGTTTTCTCAGATATGTTTGTATTATTTGTGAATTGTCTTAAATTGTCTGGCCTTCCTTTTGCTGACTTTGCTAGCAAGTATGGACTCACCCACGCTTTCTGTGCTAGGATTTGTTTGGTCAATGTTTAAAAAGTAAAAACTAATCTCTTGATCTCCGAGTTTTAAATTCTTGTTAAGGGGTGGTATCTGGTATGCTACCCTAAAGTGATGTAAATAGTTATTCTTCAACGAATTTTTTCTTACCTCCTCACTAAAGGAATAAAGTGGTCAGAAATTTTTTGTTGACAACCTTCAAAGCCAGGTTGACAATATTATGTCGTTACAGTTGCAGAATGGAATGCAGTGGAAGAAGCAACTGCGGTTGGCCGAACTGAGACACTTGGGCACAAAGACAATGCTCTTCCTGTCAATGAAGGTAATGATGGGGAAGGAGAGGTTGCACAAAGTGGAAACAGTGACGAATATAACGAGGATAGTGAGGAAGATATCGACCAAAAAGAAGAAGAAAAATATCCTGCATTTTCCGATGTTCTCCTTAGTCACAGGAGAAAACAAAAGGATTCAGAAGTTTTTGTTGGAAGACTGAACAAGGGGGTCGTTGAAGAAGATCTGCTTAAAGTGTTCGGACAGTTCGGGGAGATAAAAGTTGCAAGGATAGTAAGAAACTCAACTACAAATAAGAGTAGAGGATTTGCATTTATTCGATATGCAACTGTTGAACAAGCCAAAAATGTCCTCTCTTCGCTGAAGGATGGAATTGAGGTTTTCAGCGTTAACTTTTGGATATTTCTGAATATGTGTGTGTGCGCACCCACATGTGTGTTCTTTTTAAGAAACCATAAAAATATGATATGTTTAAAATGTTGAATTAAAATAGCAATGACATGGTCTTTTGTTCTTCAAGGTTGGAGGCAAGCATGTTAAGATATCAGCAAGCGTGGGCAATGATACGCTCTGCATGGGAAACATTTGCAAAACATGGACAAAAGGCCGTGTAAGCTCTAATAGGATGAGCTTCTCTAATCCATCTCTTACCTTGCATGTCACGATGCACACACACGCATGATGTGAATGTTTGCTAGTGTCATTTCCATCTTACACATTGCGGATGAGCTTCTTCTTCTTCTTCTTTGTCTTGATTTTCTTCATGATCAAAGTTATCGCAAGATGTGTCTTCTATTTCCTAAACTATTTTTTCCCATAAAGGTGTTGAGCACGTTGAAAAGCTATGGAATTGAACATATAGATGAAATACATGTGCCAGTTGATCCAAAGAAGGAAGGAAGGAACAAGGGTTTTGCTCTTTTGGAATTCAGTTCACATTCTGATGCAACGGCAGGGTTCCAACGATTAAGAAAGCCAGATGCTGTTTTTGGCTGTAATAGAAGTGCTAAGGTTGCTTTTGTACAAATCCCGGTGCATCCCTGTGAGGAAATTATGTCACAGGTTAGGAATCGTTTTTTATTTTTGCTCATTTAAAGTCACTATTGAAATAAATAAGAGGCAGCCAAAATTCATTGGTTTTACTGATGCTGCACTTATTGACGTTATGGACAACTTCTGTTGCAGCTTTAAATTTAGGGACTTAGAGGACCAACTTAGGTGCATTATTGGAATACATTGATGACTTTGCAGAAAAAAGCATGTTGGGTTTTTGAAGCATGGTAGTTGCATTCTGTACTGCTGAACTTATTTGCTGCAAATATATTTCACTTTACAAAACTATATATGAATTTATGGACCAATTTTTTCTCAAGTGCAAATACCTCTCGGACTTGCTCCATTTCATCCTTGGAAGTGTGAAAATGACAAGATCACATTTATTTTTTGAAGGTAAAAACAGTATATATGGAAGGACTGACTGATGCTTGGAATGAAGAGAACGTAAAAGCGATCTGTAGAAAATATGGGGAAATCGTGAAAGTTAAGCTATCTCGGAGCCTAAACAGAAAGCGCAAAGATTTTGGGTTTATTACTTTCACTTCTAAAGAAAGTGCTCTGGATTGCGTGGAGGGGATCAACAAGGCCTGTATTGGAGAAGAAGTCTTGGTAATACGTTGGTCTACTATATTATTATTGTTTTTAATTCTGTTGTTATGAACAGCATTCTTAAGTGTCTTATTTTGTCTCAGCTTAAAGCCAGCATTGCAAAGCCTCAAGGTAAAGGCCGGCATCAAAAGCAGGGGTTTCATGGGGGATTCAAGGTTGGGAAACTGAGTGAAGTAGCCCCATCAAATGAAGAGAGTGAGAATGCAAAAGAAGCTGGATCATCAAAGATTGAAGGTAATGTAGAGCCTAAAGGGTCAAAAAGAAAGGGGAAAAAGGTGGTAGAAGAAAAAGGTATGACTCTTTCCAAGTCAAAAAATGGAGGAGGTCAGCCAGACAAACAACAAAGTTTCACTGAAGGTCAATTTGATGGAACAGCATCTGATTTGGAAAGAAAAAATCGGAAGAGAAAGGATATGCCTTTAAAGACTGATGGCTCTGGTAAGAGAGGCCCTGAACACAGTAACAGGAAGAGGCCATCAAAGAAATCACGAGGTACTTGTACACTTGTAATGTCTAAATTTGTTATCTATATAGCTGCCCTTATGCAAGGAGCTACAGAATGACCCCGTCCCTGATTACGTAGGCAACGGTAGCAGAAAGCAAGACAATAACTTCAGGCACCCAAAGAGAGACTCTCGTAAAAGAAAAGGTCCAGACAGTGGGGCAGATTCTGTCGTGTTTAGAAATACATATTCCCCGCATTATGCTGCATCCACTGCTAATCACCATGGTCAATCATACAGTGTAATATCTGAATCCAAAAGGCGCCACACTGATATGGTAAGTCAAAATTTTGTCACCCTGCATAATTTTTGGCATTACATGGTTTGATCACAGGAAATGGTTGTTTTCAGGAGCCCCATGCTGGATACATTGAGCCTGTGGTTGCAAAGCATAACCGACCACTTTATTCAGGATATTTTGAACCTGCTGTTGGAACACAGGGCCCCCTTCATTCAGAATACTTTCAACCTGCTGTTGGAACAGAGTGGCAACCTCATGCAGGATTCATTCAACCCACTGTTGGAACACAAAGACAAAGTCCTGCAGGTTACTATCCACCTGCTGTTAGACCACAAGGTCGTGCTTATACAGGATATTCTAGATCTACTGTTGGCACACAAGGCCAACCTCACACCAGCTACCTGGAACCTGTGGTTGGAACACAGAACCGGCCCCATGCAGGATACCTTGAATCTACTGGTCGAATACAAGGCCAGTATCACAGTAGATATATTGAACTTGGTGTTTTAACACAGAGCCGATCATATGCCGCAGGATACCTTGAACCTGCTGGTGGAATACGTGGTTTAGATCCATATGACCCTGCACTAAGAAGGTCTTATATATATTACTTTTCCCTATATTCCATTTTGAGGCTTTAGTTATATGTTAAATATAGAATGATGTAAATATTTAACTTGGTTGATAAGCATTACATTTACTACTGTCAACAGGGCATCAGGGCATGATGGTCAAGGTAATGCTGGCTCTGCTTATGGGGAAGGTAGTATCTCGTCTTCTTTTGTCTCTCTTCTTTGTTTTTCCCACAGATCCCATGCCAATGGAAAGTAATAAAGTAGTATGGACCTTGTTGTTCAATTTTCTGTTAACTGGAAAATAAACATAAAATTCAAATATTTGTTTGGTCGACAGTGTTTTGCACCTTGACATGGAAAAAGGCCTTAGTTCGGAGAATTGTTTTTTGGAGTTCTCTGAAAACTATTTTATGCTTTTAGAGTTGTTGAAACATCAATTTAGAAAGTTAACAATAAAGGCCCAAACCTTTTACCTGTTGGTGTTTTAGTTAATATCAGGTAGTTCCGTCAGTTCTAGTTGTTTTTATAACTACACCTTATTCCGTAAAATATTTTTTTTCCTACAAACAGTAAATTTGTAAATCTTAGAACTGCATCTTTAGAATGATGTCTTGAATCGGAATATATAAGAAACTAGGAAAAGAGACGAACCAACTGCTACAAATCCTTTTGCGGATGACATGCAATGAGACTATACTAAGATTAAGCAACTGTTAGCTTACAGTAGCTTTTTATCTCGAGTATAGTTTTCAGTGGTCTTAGCAGAAGCTCCCAGGATTCTATTATCTACAAAATTTTAGCCCACACCAATGTTTTATTTTAGTTTATACAAATAAGAAGTACGTGCCCTTTTATATTATAATTGATGAGAAGTTGTGTGAGGCTATCATGATGTATGCAACAACAGTTCTTGTTGCCACCAGGAACTGCGAATGGTTATAATGTGGATGGTGTTAATTTTGACAAGAGTAGTGCACGATTTCATATAATATTATTACTTTTTTATTTTGGATGCTTTTAATATCTCTTGATGGTGTCGTATTGGTAGCTAGTTGCATCTGCAATCTTCTGTGTGTTACACTTTAGTATAACTGGATCTAAGGGCCTATTCTAAAGCATTTGATTGTGTTTCTATGGTTGAGAGATTTTAGACATCATTGGTGCTTTTGATTTCGTATGATATATATTCTAATATTTTTTTTTTTGTTTTTCTCTGTAGGATCAGCTCTTCCAACCCCCTGCATTCCAAATTACTCAAGCTATGCTGGATATGAGGTCCTCCCTCTCTCCTCTCTCTTCTTCTGACAAACTTGTATTCGAATTGTATGTTAAATTATAAAACTAGCAAGCACACATGTTTTAATAAACTTCCGGGGCAGAACAACTCATGAAGTACTGGATTTAGAGTTGTTTGAGACCATGTATCACTGTACTGGAGAAGTACCTGTTCCTCTCATTCTCGGTTAAGATTATTATTCCAGTGTATCAGGTTTGCTGGAACGATTAATTTTGTTTCGTCTTACTCTTAACCAAAGTTTACTCCCAACCTTCCCTCGAAGGACTTGTAGACCAACCAGTTCATGCTCATTTTTACCTACTTGTCATCATCACTCATCGGCTTGCCATATCTTGCAGGGTAGTAGTACCGTCAGTGGATATTATGTAAGCAGTGGAGCATACCTGCCTCGAAGGGCATGAGAGTAAAGCGTTGCTGGAATGTTTTAAAAGGCAGTTTAGATTCTTTTAACTTATTACTATGCTCTTTTTTTTAGGGTTTTTGGAAGAGCCTGTGGACATTTAAGCAGGTTAGCCCCCAATTGGCAATTTTCTTCCACTATTACGAAAACTTCACTGGTGGTCCCTTTTTTTCCTCCTTTTGGACTTGTTGTGGAATATTGATTTTTGAATGATATATATATTTTTATTTTCATTCCGTAATGGAAATGATAAAAATTATCCATGGTTATACAGGGCAGAAAAGATCTTGTAAAGAAAGGGAATTAAATCATTTAATTTGGTGCATGGTTTTTTTTTTTTTAAAAAAAAGAAGAAGAAGATGAATCAATTGGTTTATGTTTATGTCCTCAATCATCAACTTTTGCCTATTCTAAGGATTTCCTTCTTCTGGGTTTCATGAGTTTAAGAGGTTCTTATCTTGTAACTTGTTCATTGTCTCCCGTATACTACCTGTCTATATAGATCGGTCACTTTTGTAATAATTCGCTGATTCCAACTCAACGCTTAAAATGATGTTGTATAATCGGAAGTGCCTGCATCAAACAATATCATCACTAACACGCTTTCTTTTTAGAAGTCTTGGTAAAGAGCTCGTGTTATGTACGTGTTTAAAAATCTAAATATAATTGTAAAAAAAATAAAAAGTTGATGGTGAATTTATTAAGAATTGCAAATTTAGTTTGGCTAAAATGGCAAATAATCTTACGACATGGGATACAATTAAGATGGATTTATTTGATATTTTACAAAAATAAGTGAAATTTTCAAGCCAAAATCAAATTTTAAGTTCTCTTGTAAGTTTTCTCTTAAAAATAGGGCAAATGGCGAAATACAGCCTTCTAGTTTGCATTTTGGGTAAATAACACCTCTCTACTTCATTAAGGGCTTGTTAATGCCTAATTTATGCCCAAGCTTTTAGGCCACTTAGTTATGACTTGAAGAATAATTTGTATAATTATTTCGTGATCTAATTTTCAAATCGAATACTTGAAGGTTCGGGTCAAGAAAATATTTCGGGGCACAATGTTTGAAAATGAATCCATGACCGATAATATTCTAAGTGTCACAAATGGCCTAACCATTTTCAGTCTTAGGCTTAAAAGTGATTTTCGATCACTTTTCTTATGACTTAGTCTAAAAGTGATTTTCAGCCACCATTGGCTTTGAAAATGATTTTCGATCACTCCCTTTGTTATTTTCAGCCTAAGACTGAAAGTCTTTTAGTCACTTTTCTCTCGACGAGTTTTCCTTTCGATGACTTTTCTCTCGACTAGTTTTACTTTCGACGAGTTTTCCTTTTGATGACTTTTCTCTCGACGAGTTTTCCTTTCGATGAGTTTTTTCTATGAGTTTTCTCTCGATGAGTTTTCCTTTCGATGAGTTTTCTCTCGATGACTTTTTTCTCGACGAGTTTTCTCTCGATGAGTTTTCCTTTCGACGAGTTCTCTTTAAGTCACTTTCATTATCATTCACAGTCTAAGACTGAGTCTCTCAGTCACTATGCCTAAAAGTGACTTTCGATCACTTCTCTTATTGCTCTCGGCCTAAAGTGGCTCTCGATCAAGGAATTTGGCCTAGAAGTAAGTCTCTTGATGAATTTAGTCATGGAAACATGTCATTGATGGCCAAGGTCATGAGAACCACTTGTAGAGATCGAGACTACAAAGCCCAACAAATCAGGTCTGGAAGCTTGGAGAAAGCTTAGATTGGAAACTACGACCTGATCGAGATAAAAGTTCAAGATTCCAAAACTACAAATAGAAGTTTCTCAACAACCTATCAGAGTCGTCAGTGATCAGAAGACTCCTTAGGTCAAAGACACACAAGCTGACAAGAAATAAAAGAAAGCTAGAAATGGATAGAAGTCAAAGTGAGCAAGCCTGAAAGAGTCATGATTTCTAACTAGAATTATCATGCCAGATATGCTTTGTCACATGTTTATTGAGAGTGCATCCAAATAGTCCAAGAGTTCATATCAACAAGTGGGTAGGAGAAACCACTTTCGACCTGCAATAAATTAATTTCTAGGTGGAGGAGCTGAAAGTGACACCATCAGATCAAGACCCTCTATAAATACCCCTTCAAGTCCCTCAAGCAAGAGGTCCATTACCATTCAAAGCCTTAGCCTTTATCATTCATATATTTTATTGCATTCTCTAGCTCTTAAATTGCTTAGCTTAACATTTAATTTATCTTCAACACTTAGATCTTTAGTCTTTCATTTTTAAACAACATTTATGTTTGTACTTCCTTTATCATTGTAATCAGTTCCTTATTCAATAAAGAGAGTTTTCAAGTTCAGGTATATTGATTGTTCTCTTAACTTCCTTTTAATCACTGCCTTTATCTATTTGAAGTCCTCACTTAGGCAATATAGAACCTTAAGGAAAGGGTCATTCCTACTCTCCAACTTTCACATGAACCAATCTTGGTTGGTCGCCCGACCTGTTAGGAATAATTTGGCAATAAATCTTTGAGTCCACATTAGGACTCTAGCACACCCGCGTTTAAGGTCGACCAACAATTGGTTAATGACCTCGACCACTTTGTGAGCCAAAATGTTTTGGCACGCCCGGTGGGACAAGTGTCATATTTGTGAATGGTGGTTGAAACTCGATCACAGTCACAAAATTCGGCTAAACAAGTTGAGTTTCCAAGGGCCGATCAAGAAGAAAACCAATCTGCTCCCATCATGCAAGACTCCGGGTCTAAGCATGAAGAGTGACATCAAGCAAGCCACCAAATGGTGGCTAAGAGTGTTAGCAATATGGTGACACGTTTTGAAAGTATAGTTGAATCTTACCAACACTAAGTTGCTTGGGAGTTCAACAAAAGTATGGAGCCACTAGTAGCTTCATCCCATACGACCAATAATCAACTTCAATATCTGAATGAGGCAATTAATGCCTTAGTAACTCGTATGGATAGGCAGGTTGTTGGTCAACCGCCTAGGTTGAGAATCAAGACAATAGGTTAGGAGAGCAATTTCCTCCTCAATAAGTCATCCAACCAGAAAGAGGTGTTCCACCACCTCCTATCCTCAATGGTCATTGACTAGTAGCTCCCATTCAGCCTCCACCGGTTCACCATGTAGAACTGGGAATGGTAGGCCAACAACATCCACGATGGAGGAATAATGAACCACCTAATAGTCGTCCTCCTAATCCTCAATCTCAAGTGGTGCCACCTCAAGCTGTTAACCCCGGGGGCCAAAGGGATATATCCCTTGGCCAAATGCACCCTTTTAAAACCAAGCCCCGCCAATGGTTATGACTCAGGAACAATTAGCTGAGGTTATACAAGAGCAATATGGGCCAACGTTGAGAAGGGAAACTCGACCAACATTTAGGCACCCATTTCATGATTGGATAGATCAAATGGATCTACCACAAAACTATCGAATGCCAAATTTTGCAACATTCTCAAGGGAAGGCAATCAATCTACCCTTGAATATGTTGGTCGATTCACCATGCAATGTGGGGCACTTAGTAATAACGAGATGTGTAAGATGAAATTATTTTCCAAGATACTCACTAAGACTACCTTCAAGTGGTATCTAAATCTACCACCGAATTCCATTCATACTTGGCAACAAATGCAAGAATTTTTCCATGACCAATTCTATAGAGCTGAGCCAGAAATCACTATGGCTGACTTATCTAGGATTCACCAATTGCCAGCTGAGGATGTTGAAACATTCTTGGCTAGGTTTAAGAAGGCACAAAACAGGTGTCAAATCAGTTTACCCAAGAAACAATTTATAAACTTGGCTCTTAGCGGTCTAGATTTTGAGCTACGAAAGAAGTTCGAAGGGACCGAGTTTGGTGATTTATTCCAATTGGCTAAGATAGTCAAAAAGTATGAAAAAAGTATTGAGTAAGGAAAATGAGAGAAAAAATTCTTCTTGAGGGACCTTCTATAAGGACCTTAACTATCAAATCCATATGGTTGACACCATCTATGAAGACTTAAAGGTTGATGTTATATAAATCATTTCAAAAAATCCATGTGTGTAAAGCCTTGGCTAAACTTGCTGAAACACTAAGTGGTGTTCAACCATCAACATCATCTGCCAAAAGAAATACCTTCGAGGCTAGCAAGCAATATGCTTTCGATATAACTAAGGCTGAGCAAATATTCGACCATCTCTTGACTGATAAAATTATCAAAGTCACCGGGGGGCAAAAAATTGCCTTGATTTATGAAATCAAAGGTTGGGAATATTGCAAGTATCATAACTCCTGGAATTATGCAACTAACAATTGTGTTGTTTTTCCCAATCTAATTCAGGGACAGATCGAGAAAGGAGCGTGGAAATTTCCCGAGAAAAAAAAAAGGTGATGGGAGTTGACAGTGATCCTTTTCCAGCCTTGGTCAGTAGCAACATGGTTGAAATCACGATGGTCACTGGACCACGGAGGAAGATTGACTTAGAAGATACCTCGGCTAGCAGAAAAAATAAGGCCAAGGGAAAGAAGTCGATGATTGTCGAAACTTTAGTGCCTAATGATAAGTTGGTAAGGGAGTTAAGAGAAGCCCAAATGGTGCTTATCAAGCAAGGTTTGTGCCTGAAGTGCAAGGTGGACATGCGAAGAAGTCAAGAAACACTTCGTGGAGACACTCGAAGCTATAGCCGGAGCTCTCACCATGGAAACAGGCCAAGGTCACCCTCGCCTAGAGTGCCTATAACCAATCAACTGACATGGCTTGACAGAAGGCTAAATATAGGTAAATATCCTAAGAGAAGACGGGAAATGAATTATGATCATGCAAGAAGCTAGACTCATGCAGTTTGGAGGCCTAAAGAGCCGAATGTACCCGAAACTCATCATGTTGAGACCTCGACCGAGCATCCACACTAGAAGCCAAGAATGGTCAGACCGCCGATCATCGAGGAAGGTTGATGGTCAAGAGTGCGCTACCCTAAATTTCCTAAAGCCGATAGTCCATCACCTTTCATGTCTCGCACACAAAAAAGACGATGGTAGTGGATGAAAACTGAGTTAGGAAAAATGAAAGAAAAATACTCGGTGCCCCAATCCAGAAAAGTGACTTTGCTCATAAAGGAATCGGCCGATCATGAACCAAAGAGAAACTTGGAGAAAATATCGACGGGAGGAAGTATAACTGAGAAAAGAGTTACTGAAGAAAAACGTGGATCTTTTTATATGAAAGAAGTTAATGATGAAGCAGATTTTGGTGACGATGAGTTCGACATGGATAGGGAAGAACATGGGTTGAAAGGAATCATATTTGGTTCTTTTGAAGAAAACATGAATTGCAACATGGTTTTAACATTGCCTCTCATTTTCAAAGCTAAACTAGACTAACCCTCAGTCATGGAAGGAGATGTCGAGATAATTGATAGTGAAGATCAAGAAGTTCCTGAAATCATAGAGAACCCATCGGAGTCAATCACTTCGAATCAGAAATAAATGGTTGTCGTGATAAGAGCAAAGGCAAATCTTAAAGATTTGGTGATGAGTAAAAATGTTCAAGTAGCTAAGGTGATCTTTGGGAAGCCTCCTACAGGAATGTCACAACACTTGAGACCACTTTACATTAGGGTGTTTTTGGAAGGAATACTAATCTCTAGAATGTTGGTCGATAATGGCTCTACAGTCAATATACTTCCAATGAATACCATGAAACTCTTGCATAAGACAGAAGATGACTTGATCCCTACCGATTTGATGGTTAATAATTTTACTGGGGGTAAGGCAAGAACTAAAGGAGTGGTTACTTTAGAGATTACGGTGGGAAAGCAAAAGACCATGACAACCTTTTTCTTGGCAATATCGGGTCCACTTATATTGCATTGATCGGACGAGATTGGTTACACCCACACTTCTATGTTCCTTCCACCCTCCATCAATTCATGATCTTTTGGGATGGGGATGAGATACAAGTAGTATGGGGAGATAATAAACCGTTTGAAGCTCGGGTCCATATGGTTGATGCTATTCTATATGAAGAGGAAATGGAGCCAGTGAGACTCATCAGTTGTGACAAGTATGGTAAGCCCAAGAAAGCAACAATGCATAAGAACCTTACTAAATGTGATATGTCTGAGTTGCTGAATGAACTATCAAGGCCAAATATTATTCATGAACCAAGGCCGATAGTAGAGATCGATGATCAAGAGGTTGTTAATGGATCAAGACCAACTGAACAAGGATAAAATGTTAGCCTATAAGGCTAGCATAAAGCCATTGAGAGCATATCTCGCCGAGAAAAGAGCTATGATCTTTGGTGATATTTCGGCCAACATGGCTAAAATTTTAGAAGAATATGAACCTATTGATGATGATCATGACATGATCAAGTTGGAAGAATTGTATGCAGCCTCAGCTAAGTTAAAAGACCTAAAGGTTGATGTTCAAGATCTTTTGCTAGAAATTAATTTGGGGTCAGAAGAAGATCCTTGGCCAACTTACATCAGTGAATTGATAGAACTTGATTTTAAGGCCGAGTTGATCTCGTTGCTTGAAGAGTATAAGGATTTCTTTGCATGGAATTACACTGAGATGCCAAGGTTGTCGAGACAACTAGTCAAGCATCGACTGCTAATAAGAGAAGATTTCAAGCCTTTTAAGCAACCACTTAGACGCATGTCAACTGAAGTGACTTTGAAGATGAAAGAAGAAATGGAGAGGCTGCTCAAGGCGGGATTTATCTGAACTACAAGATATTGTGAATGACTATCTAACATTGTGTATAATTTGGCTACCCCTAAGGATGAGTATCCGATGCCAATGGCCAATCAACTTATTGATGTAGCCGCCAAGAATGAGATTCTATCATTCATGGATGAACACTCAAGTTATAATCAAATATTCATAGCTGAAGATGATGTTTTAAAGACGACATTTAGGTGTCCGGGTGCAATAGGTACCTTCGAGTGGGTTGTGATGCCTTTCGGATTGAAAAATGTAGATGCCACTTATCAGTGAGCTATGAATGCAATATTCCATGACATGATTGGAAAATTTATGGAAGTATGCATTGATGACGTAGTAGTAAAATTGTCGACCAAGGCTAAACATTTAGCTGACCTAAGGAAATCCTTCGAAAGGATGAAGTCACATGGCCTGAAAATGAATCCACTTAAATGTGCTTTTGGAGTGACGGCTGGAAAGTTTTTGGGGTTCTTGGTGCAATAAAGGGGGATAGAGATTGATAAGAATAAAGCGAGGCAAATTGTCAATGCTCAACCTCCTTGGAGTAAGAAAGAGCTACAAAGGCTGATATGTTTGATTAATTTTTTTAGAAGATTCATCTCAAATTATGCCGAAAAGATTTATGCATTTTCTCCTCTATTGAAGCTCAAGTCAGAAGAGGTCTTTTGATAGGAAAATCATCACCAACATGTTTTTGAAGCAATCAAGACGTATCTTTCTAAGCCTCATGTTCTCATGCCACCAAGAAGGAAACGATCATTGAAGTTGTATATCTCAACTGCCGATGAGTCGATCGAAAGTCTTTTAGCCCAAGATAATGAAGTAGGAAAGGAACATGCAATGTATTATCTGAGTCGTATCTTGACACCGGTTGAGTGTCGATATACGCCAATCGAAAAAATGTGTCTTGCTTTGTATTTTGTAGCTTTTAAGTTGAGAATCTATATGCTTTCTGCTTTAGTTTACGTGATTTGTGCAACTGATCTGATTAAATACATTCTTTCTCGCTTGATAATCTCCAGATGAATTGGCAAGTGGTCACTAGCGCTCATGGAATTCAGTTTTAGGTACACACCCCAAAAGACTGTCAAAGGCCAAACGCTTGCTGATTTCTTGACCGACCATCCATCTCTGGACGTTGCTCCAGAAATCCATGATGCAGAAGAATTATGCGTTATTGAGCTAACACCATGGACTTTAATCTTTGACGGGTCAAGCACAAGTGATATTGGAGGGGCTGGAATTGTAATAATTTCACAAAGTGGAAGAAAAACTACATATTCTTTCTTCTTAGACATATCAGCTATGTAGTTGTAGTTTAGTTTTTTTTTTTTTTTTTTTTTTTTTTTTTTTGTTTTTAAGATTTCTTGTTTTAGCTGTGCACAGTAGAGATCAATCGTAGAGCGAAGAGTCAGTGTTCGATCTTTTGTGACCGCTTTATCGATCATCTCTAACTGTTTGTGATATTTTTTCTTATGTATAAAATGACAATTTTTGACTGCTTTTACTGATATGCATGCCTTACTATCTTTATTACATTGAGTATGTGTGATTTTATTTTTGCACCATGAGGACATGTGTGCGTTGAAGTTTAGGGGTGCGTCGGTTATTGGAAAGCCTGTCATGAAATATATATATATATATATATTTTAAGCGCTACCTTACGCTGAAGAGTAGGGTAGTACGTGGGTAGGCCAAAAAAATTGAAAGATTTGTCCATTTTTGGGATGTTTTGGCATGGTTTGTACTTATACTTGTATTAGGATTTGTTTAAGATATTTTTAGGAATTTGTGTAGAATTTTTAGAGTAATCATAATCTGACAAGGAGACGGACTGCAAATAGAAGTTGGATTAGTTATTGCTTCTCCTTTCCTAGTCAATTAAGGGTTTTAAATCATTTTTCTCATTTAATTCTACCACATTTATCTATAAATACATCCATATGGTAGATACAATTCACAATTCTCAAGGAGTGAGCATTATATTGGGTATTCTTCTTCTATTCTTTCTATTTCGAGGAGGGTTAATATGAATAACGCTAATGAAGATTATTCTGACCCGAAAGAATTCATAGAAGGGATGAAACCATATGTGGTCATGAAGAGCACAAATAAAGAAGCTACGAGTCAAAAGGGAAGCCGAACCACACCAAAATCATTTTTGCAGTGTCGGTTGCAATTTGAAGAGATATTTCGTCTAGAGAGGATGAATCGAGTATTAGTTTCACCCGGAAGGAAAATCCTTAAGGAACGAGGATTTAAGTGTTTAGAAAACCTGGCGGGCGAAAAGGTGTATCCGGGCTTGGTCCGAAAATTCTATGAAAATATGATAATTTCAGGACTGCCAGGATTTGAGGTGATAAAGGCTAAAGTGACTCGGTGGAGTGCTCCTATTATGATTGGAAGAATAAGTATTGCCGATGCATGGAATATACCAATCGGTACTCCGGCAAACTTACAAGGAATATTGAAGGAACATCCTGTAGTATGGCCACATAAGGATGAGGAGATGGTTCGGGAATTGTGTGCAGTATCAGATCCGACAGATAATACATGTGATAATTGGTGGTTGAAGTTGGATCTGCTTTATTTGGATTGTGTCATTGCGGCTCAACTTCAGCCTAATAATCGAACTAGTACAAGAGATCACACTATACTTAGAACTTTATATGCCCTAACTTATGGGTATGAAGTGTGTGTTCCAACATTGATTATGGTTGAGATGTCGTTTGCTCGAGCAATTGTGAGTCGAGAATGGGCGGGTACCGATAAATTTGAATATTATCTTCTATACCCGTTTTTACTATCAAAGATCATTGCAGAGCAGTTGGGTGATAGGATGAAGGAGTTGGATGAGATGCAGTGGATAATTATGAAAATATATCCGGAGAAAGATTTAGAGAAATTGAAAGAGACTGCAGACTGCCGGATATGGTTGAAGAGTGTCGTGTCAAGTGATGAAGAAGCGGAGGTGGACTAGGATTTAGGTTTAGGATTTTTAGGTTATTTTATTTGAAGGGACAGTAGACCCTTAAGTCCATGTCTTTGTTTCTTTTATTTTTATTTTTATTTTTATTATAGGCCCTTAAGGTCAAATCAGTTTTGTTTTTTTTGTCATTAAAAAAATTCAATAATAAAAAAAGAAGAGAATCTTTGATTCCTTGAAAACATGTGTCGATTTCTAGATATTTATGATGAAATTTATTTTCCATTGCTATGATTGGATATGTGTTTTTTGTTGATGATATCTCTAGGTGATCAAATTCAAGTTTGGGGGAAAGGAATTGTGCTTTGCTTTGAAATCCGGAATTGTGCTTCAAGGGTAACTGTATCTGTTCTCCTATTTTATTTTGACCATGAGGACATGGTCTGATTTAAGTTTGGGGGTGAGGGTATAGTATTACAAGGAATAAAGATTTTTGAGAAAATATATATATATATATATATATTTTGGAACAATTCTTTATTTTCATGCATGAATGTTTGACATTTACAGTTTGATTAAGTTTGTGTATATGATGCATGAGTAGTATGTGATGTGATATTCCCGCTCATGAGAATAATGATTAGATCAATTTAGTAAAGTGATGTGGTTTTACATGGATGAGTTATTAGTGAAATTGAAATTAAGAAGGACGACTTTGACCTATAAACACAAACACACATTCACTATGAGAAATAAGTTGATTTTTTACTATGTAGTTGAAAAATAATTTTGCCACAATAAAAGGGGAGAAGGGGAGTTGTTTTGGTTGAAATGGAGAAAATTGAATTTTTTTATTTAGAAAATAAAATGCAAAAAATAGTTCTTTCATCTGAGTAACCGGGCATTGGTATCACTAATACCACTGTTCACGTTTAAAGGGGAGAAGACTGATGAACATAAATCCTATGGAAGAAGCTCGGGCCTAGCTGGTTGGGACTAAAAATCCTCGCTGGAAAGTCCGGAGACTTAGAAAAGCAAAAATGGATGAAAAGTGGAAAGATGGAAATAATACGTTTTTATTAAAAATGGTTAAGTTTGATCAATGAAGTAGGAGAAAGAAACTGAAATATTGTAGTTGAATGTTCAGAAAATCACGGAAGGTTGTCTGGATTTTAAGTAGAAAGTAACAAAATTATTCACTTAAGTGAGGACCATTCATAACACGAAGCTTGATATAATTGTTGTTTGGTAGTGAGTGTGAATATTTGCATTCATATTATCTTGTGTGTTGTATCATAGCTTATTTGACTTGTGTGTGTGAACTCATGAAAGCGTAATTACAAAAGAATTGAGATGTTTGTAAGTACCATCACTGGAAACCTTCACGAGACTTTACTCGTCCACTAGGGGTAACCTAGGGGTTTAAAATGCTTGTTACACGTGCTAAGTGTAATCGTTGACCCTAACGAAAGCAAGGGATTATGTTAGAATAGATAGGTTAGATAGAATAAGACTCATCACAGTCAGTTCTCTTTGAATTTACTGCTAAGGGACTAGCAATATGTAAGTTTAGGGGTGTGATAGATGCTCAATATTGGTCATTTTTCGCCCATATCTTGCGTTTGTTATGTCTTTACATTTCGTTACTTGATATTTTTATCTCGTTTGTGTGTGTAAGTATGTTTCAGGAGCTTAATAGAAACATAACTA
Source organism: Cornus suecica (assembly GCA_963922005.1). Taxonomy (NCBI): domain Eukaryota; kingdom Viridiplantae; phylum Streptophyta; class Magnoliopsida; order Cornales; family Cornaceae; genus Cornus; species Cornus suecica. Next base: position 53,604,999 of record OY998244.1, read on the forward strand.
ATTTCGGTGAATTAACTGAGTTCGTGTTTATTTCTATCTCGAGAAAGGAATCAAGAGGTGTGCCAGAGCAAAAAAGAGCTACCTGAGGGCAAAATGGTCATTTCCTGATATCATTACTTCACCTAAAAGCATCGGGAGTCAAAGGCGACCAGTCTTTCTCAAATATGAAAAAATGAGTTTTTACAATAAAATATGCATAATACCCTACGTCGTTAGATAGAAAAAGAGGCAGATTGGACTTGAGCTACGCTTTGGTTTGGACCGTACGCCCTTGACCTACGTCTAAGCGTAGGTTAGAAGCATAGGTTCCACCTTGTGGCCACGTGATTCCTTTACGTTCTGAAGTTGTTTCGGAGTTTTTTCAGAATTTTTCAGTTTTGTCCCTACTTCGATATTTTAAGTGATAGGTGATTCCAGACCTCTACATACATGCTTATACACATATTTACATCATATTTTAGGGATATTACTCATGTATTATGAAATTACTGAAAAGGGCAACCATTAGGGTTTCTCTCACTTGTCTATAAATATGAGAGGGTTAGGTTTAGAGAGGAGGTTGGTTTTGGTTCTGATTTTCATGCACGTTTATTGAGTTAATGGTTGAATTCATTTCTTCCATTGAAGAGAACCACCATTGAAGACCTAGAGATCCGGAGAAAAAGGCCATGGAGAGCGTTTCTACACTGACAATGCAGATTCTCTCCACTATGATCAACTAATTCGGTATCTAGGGTTTTCTCGCAAAACCCTAGCCAAGTAATGTAGTTCTGATTTTATATTCAAAATTAGAGAGGGGAAATTGTGACTATAATGTGATGATTGTGTTAGATAAGAAACTGTTTTTATTCGTGATACAATTTTATATATTTGAATTGATTATTGTCTTAGACTTTTTGAATATATTTATCTTACACAATCAAAATTATCCACTATGGGCTGGAACTCGGATGCTTAATCTGTGATTTTCTACACAATGGTGGTCATAAAACTCGAAACCCTAGGTTGACACAGGCCATGCCCTAACAAACTGATATAGACATGCTTTATTTTATTTTCATGCTTTAATTTACTTTTCTGCATTTATTTTATGTTAGTAGATGTCATGCACTAATCAGTTTAATCTTGAGATGGGTTGTTGCGATCCGGTTGAGAGTAATCCTTTTTGGGGTCAAACTGCTGGCGTGGTGTGACCTGATTCACAGTCAATGGATCGCCCTCATGAAATTGATATATAATCTGAACTATATTATGCGGTTAGTGATGAAGTGAGGAAACCCTAGTGTTCTCTCTCTCTGAATCACAACCATTATTTATTACTATTTTCTGTTTTATTGTCATTAGTATTAGATAATTCACAAAAACAAACTCTTTTCGAAAAAATATAATTCAGTATTTTTAAACTATTGAAGTGAACAATCCTCGTCTCTGTGAGATCGAAATTCCCCTACTCAAGAAAAACTGTCTACAATTGATTTGTGTGCTTGCAGAAGGGTAAAACCTAAAACGTCATTTTTAACCACATATGTTGTACACACCTAACGCCCAACAAAGATCGATTCTAGGCGACAAGGAGTTAGAATCGAAAATACTTGTAAATACGTTATCACTTCGGATAATTTATGTGTCTAGATATTTTTCTAGAAGGCCCACAACAATTTTGGCATAATCGTTTGCCGGTGTATTTGTTTGTGTTGATGCACCAGCAACCGAAGAAGAATTAGCCTTCTTCATATATGGTTTTTTAGAATAGGAGAATAGAAAAGGAATTGAAACGAAACAGGGAGTGTTTTTTTTTTACAATACCACTTATACGTATAAGATATATGCTTAATGGTGGTGAAGGTAGAAGATGCCCTATTTATAGGGAAATATGGGGATGATTTGTCATGTCTACTCTGAAAAGGCTATAAGCCTATTGCCTCATAAGGGAAAAAAATTCCTCTCCAGCACCAGTTTTCTCCTTGAACCATCTAAGGACTAATATCAAGCCACGTGTCCATGGGCCCATGGTGCTAAAGTCAACAGCTGAAAAAAGAAAACAGTGAATTCAATTAAAAAATTTATCACACCGCCTATTTTAAATTCATACGTATATATATTGACATACATAGATACATATAGATATATATACATACATATTTCGTTTCCCCCTCCCCCCTCAAAATCTTCTCTCCGAAAACCACTCTGAAACTAAACGAAACCTTAACAAAATAAAACCCTAATTTTCAAACCAAGTTGTTCAAGTCTCCGGAGTGTTTATATAGTAATAAGCATATTCTAGGAATATTTTAGGAATATTCTAGTAATATTCTAGGAATATTCTAGAGTAGTATGGTAACTTTGGTATATTTTTGTTAGTATTTAAAACATTTGTGTTATCATTGTAAATACAACAATAAAAGTTTTCTTCTCTCAAAATTAATTTGGTATCAGAGCCTAATTAATTAGGAAAAGAAAGGAGAAACCTTAACCCTAGTTTACGCCACCGCTGCCACCGGCCTCAGCCCCGACCACCACCACCACTACCCATCCTTTCATATCGCACCGATGACAGCCCGAAGCGATTTGCAGTCCAGGTCTTTTCCTCTAATTTCTTTTGGTTGATTTCTTTTCTAGGGTTTATCTTTCTGCTGTTGCTGGTTTGAGAAAGACCTAGTTTTCCTTCTTCTCTTTAGGTCATTTATGTGTGACCTGGTTAGTTGGTGATGTTGCTGAATTAAAGGCTATTTTAAACTTTCTTTTATTTTGTTCTCTCTCTGGCATTTTATTTGTATACGGTTGCAATTTGTGATTGGTCATTTTGATTGAAAGTTGATAATTGCCGAATCTAGTAATGTCGTTGTTATGAAGAATGATTTTCCATCTACCGAATGAAGGATTGTGTCTGAGCTATTGAATGGCCAGAATTTTGTTACTTGGTCTCATACTGTGAGACTCTATATTGGTGGACGTGCCAAAGGATGGTGAAGCTCCAAAGCTCACTGAGGAAGGTAAAATGTTGAAGTAATGGGAGGTTGACAATAATATGATTCTGACTTGGCTTTTTGGATCGATGGAGCCTCAGATTTACAATTTGTTCATGTTCCATGAGACCATTGATGCTCTATGAACTGCTTTAAACAAAATGTACACTCACTCGCACAATAAGGCTCGGATTATTTAGTTGCGCCAAGAGATTTCTCATGCTACTCAGGAAGGACTTGGACTAAATGTTGCTCAATATTTTGCGTATTTGCAGTCATGATGGGATGCGGTTGCTCTATATAATCCAATGTCTGATTATGGGACTATAACGAGTACTCGTGTTAAGAAATAGGAGAGTTACCGTACCTATTCCTTTCTAATAGGGCTTCGACCATAATTTGAGCAACTTCAGGTTCATATTTTTAACACGACTCCTTTTCCATCCTTGAGGGATGCCTACTCGATTATTGATTAAGATGAGCGTAGGCATGCCATTTCGGTCCCTCATGCTCTTGTTGCTCCTAGTAATGGTTTGACTGATGTGATGGCATGTGTTGCATCTGGGTTTTCTGGATTAGGGTCTAGAGCTGCTTGGGGAAGAAAATTTGCCAGTATTGTGGAAATTCCGGGCACTTGAAAGAGACTTGTTGGAAGCTTCATCCAGAGTTGAGGACATAATATAGATGAAAATCAATCATTCTTCCTCTCAGTTTGCTAGTGTTGTTGAAGTTTCTGATTCACCATATTTAGCTGCTAAAGTGAACACATGATTGTAATAGAGGGTGTTGTATTGGTTCAATTCACTTTACATTAATATATTTTATACCCGTGTTGACACAACATCGACTTGTTGCAGTGATCAGCCCATGGTTATTCCTTATGATGTGAAATTAATACGGTGCCATCTCCAAACTTTGTTTCATCCATGTTGCGTTATAGATTCGGTGTGTTTTTTTTTTTCCTTTTTACTTCATCCCTCTATCTTAATCGAAATACTTAATGTCGAGTTTGCGTTTTCGCATGTAATTACGATCCATCATATTATTGTTTCTTCATAAGTAATTAACATGTTTGCGACGATACTAAACTACAAGAATGTTGAGTCCTCGGATAGTTATTATTTTAGTAGTGTGGCCATTCAGTTACTTGAAGACAAAATAGGCTCCAAGGCAACAAAATCGGAAGAAAAGAATAAGATGATTGAAACTATTTGGAATGAATACAAGAAGAATGTTTGATGCAAACTTTGCAATAGGCCCTGGGATAAAAAACATGTATGATATCACAAACATTTTAAATTCATCCTATATATTTTTTTGGGATGATGTTCTTGTAATCTAAGTGAAGATTTGTTTGCATATTGAATGACACAGTTCTTTTTCCCGGGATGCCTCCGCAAGCATTGGGTTATTTTCGTTGTAAACGTCGCTCACAACAGAATTGACTACCTTTGCTATCTTGGGTCGCCATACAAGATGAAATACATGGGAGTTTTACTGGTATGTAAAGTGCATATTCATCTGATTTCTTTGACCTGTAAACTATCCAAACGTTCATTACAATATTCCTTTTTACGTTTTGGTTGTGGGCAGAAGCAATTTTTTGAATTTGGATTGGATTTGGGGACTTTGAATCCACACTACCCCACAAACATACCTACCCAACCCGATGAGAAAACCTTGATATTCCTTTTATTTTAACTTCTAATAAATGTTTCATTTATTTCCCATTTAATAATAACAAATTATTTTAAGGTAATTGTTTTTTTATGTCACCAGTGTGGCTTGTGGAGTTTTTGCAATAAAATTCATGCAGCGGTGGACCAGTGATGAACTTAGACCACAAATTACCCATGTATGTGTAGCCCTTTCCCCTTACAGAGCTTGTAATTTTATGTAGCTTTGTCAATGGCTCACAACTTTTATGATTCACAGGCAAAAGTCATATAAGAGCCTTACCAGCCTCCGAATGTGGCAAGCTATACTGATTGCTTATGTTTTTAATTTGAGTTGGTATTGTAAGTTTGATTTTCTAATCTCTCCTGTTTTTAATAGTTCCCCGACTCTGTACGAACATGTAAAGCACCCCACAAATCGGTATGCAATTTCCTTTATCGCTTGTCTACGAATTAGTTGAATAGAAGCGCATCGGGTTTTATTCGAGTCCATTGTGGAATCAGGAAACCCCAGCGCTGTGTACATTAAGGCAGTGTCCAATTTTGTGAGCACCAACTATCGGGTGCAAACATTAGGTTTACCCCGCTCGACATGATACGTTTAAATGGTCATAGGCCTAGTCTTTTTGCATGGGCCATTGCATGTTTGTTTCGGGGTAAGTTTGGGACTTAGCAAGTGATCAAAACCCTCACTAGTATGCATGAGCAATCCATACCCGAGGTGAAGATTTACCGCTTAATGATGAGGCTTGTTATGGTAAGTTGTATTCCAGAACTTATGATATATTATATGTTGGAACCATTAAACTTTGTTTGTACACACCCCCACCTACTTTCCACCCATCACCTTGAACCCTTGGAAATGGTCCAAGGCTTCTGCCACGGATTCCTTATAGACTATCATGTTCTTGTGCTCTGCTTCATTAATCAATGGGGCGTGCCGGATGGCCATGACATGGAAGATTATTATCCACTAGTGCAGCGTGGTTTTGTGGACTTGGAGGACTGTGTGGAAGGAAATCCTTTAGTTGATTATGATGACATGTATGATAATGGAGTTTGGTGATATTATATTGTGATATTTTATCTATATTAGTGTCAATTAGGCCTATGGTTATGTTTTAGTTTATCTATGTAGATAAATATGTATGTTTTGTATCTATCTCAATGTTTCATCCACTTTGGGACTATGACCTAAATGAATTATGCTTTATGCGTGTGACAATTTTGGTTTCTGAAATTTTAAGATGTGTGGGTTCATGAAATATAAAAGGGGAATGCATTTAATTTGTTACAACAATTGCAGAAATAAAAATTATATATGGCTATGGGCGTGCCTAGCTCAATTACCCTAATATTTGTAAAAGAAAGTATAAATAAGAACATTACCCTTTCAATCCAATGTGGATACTTTTTTTAAAAATTTGGAAATAAATTTTAATAAATTTAAATATATTATCTCAAACGTCATAACCCATTATTGCAAAGGTTAAAGCAATTAATCTTAAAACAATTTTGATATGTTTCATGCTTTAACTTTTTAGTATATCTATCATAAAAAAATTTATTTATCCATTCTAAAATATAACTCAATTCAATAATTAATATCTTCAATAATATAAATATTGAGATATATATTAATATTTTAAAATGCAATTAGTACGAAGAGTAAGAAAGACTTTTGCCATAGTTTGAAGGGGGGTTTCTTACAGATTACCCGAGTTTATCGATAGTACAATAATTAATATATCATTATATGGATTTAACAACATACATAGTGGACTAATGTACAAGAACACATTCATGCTCGCAACCCTGACAGACTTTTAGGCTTCGGAGGGATAAACTTATAACTACAAAACCCTCCAAATGGTATCCCTCCAAAATTGAGAAGATTTGGAGAGAAATGAAAGGATAGGAACTTAAAGTATTAAAATGACAAAATTATCTTATATAATTAAATGAACAATTTTATTAGCTAAATGATATACTAGTAAATTAATTTTTATCATTTCTTTTCTTTTCTCTCATTTGGCCTATCCAAACAAAAAATATATCTTTCTTTTCTTTTATTTCATAATCTATCAAAACATAAATTTAAAATATTGATGTCTTTTTCTTTTCTTTTCTTTACCCAATGTACACTAATGTTATCCTTTATTTTAATTTCTTTCATGTCTATCCAAACGAACCCTTAGAGATGTTATTAATAATTTTTCATCTTCACCTGTATTAATGGAATTATTCATTCATTGAAATGTTAGAAATGACTAGGGCTGACAATTCGTGTCGGTGAGTCATGCTCGTTTCGGGCTGAGATTGTGTCGGATCGAAAAAGACCTGGTTAATATATGTGTCAAATATATTCAACCCTAACACAACCCACATGTTATTCGTGTCGACCCATGTGTCGCCCCATGTAATCCATTTAGTCTATTTATTATAATATATTAAATTAAATTTTACACAATCCAACTCAAAACAAACTATTTAATCTATTTCATAAGAAAGTAAATTGAATTTGACACAATCCAGTAACAGTTTATTGATATATTTCAACCCATGGTAGTTAGGGGAGTAATAGGAAACAAATTTGTTACACTAACTACCCTTATCTATCATGGTAGTTAGGGGAGTAATAGGAAATACATTTGTTACACCAACCACCCTTATCCATCCGTATTAAGAGCGTGATATTAAATAATGAAATTTTCTTAGTATTATTATTTAGTATAAATTACAGTTTGACCCCTATTGTTTGAATTTATTATAGTTTGACCCCTTCTAATTCGGGAAATTACAGTTTCACCCCTAGTTTGATTTTCTGTATGACTTTCCCCCCTCTAACATAATTCCGGCAAGGTCAACACCGGTCAAGGATAATGTTAGCACATTTTTTTAATGAGAAATGACTATGTTACCCCCCTCAATTACTGAAAATACATTTTTGCCCTACTCAAAAGATGTAAAAGGACCATTTTGCCCTCCCACCAATCCCCACCATCACTTCCATCCTTTGTCTTTGAAACCCTACCCTAGTCAAGTTTCTCAAATCACACCAAACAAAAACCACAAAAGTGAGGATAACTAACAGAAGACCCCAAAACGTCATTAATGAATTCTATACCTTTGGGTGATTATTCATGAAAATGGGTGGAGAGACCAAAGATTGCGAAGGAAGAAGAACAACCCGGTAAGGCCCCAAACAACATCGGACACCAAACACTGAATTGGTAAAGGCTGGTGATTTTTGTAATCAAAGTAGTCTATTACAAGGGAATAGCAAGAGATTGACAAATAAAACCCCCACCAAACTCTTAACAATAATGGGAACTTTGATTCACCTGATTTTTAGAGAATTGGATATGCAAGCTCTGAGTACTAAATCCAAAAGGGTCACAATTTCTTCCTCAAACCAAGCATTTCTATACCAATAGAAGTAGTTCAATGCACACATAACAACATTAAAAAGTGCCACAACCACATAACAAAACAGAGTTGGTTTGTAATACAAAAAAAACATGGTGTTCCCGGAGCCAAATTTTTTTCAATAGGGGTCAACCTTTAAAAGAAATTTTGTCGCCGATCACGATCACGGCTAGAGCCAGAAAAATTATCTAGAGTGGTCAATATAAATTTTTATAATTTTATTGGTAAAATTTATATTTTTTAGGTTTCGAAAGGAATTTTTTTAAAATATTTGGAGGTGGCAATGCAATTTTTTATAAATTTATTGATAAAATTTATATTTTTGTAGGGTACCAAAGGATTTTTTTTTTAAAAATTTGGAGGTGTCACATGCAATTTTTATAAAGATATCTCTAATATATATAATATTTTGGGCTAAAATAAAATTGAAAAATATTGGGGAGAGGCCATGGCCTCCTGGCCAATGAGTGGCTCTGCCTCGTCGCCTTACAAAGAGAGATCTAGAGTTATGTTTATGTCAAAGAAATTAGGATTCAATTAAACAAGTGAGTTGTGGTTGTATTTTAATTAAATTAAAAGTTATTGTGAGATGGATTAAATTAGCTTTGAAATGTTGGTAATTTGATTGTGGTCTTGTGGGTTGTGTTGTAATTAAATTAAAAGTTATTGTGAGTTTGGTTAAATGAGTTTTGGGATGTCGGTTGTGGTGTTGTGGGTTATGCTTTAATTCAATTACAATATTTTGGGCGGGTTAAATGAGTTTTGGAATATTGGTTGTGGCATGTTGGACTCTTAGTTGTGTTTTAAATATGCCATAAGAATGAAATTAGGATTTCATTAAATAATTTATATATTACATATAATTTCAAGGTATTTTTATTTTTTAGCATAATAATTTTATTTAATTTTTGAAATTGAGGGGCAATAAGCAAAAAATTTTAAAAAAATTAATAGGGGTCAAATCTCAATTTTTTAACTATAATCCCTTAAGATAATTTGTATTACTATTAAAAAAAATAAAATTGACCCCTATACCGTATAGGTAGCTCCGTGCCTTGTTCCGAGTACTCTGTTTTCAACCCTCATTGGGACCCTTTATGATTTTGGTTGCAGACCCATGAAATGAATAAACCAAGCAACAAAATTAGCTGTAAAAATCCAGAAAACCCATGTACAAAAATGGGTTTTAGGAGGAAATCAACCCCTCCAAACATAGGTGAATATGAATGAGAGAAGAAATTTGACAAACCCTTCTTGAGATTCTTGAAGAATTTCAGAGAAAGGTATGTCAAATTGCTCCTACTGCATTCGGGAACGAGCCGTTAATGTGATATTAAAGTTTGTTGTTTGTGGCGGTGGCGGCGGTCATGAAGGTGGGTTTTGGGGTATGCTCAAATGGGTAGAAGAGAGAAGAAGTGAAACCTAGAGAGAGAAAGAGGTGGCGGCGGCCGCAGTCATGGAGATGGTGGCGGCGACGGTCATGGAGGTGAAACCCTATAGAGAGAAAGTGGGTCTGGATAGAACAAAAGAAGACTTAGGTTAAAAAGGGTAAATTGGTAAATTATAAAATCACACATTTTCAGTGTTAAAATTGAATAAAACATCATAGGTAATAAGATAATTTATTATTCATGGTGATCGAATTTTAACTCTCCTAATTTAGAAATGATCAAATTATAATTATCCGAAAAACTAAAAAAGATAAATTATAATAAATTCAAACAAAGTGTAATTTACTCTATTATTTATGAAGGTTTTTTAGGGGTAGAAAATGATGGACTTTAAATATATTATTTAAGCATTTATTTTTGATATTTTATATTTAAAATAACATAAGTCATAATTTTAGTGAAATTATGATATTATCACATCATGAAAAGTTAAAATTAGGAAATTGAATGGTCGTCCAAACCAGACAGCAAACCCTAAAAAGGAAAACCCAATAAAATAATTAGGCAACTTGATAGAAACAGTGAAATAAATTTCATTAAATCCCTCTCCACCCCCGAAAATATAATGTATCATAAACATTAATGGCTGACTCAGATTGTGGATGTGGTGAAGCGGGTGTTGCCTCCGACGACCCTTCAGAACATTAGTGGGTCAATTAGATTCTGGTACTCCCTTTCATCAGCCAATCCCTCTTGTCACTTATCGCGCTGAATTGCTTGGGTAGGGTTATCACCAGTTTCGGAGGCCGGCGGGGTTGCGGAGGTGCTTTCCATTCTGGAAATTTGTACGAAGTTGGATTGCAACCGATTGTACTACATAAGTTTTCATTCATTGCATGCCTGCAGGTTTTCTGCAACGATAATAAGGGAGAAATGTTCAAAGCAATTCTGAAATCAGGGAATCCAAATACGGGTTTCATAAATGGTTTAGTAAATTTTGTTCACGGCACGGATACTGAGTTGCACAAAGAAGATTGTGCAAGTATAGAGAGTCTTATGATAGAAGGACACATGCCTTCTCGTTTTGTTTGGGCCATTGCTTCTATTCTTAGAGAGCCTCCGTACAGGGCATCGGGCGTTAAAACATTAACTGAAATGCATATTAAGTCAGTTTTGGAAGTGAAAGTCTATAGCCTAATGGTGCGTTTGGTATTTGTGACTCGCAACGACACAACGCGCATATTAAGTCGTTTTCATTTACTGTCGCCGCTTTGTAGTTATCCAAAACATATGTTCCCGTACATAGACCCGTTTGACACCGAAAACGGGAACTGTCACGAGTGCCTGATAGATTACCATATTTGGGCTTTAACATGCAATGGGATGTCGTGGGACATGCCCGAGTTTGAAAACAAAGAAGACTCTACATACACGTACAACGCGGTTACGTAAATATTTACGACCGTTGTGAAGTAAATGAAATTGTAAATCATGCATTTGATTCAAACTCATAAGTACCAAATATTGTATATTTAAGCCCTTTAATTTACGTTTTTTAGTTCTATTGCGATATCTTTATTGAAGTTTTATGATGTTTTTGTGTTTTATCTTCGTTTTCAGGTCTTCATGAAGAATTCAATTAATTCTATGTAAATTGGGTCATTAACTATGCATGAACTCATAGATGAAAGTAAAACATGTGTGTTGATTGGAATATATTCATCATGACCATCATTTACTTAAATGCCTATAAATAATTATGCGTTTCGATTATGGAAATAGCATTGGTACCATTGGAAATTTGATTAAGAAACCTTCAATTTGAGCACAAGAATGACCCAATTTCAATTTGAAATGAAGAAGTTATGATTGTTACAAGTTGGCTTCAAAATTACAGATTTTTCAAGTACGAGTTTGGGCTTACCAAATGAAGATATGAATTTTACATCTTATTGAAGATTAATCCCATTTATATGATAATGATTTTTCAATAGATATACTCATCCATTAAATATTCAAGAATCAAATGCACATGGAAGAAACAAATACACATGAGAAAAGAAGACAATGGGGTGGAAAGTAATGAATATTCAAACAAAAAGAAATACAACTTCTCTTTTCTAGTTGTCATTTGATTCCATATTTTCCCTATAAATAGAGGTAGTCTTTCATTTGTAAGACACCAAGGAAATGAGTGAAGAGAAACATAGTGATTTATACATTTGTAATGGAAGAGTAATTCTCTAACTAAGGATAGGGAATGAGTTTGCAATGAAGAACCAAGTGTTTGCATATCCAAGTATTTAATGCTTCAAGGTTAGTATTATTGATAATATATGAATCTAATACTTTTATTCAATAACTATTTGTCTCTTTATGCCATGTACATTGAGTTCTTTGAATCAATGAATACACTTATGTAATTATATTTAAGATTCATTATGTCATACAATGATATAAGTAATGTTCAACCCACTTTATGTGGTGTTTTTGATTTCTTATGATCTTACATAGGTATAATGAATACTTTGAATGTAATTACATCATTATAGTTCACAATTCTTATGATTCATATGTAATTAATAATACTACTTATTTCATGGGATTTACGAGATCATTAGTATGTTTATTATTATTGCTAATATATGCATGATTTGGAGAGTTGCTTCATTTGCGACCACTTTCTTGCCATAACATTTATTATGAACATATAATGTTTCTATTAGTTAACTTAAATAAGTCATTTAGTATGTTGATTATTTATTGCTTATAGGCATGATTTGGAGAGTTGCGTTGTTAGCATGAATTATCCTACCAAACGACCACTTTCTTGCCATGCAAATATAATTAACATATGATGATTGTATTAGTTCACTTTTATTACTTATTTAGATATGTGGTACACTTGGTTTCGATATTGTAAAGGAATTCCCGATGCCTTAGTATTTAATTTAATTGAATAACACAACAAAAATCAACCAATCAAATCAATTCAAGGAAAACAATAAAATTCATTTTTCATACATCTTTTCGACTCTTCCTGAGGTTCGACACTTGGACTCACCAAGACTATATTATAACTTGACTACCTATATTTGTGTATTGTAACGTGGAACACATTTCTAGACACGTCACAAACCATTATGATTGGTGATTGTTGTGATTTATATTTTCAATATCAGGTTGTATGAGTTAGCATCCCAGTATTGATATTCCCTATGTCCCAAATTATAAGTTCCTTTATGTGAATCCAACTTTTTAAAATGATAGACTTTTATTGGTGTGCTAGTTGAATGATAAATCAATTTTATCTTTGGTCCCACCAAATAATGTGATATTTGTAGTTTAGAAATTTGATAACTTGAATAATTTAAGGGAAAATTGACAAAATAAATATAAACTTACCAAAATAATGGATAGTCTGAGTTAGTATTGTAAGATAGATATTCGCCCATTATGAAAATATGAACTTTTTCCAACAAAACTGCAAGTCATCAATTGCCTAGTACATATCCACATTCATTATAGCAAGAAACTGGTTACTGGCCTTTAGCCACCGTATTTAATTGTGTACCAAGTTGGTAATTATAGTAGCAGTGGAAACGAAAATAGATCAACTTAACACTAAAACTAAAAACAAACAACAAAAAAAGCCTAAAAACACAGGAACATCAAATACCAAGTACTCATGCCAACAATATTATTTTGGCCATGGTTCCTAAGGATGATGATATCCCTTTCCAATTCTGCCATTTTCTGGACCAATTCAATGCCTTCATCTGTCACTCCCACACTCTATTCTTCAACGCATCAACTTAAGTTAGTAAATTCTACACAAAACTCCTATAAGACTCCGAAAATGCATCATCCTCACACATGAAATTTGCACCTCATTCTTGACTTCCAATTGGCACATCCATAGAATCTTCTACCGGGATTCTGCTCTGTTAATGAAGTAGTTAGGGGAGTTACGGTATTACATTTGCAGTATACTTTTCTATTTGGCCATGGATCGTCAGTTCTTCCGCTCCGATTGACTGAATTTGAGGAGGAGGACATGTTTGTTGAAGGAGGAGATAGAATATTGTAGACCCTAAAGAGAGAGAGAGAGAGAGTACTTTTTTTTCTTCGATTCTTCCCACTTTAGTGTGATAGGTTTCAGATATGAAGGGAAAGAGGAAGATAGATTTAGGGCATTAAGGGCCCGTTTGGGAACCATCGTTTTTGTTTTTGTTTTGAGAACCAAAAAACAAGAACAATTCTTGTTCTTATTCTTATTTTATCACCCAAAAAAACAAAAACAAAAAACATGTTTGGGGCAAAAAAACACACATATTCTCACACAATTTTTCCTCTCACCACAATTCTTTTTTTTTTGAAAAATCCCAAAAAGAACAAAAAAATAAGTTTTTGTTGTTCCCTTGTTTTTTTTACTATTTATGAAAACAGTTTCCAAATTGAGAACAGAACAAACAGTAAAAAGGGTTGCCAAACATGTTCTGTTCTCTTGAACAGTGCCAAAAAACAAAAAAACAGAACAAAAACAGAGTATCCAAACGCACCCTAATAGATTTAACTTTACCAAACCCCATCTTGACTTTTTATAGTAAAAAGTCATAAATTTTACTGCACAATATCTATCCATATCTTATGATTTGACCTGACAGAAATATCTTGCCTCAAGTAAGTAATAATAAAGAATATGGGAATTTAAAGTAATTATTAGTGTAATAAACTCTGAAGCCTACTGTAATACCCATTATAAAATTGAAATGTCCTCGAGTTATTGACATTGTAAAATAAAATATATTTAGGAGTGTGGAGATTACAAATGACAGCCTTGAAATGACATTTATTTGATTTTCTCCAATAATAAATGGCGTTTCTTCATTTTGTATCTATATTGGTTACTATAATATCATATATGATCTCTTGTAATAACAACTGCACAATATTCTAGAACATGTATATGAATCATAAGTGTAATAAATTGTGAAGAATTCTGTAATATCCCTTGTATTATTGTCTATTATGAGTTTTATAACCGTAAAATGAGCTTGTAAAGAGGAATGTGGGGATTACCAATGCAAGTCACGCTTCAATATTTGATTGTGTATGTGGAAAGAGTTGTGGATTGGGAAACTTAGTTCTGATAGTACAAAGTGTACACCATTTCATAACAATACATGCACTTTATTATTCGCTCCTTTGTAAAATGTATTAAGAAGTGTGGGGATTACAAATAGCAACCTTGAAATGACCTTTATTTTATTTTCTCTAGTAATAAATGGCCTTTCTTCATTTTGTATGTAAATTGGTTACTATAATATCATATATGGTCTCCTGTAATAATAACTGCACAATATTCTAGTACATGTATATGAATCATAAATGTAGTAAACTGTGAAGAATTCTGTAATATCCATTGTAGTATTGTCTGTTATGAGTTTTATAACTGTAAATTGAGCTTACAATGAGGAATGTGGGGATTACCAATGCAAGTCACGGTTCAATATTTGATTGTGTATGTGGAAAGGGTTGTGGATTGGGAAACTTAGTTCCGATAGTACAAAGTGTACACTATTTCATAATAATACATGCACTTTATTATTCGCCTCTTTGTAAAATGTATTGAGGAGTGTGGGCATTATAAACGGCAGCCTTGAAATGACCTTTATTTGATTTTCTCCAGTAATAAAAATGGTGTTTCTTCGTTTTGTATCTAAATTGGTTACTATAATATCATATATGGTCTCCTGTCAGAACCACTGCACAATATTCTAGTACATGTATATGAATCACAAGTGTAATAAACTGTGAAGAATTCTGTAATATCCCTTGTAGTATTGTCTATTATGAGTTTTATAACTTTAAAATGAGCTTGCAATGAGGCATGTGGGGATTATCAATGCAAGTCATGCTTCGATATTTGATTGTGTATGCGGAAAAGGTTGTGGATTGGAAAAATTGGTACCGATAGTACACAATGTACACCATTTCATAACAATACATGCACTTCATTATTCACCCCTTTGTAAAATGTATTGAGGAGTGTGGGGATTACAAATGGCAGCCTTGAAATGACCTTTATTTGATTTTTTTCAAGTAATAAATGGCGTTTCTTCATTTTGTATCTAAATTGGATACTATAATATCATATATGGTATCCTGTAATAACAACTGCAGAATATTCTAGTACATGTATATGAATCATAAGTGTAATAAACTGTGACGAATTCTATAATATCCCTTGTAGTATTGTCTATTATGAGTTTTATAACTGTAAAATGAGTTTGTAATGAAGAATGTGGGGATTACCAATGCAAGTCACGCTTCGATATAATAGTACGTGGACATCTTCCATGGCATGAAGTCTTTAGTTGAAGTGCATATTTCTATTGCTCATCCATAGATAAAGCGTTGGGAGCAACCCCTCCCGAACGAGCACCGTGGAAATGCATGCCACTCAGCCAACTAGAGATGATGGATAGTTGACCGAAATGGGCACTAAATATCTGGAAAGTTTGAATTAACCACTAGCATGTATTTTAATATAAACTGCATATGTTATCTGTATAGGATCGTCGTTGATTGGGACAATTAGTCTTTAGTAGAAGATATAAATAAGAGGACATTTCATATACAAAAATGGAAGGTTTAACTTGCATATATAATATTAATTCATATTGTCACACCCCTAAATTCCAAAGACTCCCGAACCGGGACATCTGAGAAATTCGAGGTGTAAACCATACAAAGAGCAACCAACTAAGATTCAAAATAACCATAAAACGAATGGAATATTATTAATAGCAATAATTCCATACATAACCAAGCAGAAGCTAAACCAAATGATACTCAAGGCACATTGAGGTGCCAAAAGAATACATCTATACAACGATGCACTGATACCGAATACAAGGAAGGGATATGCCAATAGACTGGTTCCCAAGAAAATACAACAACAGTCCCAATACAGGGGACAAGCAATGGAAACTAAAATGAAACAACTCTACGTATGACCGTCCCAAATCCCGCAATAGCATCCGTGCCACGAGCCATCCTGTAATGAGTAACAAAAGAAAGTGTCGTTACACCCTATGCAGTCCGTAGCCGAAACCTTTCCTGCAAACTGACATTTAGGATGCCAGGCAATAGAACGCTGGGGTGAGCTCATCGAAACCCCGTAGGAGAAAGGAATCGTAACTGTCACATCCTACGACTGTTCAAGTCGAGTGCGAACCAACCTGTGTACATGTATCTACTAGATTGACATGTACTAGTTAGGTCAGTCAGGAGATGGATTGTCGCAATCCGGTTGATGATAATCCTTTTTGGGGTTGTATTTAGCTATTTGCGGTACATCCTAATTCATAGTTATGGATCGCCCTCTTGCAATTGAACGAATTAAGAATTGTATCACTACAAGAAAAATCCTTTATAACGACATGCGATTCACGTTGTTAATAAGTATTCAAAACGCGAATGATCATGTCCTTAATAGAGGTGTCGTAAAAAAGTTTTAGTTTTTCACGGCTCGTATCTTGCGTCATTAAAGTTTGCTTTTACGAATCAATTTGTGGGTCGTTATTACATATGACGACATACATTGTAAATAGTCAATAGCATGTAGTCACGATTTGCAATGCACGTCATAAATAATATTATTTTCTACAACATGCATTGCATGCCGTTAAAACTCTATTTTTCTATAAAAAAAAATAAAAATTATATAATATGTATGCAATATTACAAATATGTTTGTCCTTAATATGAGAGAATAATCTGCATCATATGAAATAAACGAATATAATAACAGTCACATCTAAACATTCATTAAGGAGAATCATCAAATATCAAGTCTTTATTAAATCAGAATATCAAGTCGTTTCCGAAATAGCCAAAATATGCATAATTATAAAATGTACGAAAGATAAAAACTAAACCACTACTTTCAAAAAGAAAGAACAACTTTTTTCAAACTAACAAGATAACCATTACTGTTGAACATTAATTGGTCTCCACTCGTCCAAACAAAGTCTTATCAGTCTTATCGAAAAATCCATCGTTCAATTACAATCTGTCAATTATACAAAACAAAAACAATATAAAACAATTAAGACATTATTTATACACGTTAATTAACTTCTACTCTACAATTGATTTATCTCTTAAGAGTTAAGAAAATACATTTTAGGTTTGAAAATGCATATATTGTCATGAAAGAAAATGACAATATATGCATTTCATATGAATAAGAACTATAAACAAAAGAACGAAAACAAAATATACAACTTACAGTAGGTGTTCTTGACATGCAATCTGCAGTAACATATCCTAAAGAACATAAAAGTCCATGTTGTGCTTCAAACCTAAAGAAAAAATTGAACAAACTTCTTAGCTAGAAATACTGAACTCAAACCAGAAAATAAAATTGCAAGATATATCTAGTTCTTTAGAAACAGTTGCATGATGAAATAAGAAAGCACAAACCTAATCCTTTGTACTCCACTTAACAATATTGATTTGAATATAACATCAGACGAATCAGACATAGGAAGAGCATGGGATTCAATTCCAAGTAGGTGTGCTACAGATTCAATTCCAAGCGAGCATGGAAGAAGCAATGAATACCATACATCGACAAAAACATCTTCCTCAAATAGAAATCATAAAATTACTGCTTAGATTACACATAATGGTAATATAGCTCTGAAGCATGGACACACCTAAATCTCTATGTAAGATATTTTGATTTTTTATAAGTCTTAGACACGATACAGATACGTCAATGACAGTTATCTGACAAGCAAATCACATTTTTAGAGATCCTTAAGAAAATTTACCAAAGAGAGATTGGATAAAGAGTATAAATAAAGATATCTATAATTACAACACATCCAAGAAGAAAGTTTATGTGAATGTTAGACCTAAAAGAGAATAGATCATCTATTTTGGTACCACATATCTCATTTTAAAACCAAGAAATCTAAAAATAAAGATGACTTGAACTGGTTGCATTTTTTGGGAAACCATTAATCCGCAAGGTAATCATATAATGTGTGATGCATTAACAAGACCAGTAAATAAAAGGGCACGTTTTATAAATACTATATTTCCTCTTACTAGTAAATCCTCAATATTTTCCTTGAATCTCAATATTCATATATCATTTCTCTTCTCCCATTTTTTACTTTGAATTCGCTGCTATAAGAAATATCAGTTTCAAGAAGCGTACAGGGATTAACAAGACCGGTAAAGAAAAAGGCGTTTGCACCATACAATCAGACAGAAAATGACTAAACAAATTAAAGCAGAATCGGCTAAAAGAAAGCCCATATATGTACAATAATAAATAGGATTTACATTCACCCAATTTTAATTAACTCTCACAAAGGACCCTAAATTTCTTGAATCATCTCAAATTGTGCAGAAATTTATGAAACCTAAATTTGTATATAAAAATCTAGGGCTTTTTACAGTTACCTCCCTTATGGTTTGGGCTTTTATCAGGGACCTCCCCTCAAGTTTGGGATTTATCAGAGACCTCCCCTATTTTTCAAACATTTTCTCACAGACACCCCCTGGCACTAACTTGCCGTTAATGAGGGTAACGGAGCAAGGAAAATGACGGTTATACCCTTATGTATTAAACTGATGAATTGGTGCTGCTTTTGGAGGGAAACTGTCCTTTCATTTCTGACAGCCTCTCCTACCTATACCATTTCATTCTTCTCTAAAAAATCCACGGGTTGGTTGCATTGTTTTAGGGGTTTTCTTCCCCCAAAATTCTATCATTGATTTATGTGTGTTTGCTTGGTGAATCGGAGCAGAAGCAGTTGTATTGCAAGGGCTCCTTACATGGAGGCAAGGCTTTGTGTCTAATCTGCAAAAACTGAAAAGGAGCTTAGGGTATTGCATTATGTTGATCTCGATTTAGGGGTTTTATAGTTTCAATATATGTCTGATTTGTGTGTACATATGTATATATATGTATAATTTTCTCTTTATCAGTCTTCTGATAATATTATCAGCTTTCTACTCTTTACATATTTATCAATAGAGTATACTGATAAAAACTTCCTATACAAATTTAATATTTTGTGTAAAGTTTACATTTTTTTTTGTATTATTAATCAATAAATGACTCTATTTTTGCAGTAATGGACCCAATACATGATATTGTTGTTCACAACCGTGTCAGAAAAGAAAGCACTATGATTAAGAATGTTGACCCTGATTTATATAGTTTTATGGATTTAACAAGTGGTGTGAAATCAATTGCTTTGCATTACATTCCACCTGGTGATACTTTGTCTGTTAAATTTGCCTATGTTATCCCTGGTAGTTTTGGTACAATGCATGTTGAAAGTGATGAGGATTTGCTTAAAATGTTTGGGGATTGTGTTGGACACAGGGTAATTAATCTTCATATAAAAGACATTATCACAGATAATATGAATGAGGGAGAACCTCTAGTTGAACCTCTAACTGAACCTGAAGTTGAACTAGATATGGATGATGATGTGTATAGGTTTAGTGATGAAGATGAGGATTTAGGATTAAACAGAAAGGGTAAAAATGTTGATGATAATTTTAATCTAGGGAATGAAAATGTAGAAATAAACCATCCTGAGGATGGGCTGTCAGATTATGAATCAAATGATGAAATTGGTACTGATTCTTAGAATGACCTCTATGTGGATGAAAATGATATGGATTCTGATAGTAGTGATGATGATGTTCAAAAGAAGAAATGTAAAAAGGCAATGTCTAGGGTAACAGCTAACATGAGTGGCAATCAGTTCAAGAGAGAATTAGATGGAAGCATAAAGTTGGAAGTAGGGCAGTTGTTTAATAATGTTGATCATTATCGGGAGGTTTTGAGAGACTTCATAATCCAAGAAGGATGTAATGTTAAAAGAAGTAAGAATGAGAAGTCAAGAGTGACTGTGAAATGTGAAGTTCCTGGATGTCCATGGAGGATACATGCTTCACCTCTTATAGACAGAGTAACATACAGAATCAAGTCAATTTATGGTCCACATAACTGTGTGAGACAAGAGATAATTAGGGATGCCACATCAACTTGGATAACAAAAAAGATGAGTCAACAAACTAAAGATAACCCAACCATACCAATAGATGCTTTGGAGGCAACTGTTAAAACTCAGTTTAAGGTCAATGCAAGGATAATGCAACTATACAGAGCAAAGAGGAAAGCTATGGATGAGGTTGAGGGTAACCATGGTGAGGCATTTAGTTGGATTCCAAGATTTTGTTGTGAAATTTGGAGAACAAATCCAGGTAGTATAATGAAACTGGAAAGAGCCTTACCATCATACAAGTTTCAAAGACTATTCATGTCATTAGATGCAATGCAAAAAGACTTCAACAATGGTTGTAGAGGTTTCATTAGATTGGATGGATGTCATTTGAAAGGTCCCTATGGAGGTGTTCTAATGTCATCCATAGCACTTGATGGAAACAATGGTTTATTTCCAGTGGCAGTGGCAATGGTGGAGAGTGAGGGGATAGATAGTTGGACCTTTTTCCTAGAACAACTGCAACATTTCATTGATGACAGTACTCCAGCTAGGCATATATGTTTCATGTCAGATCAACAAAAGGTACATTAATTTCAATAATTAATTATTATTAATGCTAAATTTGATTTCATTTCATTAATTGATGAATAATATGCATGTTATTTATGTTCATGTAAGGTTTGATTAGAGCAATAAACAATGTTTATCCACATGCTACACATAGGTTTTGTTGCAGGCACTTATATGCAAACTTTAAGAAAAAGTTTCCTGGCTTGCTTTTGAGGGGCTATTTCTGGCAGGCAACAAGGGCATACAATGCATGCCAATTCAATGAGGTAATGAATGAAATGAAGAAAGTTTCTAAAGATGCTTATAACTGGTTATTGAAGATTGATGTATGTAAATGGAGTAGGCATAGTTTCTGTGACTTAATCAAGAGTGACCATGTCACAAACAACTTCAGTGAGTCCTTCAATAATTGGGTAGGCAAGCTTAGGTTGAAACATGTGATTGGTTTGCTTTATGGAATTAGGAATAAACTAATGCAAAGGATTCACATGAGAAGTGAGATAGGGAAAACTTGGACTGGTTTGGTAACTCCAAATGTAAAAAAAAGATTGAACAAATTGGTAGCAGAATCTAGGGGATGCAATGTTATACCTGCTGGGCAAGATGAGTTTGAAGTGACTACTTATGGAGGTAAGCATGTTGTCAAGCTTGGTCCCAAGACTTGTGATTGCAATGCATGGCAGATTTCTGGAATCCCATGCAAGCATGCCACTGCTGCTATAACACACAAGAGAGTTGACATTGAGATGTATTATGACCCTAGCTTTTACATATCCACTTATATGGGTACTTATGAATATATAATACACCCTTTCAGTGATATGAAGTTGTGCCCCCCTGTGATATATAATCCTGCTGACTCACCAGATCTTAGAAGAGGTGTAGGGAGGCCAAGAGGAGCTAGAGTTAGAGCACCTGATGAACCAACAGCTGGGATAAGTGATGCAAGGAAGACTAGCACTCTTCATTGTTCTAAATGCAATATGACTGGACACAATGCAAGGACTTGTAAAAAATAGGTAATATGCCTTCATTAATTAAATGTTTAGTTTAGTTTTCAAAATTCTAGTTTTTTTCAGTTTATTTTCAGAAGTCTGGTTTTCTTCAGAAGTCTACTTTATTTTCAGAAGTCTGGTTTTCTTCTCTGATTATCTTCAGAATTCTACTTTATTTTTAGAAGTCTAGTTTTCTCCTGAATTCTAGTTTTCTACACTATTTTGAATGTTTAATTAATCCTAAATCTCAATTTTCAATTTCAGGACCCCAACACTAGTAATTCACATGCTTTTGAGACTGGAGGTGGAAGCTCAAGTCAACCTGTTGCAAGGCCATCCACCACTCAAGTTGAACCTGGTTTTGGAAGCTCAAGTCAACCAGTTGCAAGGCCATCAAACAATGAATTTGAAACTGGAATGTTACCATTTGGAGGGAAAGTTAGAAATGAAACTGAGCCTGCTACAAGAATTAAAACATTTAAGCCAGTGAAGGGCAAGGGAAGGTTCTAATAAGTATTGAAGCCTTTTTGCACTGGTTTGGATGTTTTTTTGTATAGGTCTTTTGAACTGGCCATATTTTGACAATAGAATATCACTAAACTGATGATATGATGTAATTCAAAATATTTTCCTTTTTTGAAACCCAGTGAGGGGCAGCTATCTTGTCCCCTTCACAATGGCAGAACACTTCTCTGAACCTTAAATCACACGGACCTACATATTTGGATCTTGAATTTCCAGACATTTTGACTCTGTAAAAGCTTCAATCAAGCATTAGCAGCACAATATAGAGATAATTTATGAAACCAAACAGAGCCTAACGACTATATTGATAACCTGGTTCTGTATGTATACACATATATACATATATATAGGTTTATGGAACCAAACAGGGCCTAACGGCTATATTGGGAGAAGAAAGGTATTTTCGACAATTCATAACCACCACTCAAGGACACGTTAGTCATTTAACACACTGAAGGGTAATTTAGGGATATTTCAAATATATGTTGTTGACATCATCAATTTCCGTCATTGACCAGGTTTGACTGTTAAAATGGGGTGTCTGTGAGAAAAGATTTGAAAAATAGGGGAGGTCTCTGATAAATCCCAAACCTGAGGGTAGGTCCCTGATAAAAGCCCAAACCATAGGGGAGGTAATTGTAAAAGCCCAAAAATCTATTGTTAATAGCATGTACATGAAGCCCTAAATTGCAATGATGCTTACCTATCTTCTGTAGCAGAAAAAGTTCTGAGTAATTGTTACTGTTGCCGATTAGATCTTCAATAGCAAATCAGATCATGTGCTCACGATATGTTCAAGGGTTCTTACACATATGGCCTAAGGCAAAAGACTACCCTCATGATTAGATCATGTCCCTGATATTTTATAAAAGAAAGGTGCAATACAAAATCGGAGATTCAATTAGAGAGACAAAATCGAAGATTCAAATAGAGAGACAGAGAGAAGGCGAATCTGATTTGCTAACTCAGAGTGAAGCATTAACCAGAGAGATTGCCTTCTTGAAATAAGGAGCGGCTGAAGTAAAGGAAGAATCACAGAGTACACACGATCAATAGAAGGTAGGGTTTCGGAGATCGATCTCTACACGTTTGTGACTTTTTAGGGCAATTAACACGTAGTGAAACCATAGCACAACAACATATAATAACGCACACCTATATATATATATATATGTATATACTAATATAAGCCACGTAATACAGACCACCTCATAAATCACTATGACTCGTACCCGCCAGTCCAACACTAACAATCAACACAATACATATCACCAAATAACGGGAGAAACACTCCTATTCATAACACTCCAGGAAATATAACAACCACACTTCCACTTCCTAGATCACGAATATACCAAGCTCCATAATTCCGATCACTATCAAATCATACCACTAATCACCTCACATGGTAATGCCCACCATCATTAAACCCAACACAGGGATAAAATAATCACTTCAACCTAAGAGAAGTCACAAAGGTTTCCAACAACAAAAGAAAGTGAAAGGGATTAAACAACCCATTATACCAACCACTCAAATGTCACATGTTCGCCCAATGGAAAAATGGTCATTTCAAGGGAAAAAATAAACTTTCAAAGGTTACCCCACCTATTTAGACATAGGTTAAACCATAGAAACAAATAGAACCGAATTCAAGGTCCTGATGCGAAAGATATGAATTTTTGAAAATGGCATCGGACCACGCCGACCCAATCAGATGTTAAGGTACCCCTATTTCACCCGGTATAAAACAGTCATTTCAAGTGCATATAAATGATTTTAAATTTTGTATAAAATATTTGGACATAGGACATGCCCTAGAAACAAAAAGAACCTAAATCAAAGCCACGAAGCGATATATATGCATTTTTGAAAACGGTATCGGACAACGCCGACAAAAACAGAAAGCTAAAGTACCCCATTTTCACCAAGGGTAAAACATTCATTTCAATTGTAAAGAAATGATTTCAAAGTTTGAATAAAAATTTTAGACCTAGCACAAGCCATAGGAACAAACGAAACTTAATTCCGACGTGCGAAGAGGAAAATACGGAAGTTTGAAAACTAACCTTCGCAACAGGCTGACCCAGTCGACTAGCTAGTTCACCCAGTCGATTAGCTAATGACCTAGTGATGTTAGTCGGGGTGTGCTAAAAATATGTGTTAAAAATGATCCCTTATGACGGCTTAGGTTTTACCTATCGCAAGTGCACGAATCGTATTGTAATATAGTTCAACTTGTGAAAGGTTATCGATCCCACAGAGATTAAGTCGTATTCTGAATTCTCGTAAAATAATATTCTTAAATAGCTAGAAAATATGGTTTGTCGTTTTGAAATTAATTAACTAATTAACCAATAAAGCAAGTAAAGATAGATTAAGACAAGAACAATATAAATAAAATCTAGGGTTTCCATACTCCACCACTAACCACATAATACACTACAAGAGAAGTGATTTTTTACGACGCATATTAATGATGGACATAAAAGACATGTCCTCTTAAGTAACTTTTTACTACTTGCATTAAATGAACGTCGTTAAATGATAGTATTTATGACTTGCAATGAATTATATATTCAAGTATACTTTCTCGACATGCAATTATTATTTTCAGGACTTATTTGTTATGTCGTTAAAAAAATAAAAAAAATTAAAATTTTAATTTCTCAAACCACTAACTGTAAGGAACCAAAAAGAAAAAAAAAAATATGTTTGAGAAGAACTAGATGTTACTTGGGAAGCTTTAACAAATGTGGTTTTTGACACAACATTCGAATTATGTGATACTTTATCAAAACTCAATTCATTTGTATTTCCTACAGATTTTTCCATACTCAACATATGATTAAGCTTAAGAGTTCCTCTAGAGCATTTATGAATAATTGAGTTAGCATTATTCAACACCTTTTCCAAATTTCCAATCTTAGTGGATTTCTCAACTAACTCCTTATTGAGACCATCAACTATCTTCAAAGCCTGAGTTCTTTCTTGTTCAGACTTATTCAATTCCTCAACTAATTTGGCCTTTTGATTATGTAGAAGATTTAGAGTTTGAGAACTATTGACTAATTCGTCTTTTAAAGAATTTAATTCTTTGCCCATGCTAAGACTTTTAGTCAACAGTTTCATGTGATTTTTGTGAAATTGTGTGATCTTATTAAGTAATTTGTCATAAGACTCTTGAAGCGTGTCATCACAATCTTCATCACACTCCGAATCTTTCTTTCTAGACATCGCCCAACTTGTAGCAACTTCTTTAACCTCCTTGCTTTGAGCAGCAAACACGGTGAAATTCTCAGAATCATCACCTACCTCCGAGTCTGTCGCATCACTAGCTGATCCATTATCAGATTTATCATCCCAACTAATAGCGAATCCTTTGGATTTTTTCAAAGTGTTTGCACACTCTGCAGCTATGTGACCATATCATTGACATTCAAAACATTGAGGTTTTTTATTTTTAAGATCAAACTTGTCTTTTCGAGTTTGAGTCTAATTTCTATTTCTAAACTCACTCACCTTATTTCCAAATTTTTGTCATTGGCTATTCTGTTTAGCATTAATAAATTTGTTCAACCTCTTAGCAAACATAGCAATATCATTTAGACTCAACTCACTTTCTCCATCAGATTCAACACGATCCTCCCTAGTGGTTTTGAAAGTTATGCTCTTCTCTTTTGTGCCACGTACTAGCCTTCTTAGGGGGATTTTTGAACATCTCCATTTCATAGGATTTTGAGTTCCCTGCCAATTCTTCAACCTTAATTTCTTTAAGACTCATAACCTCTGATATGATAGTAACCTTAGACCGAAAACTTTAAGGTAGAGACCTAAGTATTTTCTTCACTATGGTTGTATCAGGAATGAGTTCACCTAGATTATGACAACCTGTGACAATATCAGTTAGTCTAGCCTCAAAGTCAGCATAGACTTCATCCTCCTCCATCTTCTGCTGTTCAAATTGAGAAATCAGAATTCAAAATTTTGATTGTTTGACCTTTGAAGTTCTTTCATGAGTTGCTTAAAGAATGTCCCAAGGTTTTTTGACAATTTCACATGTGGCGATTCTCTTAAACTCACTCGGGGTCATTGCATTGTACAACACATTCAAAGCTTTTGAATTTCAATTTGCACTATTCGTCTCAGCAGCAGTCCACTCGTTCGATAATTTCGCTTTAAATTCATTAGTCGCATCATCTTTCACCGTAGGAGGTGAATATCCTATCTCTATAGCATTCTGACGCCGTACAGAATAGAGATTATTCTGCAGGCTAGTGCAATAGGTAATTTGCAAGGAAAAACGGGATAATTCGACCCAAAATTCAGAGAACACTCTGAAATTCAATAAAATTCTTTAAATTCGGGAATAACAAAAACAACCCACAAGTTGGGTTTAAATAGCTGAAAATTGACCCTTAATAGGATTTTTACCAAAAATAACAAAACCCTTAAAGTATTTCCAAAACGAAATACGGAAATAAATCAAAAGATTACCAAAAATCTGGCCCAAATCGGGTTCAGGATCATTTCCTAATCGGCAAATAGAAGATTACCCAAAATAGCAAAAAATAACTAAAAATAGAGATTTGAAAAGGAAAATAGAAGATTTAGGGCTCGAAACGAGGTGCACCCAGCCGCGCTTGGTGGCCACGACGTGCGCGCCGAAATTAGCTTTTCGAATTGGGGTCACAGGTGCGAATCGGACACTTGTAGCCACAGTTATGGCCAAAAACCGACACGTGCACGGAAACCGCCCCAATTAGGCTAGATCATGATTTCTTGTCATCCTTGCGATGATCCTTCCGCTCCAGGTAATTCAGCGCCATCAATGAGCAATCTGACAGCTCGGCATCCTCTGATTCGGATCCCCCTGCATCACATTCCAAGCTCTCTCATCTAACGATTTTAAAAATGCTCTCATTCTCGCTTTCCAATATGTGTAATTCGAGCCATCAAACAACGGAAACCTAGATATAGAACCTCCTTCAGGAGGTATTTCCATCGTCTAAGTTCATAATCTAACCCTAGGTAGTTAACCTAAACGAGGCAACCACGCTCTGATACTAATTGAAATTACCTAAACGATTAATGAAACTAGCCTAGAGGGGGGGAGGGGGGTGAATAGGCTTTCAGTCGATTTTACGATCAATTAAAATTATCTAGCAGAAATTCAATTTTAATCAACCACAAACCATAATTCTCTAATCAGATAAATCAAGCAATTATGAATATAAGTGCAAAAAATAAATCATGAGAAGACACAGAGATTTTTATGTGGAAAACCTTGGAAAGACTCCAAGTAAAAATCACGGATACACTCGGGTATCGATGCACTATGAATTAGAGAAATTGTATATAATCTATGAAAACAGAACTTACAACCACTGTAATTTGTTGTTCTTCACTCGATGTCTGAAAGTCTAGATTCACTCATGCTCCACGAAGCTCTCGCTCTGATCTCTGTACTCAGACGGTTCAGTTTCTCAACGGATCAAATAACCACGAATCTTCCTGCTCAGATCTCCGCACTCAGACGGCTTCCTTCTTCAACGGATCAATGCGAACACTTTGCAGAAGATGGTGTGTTGATTTTTTTAGCAACTATGGCAGTCAATTAGGCATAGAAATCTTCGGTGTAGAAACACAGTTGAACGAACCCTAAATAAGAGAGAACTAGTATATATCTGATCACTCAATAATATTCTTTCACCATATATCTCTGTAGAATAATATGAATGATAGAAAACTGTAGAGATCTCTCCAAAAGCTTAGCCTCCTCTATTGTAGACCTTGGTATTTATAGACAAGGTTAAGGAAAAACCCTAACCTTACCATTTTTCGTAATTTCACACCGAACTAAGTAAAATCCTATCCTTTGATGTATATATGTATATATTCACGTACATCAAGTTATAAAGTCGCAGCCACCTCAAAGGAGAACAAATCGGGGCTAAATAGGAATTTAACGATTTAAAAATCGCTAAGCATAGGGGCTCCTCTTTCCTGTGTTGATTTGAATCTGTCACAAGCATAAAATTGCACTTTCCAACCACTTTTTGATTGTCACAAGCGTAGCTCATGCGTTGAAATTCCCTTGAAACCAAATTTTCTTAATATTTGTGCTCTTTTCATCCCCTCAACTCTCTTCCCATGATTCTTGAAGTTAAAGTTCAGAAAAATGACATTTTTACCCTTCAGAAATCATTTTTTTTTACTTAAACTTGTTTCCTATTCAATTCTCTTGAATTATTCACTTCGTTATGCTTGACTTGAATTTGGCGAAGCTTGTCAATGTCTTTTAAACATTTCTAACTTCACAAATCACTCACCATGACAATTCACTCAACATGATTATTGTTTAAAACATGTCAAACACAATTAATACTATAAATGTTCTCTCAGAATTGAGGAGGGAAGATGGAAACGGCTCTGTGCTCCGCCATTGATAATATGACCAACCTTACTTCATTCACTGTGATGGGATATCTGGGAGATGACCTTGATATTTCATCTGGTTGCTTCGAAAGCTACGTTTGAATGGGCCTTTAGACAAGTTACCGGATTGGATAGTCTCTCTTCCTAACCTAGTCAAACTAGAATTAAGCGACAGCGAGTTAAGGGATGATCCGCTGCTGCAATCGCTTCAAGCTTTGCCCAACCTCATGGAGTTACAAATAACGTGGGACGGCTATCAAGGAGAGGAATTGTGTTTAAAGGCTGGAGGGTTTCGGAGCCTTAAGAGGTTATCCCTTATGAAGATTAAAAGGATTAACTGATGTTGTTGAAACGCTTGAGTTGTATGTTGTGAATGATGAATTGGTGAAGAAGCTGGATCCAAGCACAAGCAGAGAAGGAGAAGGTGCCGATTACTGCAAACATAGCTCATATCCCCAATGTTCGCATTAACTAAGGGCACACTGCTTTTTCTTATTTCTTTTTTTACAAGCGACGGTAATTAATCCCCTCTATCCCCCTATAATGTGAATACAATCATATTTATATATATATATATATATTATGTAGTATGTTTTCTTCATAATTTTTGGTGATGTGGCTCCTTATAACATATCAAATATCTTTACTATATAATTATATGTTTTATATTTCTAAAACTAAACAAATTCAATTAAGTTAATTTCGTCCACTCGCAAACAAACCACAATTTTGGCCATTTTTAAATATTAATTCGATAATTTCCTCATAAACCGAATTATATTAATAAATATTTAATTTCAACCTTTTATGAAATCTTTGTCGCAATTCTGAATTAACACGGGAAGAGAATACTATGAATTTTCCTCTAAAGCTCTTTTTCATGGTGAATGCATTGTTTTTATAGATTTTGCATACATCTTCAACATAGGAAAATTATTAGATGCCAGAGGATAAGTCTAACATGGTATTAGCAAATTTCTAGAGTCGAAAAAAACAGTAACATAGTTTTCAAAGAAATATTGACATTATTCACTTGCATGGAGACCTCAGACATAGTAATTAATTACACAAGCCATTAATCTTGTGGATATGGTATTTTGCATATTAAAGCTGCGGTTCAAGGTGTTACATTGTTCATGCAATGGAAGTGTATTGATCAGAAGTTCAATGGTACAAGAGTTGGCAATGCTTCAGTCTCCAAAGATGTCTGACTAGCAATGCCTTATAGCAGGTTCACATAGATGCCAAAATGTTGATAAAATTACGAAAAATGTGCTATAAACAATAAATAAATTTGTCACACCAACTGGTAAATTTTTTCTGCAGCGTAAAAAAATGTAACTTAGAACATGTCACCATTATCGTATTGCCAGAATTTACGAGACTCTCACAAGGATCTTATATGAAATGCAGAGAGATTTCTTAGAGACATGTATTACAGTGCAGGTTGATGACATAAATTTTACTATAAGAGTTGAAGGAAATGTAAGAAGCAGAACAGGTCACTATTGAGCATACAAGCACATATATTCAATTATGCTCAACTTTGTTCATGTTTGTAGGTGCACTAATGTTAAAGCTCAAGCATAATACTTGATGGGTTGCGAGTCTATCACAAAAGAGCACATTCTTGAATGCGAGTTATCAGAATCATCAACAAAAACACATTAATATAATGACCAGAAATCAGTGAACCGAAAGGAACTAGTAATTCATTACGCGACATATACGTATTGTAACTTTTGTATTTCTTCAGCTGTGAGCATACATCAGACCGTAAACTGCACCAATCAAATACAACAGGACCACTAAAACCCCAGAAAATTAATCAAAAACCTCTCAAGAAGAACTTTGCATCAGTTGGGATTTGTTATGGTGGAATCATCTCTGCATTAAAATTGTCAGGCATTGTCAAAAGTTCCGTGATATGGGTACATCTTCAGAGTGGAGCTTTGGACTCATCAACCTCACTTATTTTCCTGTTCCACTGTCTTCACAGCTTCCATCCTTGCAGAAAAACTAATGGTGGTCTGTACCAGTTACATATGGGCCAAAAAGACGTTGAATACTTTATAGTATGCTATCTTCTAAAAAGGTAAAAACCCTTCTTTTAAAGACGTGAGCCAAGTCCACAATTGCTGATTCCCTAATCTGTCTAGTCATGCTGTCAGATTGCCATAACCAAGTGCCTTTTCTTGATAACCTATTTGGAATATCAATAGTCAAGCATGTAGCTTCCCTGCTAGATGATAATGAAATTCTACATGATAGTGAAAATAACGTAAATAACGTAGAGGGGGAGGGAGGGTGAATAGGTTTTTTGTCCTATGATTAATTAAAATTATTTAACAAAAATTTAATTTTAATCAGTCACAAACCCTAATTCTCAATTCAATTCTCAAAACAGATCAATCAAACAAATATGAATATAAGTGCAGAAATTTAAATCATGAGAAGACACGGATTTTTATGTGGAAAACCTTGGAAAGACTCCAAGTAAAAATCACGGATACATTCGGGTATCGATACACTATGAATCAGAGAAATTGTACATACTCTATAAAAACATAACTTACAACCTCTATAATTTGCTATTCTTCACTCGACGTCTGAAACTCTAGATTCACTCGCGCTCCATGAAGCTCTCGCTTTGATTTTCGTACTCAGACGGCTCTGCTTCTCAACATATCGAATAACCACAAAGCCTCCTGCTTCGATCTCTGCACTCAGACGACTCCGCTTGTCAAAACGGATCAACGCAACCAGGTTGCAATCAGTGGTGTGTAAATTTTTCAGTATCTAGATGATTCAATCGTACATGAGATCGTCGATGTAGAAGCACGATAGAATCAACTCCAAAACAAGAGAGAACTAGAAGAATCATTCAATGATATTTTCTTTCTCTATATCAATAACTCTGTAGAAGAAGATGAATGATAGAATACTACAGAAAATCTCTCTTCAAAGCTTAGTCTCCTCTCTTGTAGTCCTTAGTATTTATAGACAATGATGAAGCAAACCCTAAGTTCGCCCTTTCTCGTAATTTCACATCTCATAGAGTTAAACCTTATATTCTGATGAATATAATGTATATTGCACGTAGTTTAATGTGTGAGAGTCATGGACGCATCATATAACCAAAACACAGGGCACAATCCATATTGCAACAGGAAACAAAATTTCCTGCTGTAGCTATGCTTGAAGCGTAGGTCCAAGCGTAGCTTGGAGTGTACTTTCAAACGTAAAACTCCACTTTTCAGCCACTTTTTTATTCTGAAAGCGTAGGTATTTTTGTCCAAACCACGTTTCTCCGCAACTGTGCCAAAAGACCATCTTGACTCCCCGATACTTTTTGCTTTATTGACGGCTTTGAGAAATACCGTTTTTGCCTTTCGGGACACATTTTTACGCAATACTACACTTCTCTTGTATTCTTCATGCTTCAATGCTTGATTTTGCCTTTGTCAAAACTTGTAGATGTCGTTGAAACCAAAACGACCTATTTAACACTCCATATGGTTATTGTCTAGAACATCATAAATAAACAATACACAAAAGTATTTTTACAGTTAATACTCATAAGACTGGAGCCGAATATTCAGGACTGGTATAAATATTAGATTTGAACTATTATGTATGCACCAGTTACATACATAATAAATTTACATTTATTATGTATGTAACTATTAGGCAGAAAGAAAAAGCTTCACCATATATAGATTTGAACTATAATATATGTTCTGAGTAGCTAATAAATGGAATAAATTATATGTGCACAGACGATTGCAGTATCAGGGAATATAAACAAGGCTATTATGAGAAAACTCCTATAATTTTCAAAGGGAAAATTATACAAACTATCCCTGAACTATGACCTAATTGCACTCGGTGCCTCTTACGTTTCAATAATATCATAAACTACCCTCCAAACCACCTCCGTTGTAACACTTAGCCCCTTCTGTTCAAAGTCAACGCCATAATTGGTCAATAAAGATTGTTTTTGTAGTGAACTTCCATTTTTGCCCTCATATCATTGCATGTTCCAATTTTGCATACAAAATTACTTAAATACCCTATTTTTTTTGAATTTATATATAATGTTCCAAGTATATATTATGTTCCAAAATAAGAATTGTTTCCAAAAAATATATATTATGTTCCAAAATATGATTTTTTTTTGCAAAAAAGTACTTATTATGTTCCAAGATATGAAAAAAAAATTCGAAAAATAATATTTTTGCGAAAATGTATATATTATGTTCCAAAATATGAATTTTTTCCGAAAAATATATATTATGTTCCAAAATATGAATTTTTTCCGAAAAATATATAGTATGTTTTAAAATATGATTTTTTTTGCAAAAAAGTACTTATTATGTTCCAAAATATGAATTTTTTTTCGAAAAATAATTTTTTTTGCGAAAAATATATATTATATTCCAAAATATGATTTTTTTGCAAAAAAGTACTTATTATGTTCCAAAATATGAATTTTTTTCCAAAAAATACTTTTTTTTGCGAAAAATATATATTATGTTCCAAAATATGATCTTTTCCGAAAAATATTTTTTTTGCAAAAAATATATACTATTATGTTCCAAAATATGATCTTTTCTAAAAAATAGTTTTTTGGCGAAAAATATATACTATATTCCAAAATATAATTTTTTTCTGAAAATAATTTTTTTTCAAAAAATATATATTATTTTTTCCGAAATAATTCATATTTTGGAAAATAATATTCTCCCTCCGAAAAATATTTTTTCTGCAAAAAATATATATATATTTTTGAATTTATAATTTTTGGGGCAAAGTGGACACCGTGGGGGTTAGGTTATAAAACTGGATAGTATAGGGGGTTTCTTGAAATTAACCCTAAATATAATATAAAACAAGGGCTTTTAAGTAAATTCACGCACAAATCTGACTGAGGCTGTTCTAAGGGTAGTAATTGATATTATTCAAACGTTAGGGGTACTCTCTGCAATTAGATCATAGTTCATGGGTAGTTTATGTAATTTTCCCATTTTCAAATTGTTCAAATATAGTGTTGACCCCTCGATTTCTAATTTAATCAAATACCCCCTGCAATCTATAAGATTACGAAAATACCCTCCAAAACTCTAATTCATTCCTTTTAAATCCCAATTTCAATTTAAATCTCAATTAAACTTTAATTCCTTCCATTTATTTCAATTCTCATAAACCCACTTTCTCTCACATATTTACTCCAAAACTCTAATTCCTTCCATTTATTACAAACCCACTTTCAATAAAAATTCTAATTTCAACCCAATTCAACTATAATTCCTTCCATTTATCACAAACACACTTTCAATTTAAATCTCAATTTCAACCCAATTTAACTCGAATTCCTTCCATTTATCACAAATCCAATTTCAATTTAAATTCCAATTTCAACCCAATTTAATTTATAATTATATATATATATATATATATATATAATAATAATAATAATAATAATATATACATACTTATGTATGCATATATAATTATATATACGTACACATATATATACCCAATGATATATACGTATATATATATTTACGTATATATATATGTATGTTTAAATAATAATATATGTATAAATAAGTGTGCATATATGATTATATATATAGTGATATATATATAATTATAAATTGAAATTAAGTTGAAATTGAAATTAAATTGAAAGTGGTTATGTGATAAACGAAAAGAATTAGAGTTGAATTAGGTTAAATTTGGAATTTAAATTGAAAGTGGGTTTGTGATAAATGGAAGAAATTAGAGTTTTAGAGTAAATGGGTGAAAGAAAGTGGGTTAGTGATAAATGGAATGAATTAGAGTTTAATTGGGATAAATGAAAGGAATTAGAGTTTAATTGGAATTTAAATTAGAGTTTGGAGGGTATTTCCGTAATCTTATAGAGGGCAGGGGGATATTTGATTAAATTGGAAACCATAAGAGGGGTTTTTGAAACCACATTATTTTTTTTGAACAATTTGAAAACCATAGGGGGGTTTTCTGATAATAGCCCTATAAATAAAGAGATGAAGTCTTTTCATGAGCATGAATGTTGGTTAAATGTTGATGATGAGTTTTGGGTCTATCTCTATTTCTACTCTAGTTTCTCAACATCACATTTAGGGTCTGTTCGGCTACACCGTTTTGGGCCTTGGATTTGGGATTGCATTCTAATTCCAAAGATTTTATTGTTTGTTTGCTCAAAAATGATTTGGATTTGGAATTGCATTCCAATTCCCACTACAAGAAATCTTGGTTTTAGGGATAGTCAAAACCGTCCCTAAAATTGAAAATGGACTGTGCCTAATAAAAGCGTCTTTAGTACTCTTTTGTGACGGTAAAATCCGACCGTAACAAATAGCCGACATTTAGTGACGGTTTGTACCGTCACTAATAATTGTACTATTAGTGACGGTTTTGGACTGTCTTAAATAACTTTTAGAGACGGTTGTGAACTGTCTTAAATAATTAATTTGACTGTCCCGAATAAGTATTTGAGATGGTTTGATTTGTCATTAATTTATTTTTTTTGTTATCATTTCTTTTGGTAACTATTTACAGTTGATTGTCATTTACATTTGTTTAGAGTTATAACAAAATTAAGAAAAGTGTCATAAACATAATTCAAAGCAAACCTAATAGAAGTAAAAGAACTTGAGACATAGAGCTCATAAATAATACACCATTAATCATAAATAATTCAAGGACATTTGTACTGTGAAATTTATAAATACTTGCTGGAACTTGCAAAATGTAACAACACTAAATTTACAAAATAAAAAATTCTCTCAATTGTTCCCCATGCCAACTCATTATTTTCGCAATTATAGCTAAATTTATTACTATTTTCAAACCAATGCATCATTTTCCAAACACCCATCAATTAATTCTCTCAATTGTTCCCCATGCCAACTCATTCCCATATGACAACACAAGACAAACCCATTAGGTAGAAACACTAGAAATTCAGAAACAATACCTGGGGAGCATCAATGGAATCCGAATCCACATCCTTCACACTCCATTCAGAGGTATTTCCATGAGCCCCTTTTGAATTCGGCTCAGACACATCGTTGATAACAAGTACTAAAAAGTCTACATAATCGCAGTTTTATACAACAGGACCCATTAATCGTACAACATGACCCATAATTGTACATAATCACATACGTCTATCGAGCCCTAAATCGTACAAAACGACCCATAATTAACGATCTAGAGCTAAAATGAGTGAAATTATTTAGGGTTTGAAGTTAAAATTGAAGGTGGAAAGAAATACGCGAAGAGAGGATTTACAAGAGTACAAATTCCAATACTATACTAGAAATTCTGAATATTGGGCAAGTACAAACTATTACTCTTCTTAAACATGATGATACATATATATAACTACATATATGTGTGCTTGTAGAGATAGAGAGGGAGAGGGAGAGAGAAAGTGTACCAGATCTCGGACGGTGGCGAGCAGCGGTGTAGGAGTGTCAATCAACCTCTGTTCGCCGCCTTCTCCTTCGCGGTCCTGGGTGGAGCCGATGCCAAGGGGCTCTACGATGACGTCGTAGACTATGCCGGAGACCACCATGAAGTAGGTCAGAAGAAGGGGAGCTTCAGGCGGAGGCGCGGGAGACGGAGGAACCTGTAGGGGAGAAGTTTGAGGGTATGGAGGATGGGGTCGATGGAGTCCATGGATGGATCGAAGGAAGAGAAGGTTAGGGTTTCTGATTTGGGCGCCATTTTTGGGGGAGGAGGAGGTGTGTTTGTGTAGGGCATCGATGGAGTAGAGAAAGGAAAGTGAGAGGCTAAAGGCTGCACGAAGATTTTAAGTGTGGGATTTATAGGGTTTCTTTTAAAATCGTTGAATCTACCCATCCAATCCAACGGTGGCTAAGTATTCTTTCCATTTTTTTTTCTTTGGTAAATTTAAGAGGTAATTAAGTAATTATTTTATTTTTTGGAAAAAATAATTATTATTCTATTTAAATATTATTAATGGAACTTTACTAACGAGCCGAACCTTTAATGAGTCGAGCCCAAGCTATTCATGAACAGTTTGTCATTTGCAGCCATAGGGGGAAGTGATGTTAATAAGGGCTTTATTTTGAATTTTAAAACTACTTTTTATTATAAAAATTAAATTTTTTTAGAAAGGAAAAAACTAAATTTTTGTAATAAAAAATAGTACTTATTACGAAAATAAAATTTGTAGCAAATATTATTTATTTGTTAGAAAACATTTTCATAGTAAATAAAAGAAAATTAACTACGAAAAATAAAAAATTCGTAACAAAAACAATTATTTGCTACAAAAATTAATTTTTGTTGTGCAATTGAGTTTAATTGAGTAAATTTCCAATTCAAATTACTATAAATTGACTTCAATTGAGTGAAATTGTAAATCATCAATTCAAATAAGTGAATTTGAGTAAATCCCAAATTCGAAGTAGTGAAATTGAGTAAATCCAAATTCAAACTAATGAAATCGAGTGAAATTAAGTTCAATTGAGTAAATCCCCATTTTAAAATAGTGAAATTGATAAAATCTTCAATTCAAAGTACTGAAATTGAGTAAAATATATAATTCAAAGTAATGCAATTGAGTGAAATTAAGTAAATCCCCCGATTTATAGTAGTTTAATTGAGTGAAATTGATAAAATCCTCACAGTAGTGAAATTAAGTTCGATTAAGTAAATCCCTAACTTAAAATAGTGAAAATGACTTTAATTGAGTGAAATTGATAGAATCATCAATTCAAAGTAGTGACTTCAATTAAGTGAAATAGAGTAAATACCTCAGAATAGTTTAGTTTAGTAAAACTGATAAAATTCTCAATTGAAAGTAGTGAAATATAGTAAATCCCCAATTCAAAGTAATTGAGTTAAATTGATAAATTCTCAGTTTAAAGTAGTATAATTGATTGAAATTAAGTCAATCTCCAATTCAAAGTAGTTTAATTGAATGAAAATGATAAAATCTCCAATTCAAAGTAGTGAAATTGAGTAAATTCCCAATTCAAAATAGTTTAATTGAGTAAGATTGAAAAAAATATCAATTTAAAGTAGTGTAATTGAGTGAAATTAAGTTCAATCCCCAATTTAAAGTAGTGAAGATTGAGTAAATCCCTAATTCAAAGTAGTGAAATTGAATAAATCCCTCAATTCAAAGTATTTTAATTGAGTTAAATTGATAAAAAAAAAAAAAAATTAATAGTGAAATTGAGTAAAATTAAGTTCAATTGAATAAATTCTCAATTCAAAGCAGTGAAATTGACTTCAATTGAGTAACATAAATCCCCAATTTAATGTAGTAGAATTGACTTCAATTCAAAGTAACGTAAATGATGAAATATTAGAAATATTTTATATTTTTTATAATAGTACTAGCCAATAACATGTGCTAATGTACTATACCCGGGCCAAATTATTCTTTGGTTGTATGAGAAATTAATTAGAAAATGAGGTAAAAAAATGGGGTCTTTTAGTGATGGTTTGATTGAACCGTCCCTAATAGACACTCTTTCGTGACGGTTTATTTGGACCGTCACTAATAGACACCCTTTCGTGACGGTTTATTTGGACTGTCACTAATAGATACCCTTTCGTGACGGTTTATTTGAACCGTCACTAATAAGCAACCTTTAGGCCCTGTTTTGTAACTGGTTTTGGTACCAGTTTTTTTATTTTTGTACGAAATGATGGTACCAACCCATGTTTGTTAGGATTGGTGTTGGTTCAACAGTACCAAACCAATGGTACCAAATGGTGGTACTAACCCATGATTTTGGAACCATCTAATGAGATGGTTTTGGTGGTGCGGTACTGTAGCAACCAAAACCAAAACCAAATGGTTGCACCATCTCACCCCAAACCAAAACCAAATAGTTGCACCATATTAATATATTTATATTAATATTAAATTATATTTTTGGAAATTATATTAATATTAAAATATATATGGTAATATATTAATATTAATATATTTTAATATTAATATATTAATATTCAAATATATTTTTGGAAATTTAATATATTTTAATATTATAGTTTTATTATCTTTCCTAAAAATTAATATTAATATATATTAAAATATATTAATATTAATATATTATAATATATTAATATTAAAAAATATTTTTGGAAGTTATTTTAATATTATAGTTTTATTATCTTTCCTAAAAATTAATATATTAATATTAATATTAATATATATTTTTGGAAATTTAATATATTTTAATATTATAGTTTTATTATGTTTCCTAAAAATTAATATATTAAAATATATTAATATTAATATATTTTAATATATTAATATTAAAATATATTTTTGAAAATTTAATATATTTTAATATTATAGTTTTATTATCTTTCATAAAAATTAATATATTAATATTAATATTAATATATATTTTTGAAAATTTAATATATTTTAATATTATAGTTTTATTATGTTTCCTAAAAATTAATATATTAATATTAATATATTTAAATATATTAATATTAAAATATATTTTTGGAAGTTATTTTAATATTATAATTTTATTATCTTTCCTAAAAATTAATATATTAATATTAATATATTATTAATATTTTAATATATTAATTTTTAGGAAGTTATTTTAATATTATAATTTTATTATCTTTCCTAAAAATTAATATATTAATATTAATATATTATTAATATTTTAATATTAAAATATATTTTTGAAAATTTAATATATTTTAATATTATTAATATTAATATTTTAATATTAAATATATTTTAATATTATAAATTTTAATATTTATAAATAAAATGTGAAACCATTCCATGTTACCAAACATGGTTTGGTTTCAGAATTTCAACCCATACCAACTCTACCAAACATGGTTTGGTTTTTTAGCATCACTTTTTCTCATACCAAAACCATCTGCACCAAACATGGTTTGGTTTTTTAG
This sequence comes from Cornus suecica, assembly GCA_963922005.1. NCBI lineage: Eukaryota > Viridiplantae > Streptophyta > Magnoliopsida > Cornales > Cornaceae > Cornus > Cornus suecica. Next base: position 53,644,993 of record OY998244.1, read on the forward strand.
CATCATTTTTTCTCATACCAAAATCATCTGCACCAAATCCAACCCAACCAAAACCAAAACCAAAAACTAACACCGCACCGCACCGTTACCAAACGCAACCTTAGTGACGGTTAGTTTTGCCCGTCACTAATAGACCACCTTTAGTGACGGTTTTTAGCCCGTCACTAATAGACCGTCCCCAAAAGCCTTATTTCTTGTACTGTCCAATTCCACATGAGAAGTTGTGATTTCCAATTCTAAATCTTCTCCAAGTTGATTGGCTCAATAGGTAGGCTAAAAATATGCTTAAAAATAGACCCTAAATATGACCTCGTTTTGCCTATCGTAAGTGTACGAGTCAATTCATTGTAGCTTGAGATAGGGTTTATCGATTCCACAGAGACTAATTCGTACTCTAAATTCTAATAAAATAATATTTTTGAATTGTAAAGATAGTTTTATTTTGATTTTTATATTAAACTAATTAAATTAACAACTAAACTAAATAAAATAATTAAGATAAATTGAGAAAATTTAATAGAAAAAGTCTAGAGCGTATCTAACGTCACCACTACCTTCGTAATGTAAACATGCTATTCATTTTATTGTGAAAGGGAGAGACATGTCCTACAAATCAGATTAGTGCCGCTATAAGCAAGCTTCTAATCCCCATCAAATGTTATATTTAACTGAGCTCGGTCACAATTCATCTTCGGATCAAACATGATTTGGATATGCCATTACCCTATACTACTCTTACTTGCATTAAATTAAAAACACATCCATTTCATATTCCCTTAGCATGAACTATCCAAACTAAAGTTTCATGTTTTAAGTACCGTTATATAGATAACTAATAACCTAACTTTCGGATTTCAAGCTCGTAGCAATTAGGTACAGTTGTGCAAGAATTAAATAAAATCAAACTAGAATAGATAAAATGAAAATTCTTATTTAAACATGAAGCACAAATCTCTTGTCTACATAACCATTATAGGAGTGCTCTTTAGCTTCCCCTTTCACATTAAAAATAATTTAATGATAGAGTACATTGCATGAGCTAGGGTTTGCTAGAAACCCTAGTTACCGTTTAATTGCCCATGGGTGTCGGTGATAACATTGTTGATGATGAACTCGACTCCATGGATCTCCTGGCGTTCTCTTCTATCTTCTTTTCTCTTGTTGTTCTTCCTTCTGTTGATAAGTTCACAAAATCACTATTTTAAATGTCAAAAATAAATCTTTAATTCACAATTTTATTGCATAAATGTTCTTATATATATCTTTTTATTTCTTATAGGTTTGAATTGGAAAAGATGAAGAAAATATATTGAAGTGAAGAAAGGAATGCACATGGATGGAAGAAAGAATATAATGCACATGGATGAAAGATGAAGAATATAATGCACATGAAGAAAGAAGAAAATGACTTGGAAAGCATCAATATTCAAAGAAAAAGAAAAGAAAAGTAGATCTAACTTCACTTTACAAGATGTCATTATATTCCAATTTTTTCTATAAATAGGAGAGTAGTTGGAAATTGTATGGAGTTAGATGGTAGAGAGTGAGAAATTGTAGAGAGAATTTAGTCTTGTATCAAGTTTTTATTTTGTTGTAATCTTTTTCTTAGTTAATGAAAATTTCTTCTATCATCATGTTTTATTCCTATATCATTATGTTACCTTAAACATCTTCTCAAGGGAGTGATGAAGCCACCTTGGGTAAGATATACATAATTTTATTTTATTTCTTATTGTTTAATTCTCTTCCCGAATTAATTCTTTCAAGTGACAAAACCTACAATAGAGGTTGAAAATAGAGGAAGGATTCTCCGTGATTACCAATCAATGGAAATACGGGGAATGCCTACCACTATTTATATTTATTTATTTTTAAACCAAAACATTAGAGGGAGGATTTTATGTGATTACCAATTAATGGAAATACGGGGAATGCCTACCAATATCTATGTTTATGTTTAATAGGTTGGAGGAGAATTTGCAATAGAAATATATAATATTATTTATATAGACCCGGGTGGTGGATTCTCTTCCCTTGAGATTTCTTCCATCATTTGATAATTATCTAGTTATTTTAGTTTACTATTCAAAAATTCAAGAATTGTTTTAAGTAATTTCTTTTTATCTCGAAAAATATAGTTTTGGATCCTAGTCTCAAACCGATTTCTAAGTTGAGAGTGGTTCGACCCTACTTATTGCTATACTATTTTAAGTAAAGTATTTGTAGGTATTATAAATTTTGTTGACCGGAGTTTGGTGAAGCAACGACAAAAGAAACATCAATTCACCAACCGTCATCTGTCGCTCTCCTAATATGTATTTTACGCACTAAATTTGTTACAGAGAAAAGAGGCGATCCAGCCAGAGCCCCCAAATCTGATCTCAAACTTGTATTTATATATGTAGAGTCTTGTTGAAATTGGATTCTTTGATTTGTGACAACTCCTTGTAAATAGACTCAAGACTCTTCAATATTAATTAAAATATATCCCAACACATTCCGGAATGTGCAAGACGTCAATCGGGGTCCATAAAATTAAGTTGATACGTCCCTGGGATCGATACCAGGGTGAGTTTCGCAAATTCCCGTATGTGAGTCTGGGATCAATCCCAAGAATGTGGATAAATCCCATAATATTAGCTTTCAACGTCCAAGGGTGGGATCGATCCCAAAAATGTGGATTGATCCATAAAACAACAACTGCTTTATTCTTGTCTATAATTCGCCCCATACGTCTCGGTTGCTTCCGCTAGCCTCCAATTCAATTGTTTTGCCTTTTTAACTCCCCTTTAGTCTATTTTTGCACCTCATTTTACCTCAGCCTTGGTTCTTGAATGGTTATGAGCTAATACTTCAGTTAATTCACTGAATTTAGCTCGTTTTACGCGTACCAAGCCTGACACATGCTTAAACATACAAATTGCATATAAATACCAAGGTAATAAAATATAGAGATTAACAATACCAAATTAATCGCCTAGAATGTGTAACATTCGACTCCTAACACAAGTCTTCAACCCAATAAATTATTTATTTCTAACAACTAACTTTTCATAACTACAAATTTACATATATATTCACAAAGACCTATATATATACATATGCCTATATATATATACAAACATATATACATATATATACACACACGCCTATATATACAAACATATATACACTCATGTATATATATATATATAAACACACACATAAATGTATATATATAAAATTATGAATACACAATTACACATACATACACACAAACTCACATACAAACATACATGTATATCACATGCACATACATATACATATACACATATATACACATGCATATATATATATATGGGTAAAGTGCACAAAACACCCCTGATGTTTCGATTTTGTGCAAATAACACCCCTCCGTGTTTCTAAACACCCCTGAAGTATCAAATCTGTGCGAGTTGACCCCCTCAAGTTGAGTTCCGGTGCCTGAGGTGTTAAATTACTTAAATACCCTTATATTTATATTTTTGAAATTTAAAGAAAATATTGATATATACGAAATACCATAAATGACCCTTGCCTAAAAACGACGTCGTTTTGAGAACTTTTCTCTCTCCTTATGCTCTGCTGCTTGGAGCCTCTCATTCACTACCTCCATATGCTGAACTGTCCCACGACGCTGCTACTGCAATTCGATCACCTCCTTCATCATCGAACTCTTCTCTCTCCTTAACATTACTATAGACAAGAAGAATTTCCATTTCAAAGGAACACGCAAAACCCCCAAATTCAAAATTAATTTACAATATTGATGTTAAGTTGTATCTGAGGGTTAGGTTCAAGGTTGGTATCTTCAAAACCCCCAAATTCAAGCCCAAGATTAAATGTGATTTGAAGTTTCCTTTGACTTCTTCTTCTTCTACTTATACTTCTCAACCTACCAAGTGTGATTACACTTGGTAATTCTCCCCATTCCTATCTGCCCATCCATTATCACCCACTTCTTCTTTATTTTGCTGACTATATTCTTTAGTTATATTTTTTTGTAGAGAAAGAGAGTGAGAAAGAGAGGGTTTTCCAGGAAAAAAAAAATTAAAAAAAAAAAACAAATCGAAAGAGGAATGGAGAAGGCTTGATGTCTTACCAATTTTGTAGAGAGAGAGAGAGGGAGAGGGATATATAGCATACCAGATTCGTAAGTGATAGATAGAGGTTGAGAGAGAACAAAAATGGTGCCCTATGAAAGGAATGAAAGAGGGATTTAGGGTTTGTGGAGTGGAGGATGTAAAGTTTATACAAATTTCATATAAGAGGGTATTTTCGTAACTGGTCATGGGTATTTTAGGCATTTAAATAAAATTCAATCACGTTTTTCTCACATAACCTATTTTTGGCCGTAAAAGTGATCGGAGGGGGTCAACTCGCACAGATTTGATACTTCAGGGGTGTTTAGAAACACAAAGGGATATTATTTGCACAAAATCGAAATATCAGGGGTGTTTTGTGCACTTTACCCATATATATATTCATAGTTTCATACCTATATTTACATACTTTAATTTATATATTGTCTAATTTAATTCAAGATTTATGAAATTTTACATTCGAATTGGGTTTAGGATTGAAATTCATATTCAAAATGGGTTTGTGATTGAAATTTAATTACAATTGAATTCCAAAACTTATCCGAACAATGTATTTAGGATTGCATTGGTGGAATTGCAATTCCCTGGAATAGTAACTCCAATGCAATAATGACTATGAATTCATATTCAAAACTTGGACAAATATTTCACTAAAATACTTTCTCGAGATGTTTGCGAACCCTATTGCAATAATGACTATGAATTCTAGGAAGAAAGAGTATTCAGGAAAGAGTATATCTGGCAGTGACATGTCATTTCTAGGTAGACCACCTGAACTGGAAATAATTTAAGAGATTGGAAGAATCTCAGAGAGAGAGTGTGCTAGTAATGAAAATGAAAATGGAGATATTCCAAGAAATCACAAGAACCAAGCATAATAGTTGGCCTAAAAGCAAAAACCAGCTCCAAATCCTTTCACCGAAAAAAAGAAAAAAAACTACTAAAAGTATTGTCCGTCTTGTCACTATTCCTTTCATATTCTTATCCTGAATCAATAATGAGAGTGGTGAAGATTTTATTCTACTTGGTATGGCGTGTTTTCTCGAAAAGGTAGGATACTGAAAAATCCTAGTTCAAACCCATTTTATGTATCGAGAGTTGGCCAATTGAAATTTCTATATAGATTAAGGTCATTACTCAGTCTGATTTGAGCTAATTGCGAGTAGTGGGAGGGAAAACTGATTATCGACATAAATTTCGTAGTTTAGAACAGGGTCAGTCCGTTGAGATTTAATTTTGGCATCAGCCTTGTGTTAGTCTTAAGACACTCATATTCAGGATAAGTGGTAAGTGGAGTGCATAGCACATTCATTGAATCACAAGAAGAAATGGTTGAAAGTTGAGTAAATTGGTCAAATAAAACTCAAGCAACACATATGTTATTCATGGGATTGTCATGGATGGTTCCTTTCTAGTCAAAGAAGGCTAATAGTGTTATAGTTTTTACACCCGCCCAAGAACGAAAACAAAAAAAATTAGGGTTTCAACCCTCTTCTGAAAACCGAGAATCTGCAAATCAGAAAATGCACACACAACAATAATCGATACAAAGATTTAGAGTGGTTCAGCCAAAATAAGCCTACGTCCACTGAGAGCACCATTTCACTATAATCAAAGAGAGGATTATAATGGGGTAATTCGCAAATCACACACACGCACACACATAGTGTATACTCAAGCTTGTATCACCGGAAATAATATAAACATATATTATTCCTAACTCCCTCAAGAAGAATCTCAATCAAGGGTTCTTTTGATCTCTCTCTCAATCTTGTGTTTCTGTATTTTTCTCACACACCATTATACAATAGGAATAACCCATGTATATATATAAGAGAGGTAATATGATGAATAAGTCAATATGAATCAAATCCCAATTAGAATATGAGTCTTTTAAAGTCTTCCATAAAAATCCCGATTCTAGGTCACCGAGTACTCAGTGAAATTCCCACCGAGTACTCGGTGGGTACGCAAGTCCGCGTAAATGCTCGCAAGTGCGCAAAATCCTCTACCACTTTTTCACCACTTTGCACAAATGCGTCCGAGTTCGCACCTTACCGAGTACTCGGTAAAGAACCCACCGAGTACTTGGTGGTTCTTCAATCAACAACTTGCTCAGACTTCAAATTTTCTCCAAATTCTCTTTTCAACCTCAAAGAAAGGAGTCATTAACTAACAATCTCCCACTTGACAACTTTTCATTCATCAATCAACTCAATCAATGATTAGTGCTTCTAACTATGCTCTCATTTATGTCTTCAAGCTTGAAGACCCACTGAAGTTGAGCACAACTTCAGTTTTCCTATTGTCACCACTTTGGTCAACTTGTCGGATGGATTCTCGCTTCCTTGAATCTTCTCAAGTGTCAACACTTCATCCTCTAATAGAGATTTGATAAAGTGATAATGAAGATCTATATGATTGGTTCTCGAATGAAATGTTGAATTCTTTACCAGATATATCGCACTCTGACTGTTACTGTGCAAAACACTCTTCTCTTACTCAAATCCTAACTCTGCCAACAAACCCTGTAACCAAATCATCTATTTGCTAGCCTCAGTCACGGCTACATACTCAGCCTTTGTAGTAGACAACACTACAATCCTCTGTATGTACGAAACCCAACTGTTGTAGTACTACTGTAAAGAAATAACCAGTAGTGCTTATCTATGGTCTATCTCACCAGCAAAATCTGAATCTATATAGCCATGTAAATTCACTTCACCTATCCCAAAACAAGGCATCTGTTTGTGGTACCTCGTAGATATCGCAATATCCATTTCACTACTTCCCAGTGAATCTTCCATGGATTGGACATGAACCTGCTGACTGCTCCCACTGCATATGCAATATCTGGTTTAGTACAAACCATTCCATACATCAAGCTACCAATGGCTAAAGCCAAGGTTCGCCGTAACGGTATCGATCGCTATAACGGTAACAATATCGTTGTAACAGATTCGAGTCAGTATCGGGGTTACGTAATGGGACTCGGTTATTGCAATCGTGAATTTTTTAAAATCTTGCACATCTCACCCAAAATGTTCTAATTGGATACTTTTGGCAACATGAATGAATAAAGATGATTTTTTGGTAGATTTAAGTGAATTTTATTTAATTTTTTAAAGAAATTTAATATAAAAAATGAGTTATTAATAAATATAATGGTGTCATCGTTATTTTAATGTTTATGATGTACTTGTTATGATATTATTAAATTAATTTTAAATTTAAATAAATAAAAAATTGAAATCATAAAAGATATAATTTATTTCCAACAATGCAAAATAATTTTAAAAAAAGGTACATGGTTCACCACCAAAATGAATTTCGTAGTGGATATTGTTGCTCTGGTTGGGGTTCATGAAATGATTGTCAATTTTGAGTTGTATCTTCAGTGGACATTTGATTAACCATTAATAGACCATCTTCTCTTCATAATTGATAAGGATGATTCTGACCCGAAGCATATCCCGATGAATTATTAGACTGATTTATAACGGGCTGTAATGGGCCTTAACGTTCGTTACGGCCGGTTCGGGTGTGGGAACTGGCCCACACCGCTGTAATGGTCCGTAACGGTAATGGACACTCCAAAAACCATTATGTACCGGCCGTTATGGCGAACCATGACTGAAGCGTATGGAACATTTGCCATGTTGTTCCTCTCTGCTTCTGAATTGGGAAAGTCCTATTTGGATAATAAAAAATGGCTAGCCAAAGGTGTGCTAACCGGCTTAGCATCACTCATGTTGAACCTCTTCAAAACTCGTTCAACGTAGTCAGCTTGAGACAACTGCAAAGTATCCTTCTACTTGTCTCTATTGATTCTCATACCAAGAATCTGCTTCGTTGCACCTAAGTCCTTCATCTCAAACTCATTTGCCAACTGTTTCTTCAACTTGCTGATTTTCGCAAATCAGACCGAGCTACTAACATGTTATCAACATAGAGTAGGAAGATGATGTAACTCGCTTCAAACCTCTTGAAGTAGCAATAATGGTCAGCGTTACACTTGTTGTAACCATGTCTCTACATAAATCCATCGAACTTCTTGTACCACTATCTTGGAGCTTGTTTTAAACCATACAAACTCTTTTCCAACTTACACACAAGTTTCTCTTTACCTTTCACTGAGAAACCTTTCTGTTGCTGCATATAAATTTCCTCCTTTAGGTCACCATGGAGGAAACAAATTTTGACATCTAACTGCTCTAGGTGCAAACCCTCTACTGCAACAATGCTAAGAAATGAACGAATTGTATTCAGTTTCACAACCGGATAAAATATGTCGGTGTAGTCGATTCCTACTTTCTGCTGAAAGCCTTTTACTATGAGTCTCGCCTTGTACCTCTTAGAACCATTATGTTCTTCTTTGACTCTGTAAACCCATTTATTATGGAGAGCTTTCTTTCCAACTAACAGCTCGGTTAGCTTCCATGTCTTGTTGGAGATAAGAGACTTCATCTCATCTTCCATCACAAGCTCGCACTAGCTCGCATCTGCTAAACTGCATGTTTCATCATAGTACTCTGGTTCATCGCCATTTGTGAGCAACAAGTAATTCATGTACCTCATATTTGGCACATGCTGCCATGAAGTCCTCCTAGGTACAGGAATAGGAGTCGGAGATTGCGGTGTATCATCCTGTTGAGTAGTGCCATCTGTAATCTGTTCTTCTGGCTTAGTACTCCCACTGTCTTAAACATCATCTAACTCAGCACACACAAGATCACTCTATGATGTAAGCTCTGAGGTAATTGTGTGTTTATCCTTGTACATCACTTTTTCATTGAACACTACATCTCTGTTTCGGATCACCTTTCGGTTCTGATCATCCCACATGCGGTAACCATACTCATCACTGCCATAGCCAATGAAAGTACATTTATGTGAATTGGGATCAAGCTTATCCCTCACATTATCACTAACATGTACATATGCAACACAACCAGAAACTTTTAAATGTGAAAGTGTTATCTTTTTACCGCTTCATACCTCTTCTGGTATTCTGTGCTCTAATGGTACTGATGGACCTCGGTTGATTAAGTATGTTGCTATACTGATTGCTTCTGCCCAGAATTGCTTCGGCAATCCTGCCTGAATGCGCATATTTCTAGCTATCTCAGTCAATGTCATGTTCATACGTTCTGCTACACCATTCTGCTGTGGTGTACGTAGAACAGTCTTCTCTAATCTGATACCGTTCTCATTGCAAATGAAAGTGATCGAGATAATCGGCCTAGACTGAACATGATAAGTAAAAGTGATCGAAAATCGTCTTTAGGCCTAAAGTGATTGAGAGAATCAGTCCCAGACTGAAATGATCAAGGAAAAGGTGGTTGAAAATCACTTTTAAGAAAAATTAATTGAAAGTCACTTCTAGGCATAAGTGACTGAGAGACTCGGTCTTAGACTAAGAATGATAATGAAAATGATCGAGAGAGTCAGTCTAAGCTAAAATTAAAAAAAAAAAAAGTGACTGAGATAATCCCTTTTAAGCCTAAAATGATCAAAATAGTCAACCTAAACTAAAAGTGATTGAGAAAAAGTGATTGAAAGTCACTTTTAGACTAATATTGACAAGAAAGTCACTTTTGGGCTAAGATTGACAAGAAAGTCACTTTTTAGGCCAATAGTGACTGAGAAAGTCAGTCTTAGACTGAAAATAATAAGGAAAGTGATCGAAAATCACTTTAAAGCCAATGGTGGCTGAAAATCACTTTTAGACTAAAAGTCACAGGAAAAGTGATCGAAAGTCACTTTTAAGCCTAAGATTGAAAGTAGTTAGGCCAATTGTAACACTTAGAATATTATCGGTCATGGATTTGTTTTCCATCATTGTGACCTGAAATATTTTCTTTCAGTGGTTTCTTAACCCGAACTTTCATGTATACGGTTTGAAAATTAGATCATGAATTAATTTTGCCAATTATTCTTCAAATCATAATGATTCATGAAGCATTCACGGGCGAGAGAAACAATTCCACACAAGCAGTTCAAGGCCGGAAGATGCGAATAGATATTTCATTTTTGAAATTTTTAATCTTGAGCCAAAGCTTCAATCCCCTGTTTAAGAGCATTTTTGTCCACATTAAGAATCAACCTTTGATGGTCCAAAATTGCCAAACTTGGTGAGAATGTCGATACTTCAGTCTGTAATTTTGTTATGCTCCGTTCTAGCTCCGAAATGTATTGTAGTTTCCTCATTCTTGATCTCTGAGTTGATTAACAGTTTGCTAAAATTCATCTAACTCTTTTGGGATCAACCAAGGCATTGCCGCATTGGTTTGCTTTTCCGGGTCAAATTTATATGGATTGTCCTCTTCTCTCGCCTCCATATAAATTTTTACAACCTATACAAGTTGTATCAAAACCCACCAAAATTTTAGGCTCATAACACCAAAACTTTGAGCATCTCAACCCACGTAAAGACTCGTTCAAAGATCAACCCGAAATCTACACACCAAAATTTATCCGCAAACGAATTTAACAACCCACCGAAACATGCGATCTATTAAAATTTTGATTACTGATTAGAATTTCGGTAACTCATTGAGATTTTGGTGACTCGCATAAATTATATATTGAATTTTTGGTGACCTATTAAAAATTTAAAAAATATTGCTGAAATCAACCCAAGACAATTTCGATGATTCAACTCATTTCCCTTGATAAGCTCTTTCTACCCATGTGGCAAAACAAATTGCTCTCCTCAGCCATCTCTGCAAATGCAATACTTTAATAACAATTTGTGAACTATCAGTACCTTTGGGAACTTCGATTGTGATTCTAGTTGATTGCAACTATTGTAGAACCTTCATTTGATTGTGAGATGAATGTTCTAAAATCAATCCACACACTAGCAAAAATCTTTTGCAGTTGTACGTTCTCCATTTTTCTAGCAACCATTCTTGATTTTTCCATTTTTTCAACACTGCACCCATTATCATTCGTGGCGCACTCCTCCGTTGGAATCTTGACAACTTGCTAAAATCGTAACCACGACAATTTCGGGGACCCATAAAAATTCCAATGATATATCCATTCTCAGGCTATTCTGAAGCATGAAAGTCTATCCACCATACCAACGCACCTTTGGTGCAATGGTATAACCTCACTCCCTAATAAGGGAAGTGAGGGATTTGAGACATTGTGGGTCTGTGGTGTGTGAATTTCTTAAAAAAATAAAAAATAAAAAATTATTATCCACCATAGTTAGTAATGTCGAACAATGGTGTGTCCTAAACTCCCAACGAGTCGTTTCCTCCATGGGTTTGGAATTATTTCCCTAGATATGGCCATTGTAGATGGAGAAAAAATGGCCTTCAGAGGAAAGGGATTACAGGTCGTTGAGAGGAACAAAGTAATGAGCAGCGGTGATCGAAGCAGCTGGCTTCTTGGTCGACGACGAGCTCGAAGATGAAATGAATAAACCGTTGTTTGTCTCTACCCACAAATCAAATGGGTTGTGGTCTGCCATCCTTTAGGACAATAGATATACATACAACTATATATATATATATATATATACATAAATATATCTCTTTGATTTTATTTCAATTAATCACTATGTATTCGTAGAGGAAAGGAAGAAAAACAACTATAGAGAAAAACTTGTGGAAATCAGTAGGATCACAATTTAATATAATACTTAAGGTGTTTCCCAAGCGCAGCTGTTAAAAATGAAATGAACATTTCGTCTCTACTCATAAATAAAACAAACCAAATGAGTGTGGTTAGCCATTTCCTAGCACAGTGGGTATACTGACAATATTGTATACATATAGATATCTACAGATCTATGAATATCTCTCTTTAATTTGACTTGATGTGAGGTTTGAAAAGTCGCCACACATTTGTGCTTGCTTGTGTAGAGAGAAAAAGTGAGAGAAAATAAGAAAAAAAATCGTGAATCAAACCAAGAGATTTAGAAAGAGATCGGATTAACATGACAAATTAGAGCTGGAAAAATGAGACACGACATGGTAACACAATATGAATTAAAATAATTGAGTTTACCATAAAAGGGTTAAAGGTGTATAAGTGTCGACCCGAACACGACACGAGAATATAAGGGTCGACCCGAACACGACACGTTTGACACGATTATATTTATATTTATTACTGGATCATGTCAAATTTAATTTAATTTTGTTGATAATAAGTTAAATAGTTTATTTCGTATTAGATTGTGTCAAATTTAATTTAATATATTATAATAAATAGACTAAATGGATTACATGGGTCGACACGTGGGTCTACATAGATAACCTGTGGGTTAGGTTAGGGTTGAGCATATTTAACACGTATATTAATCAGATCTTTTTCGACACGACACGATCTCAACCTGATACGAACACGATCCACCGACACGAATTATCAGCCTTAGCAAAGAGTATGTGAATCTTTATTTTTTGTCTTTTTAGGGGACACTAGGCTTATAGCTTTTTCAGTTGAGGTGACATGCTATACACATTTTCCCCTATAAATAAGGCTTCTCCCACCATTATGTAACAACACCATTTAACATATATCTCAAACACAATTGGTATTGCACCAGAACATTCTTTGCTCATTTCAATTCAAATCCTATTAACTGTTTCCAAATTCCAAAGCACCATATATGAAGATGTTAATTCTTCTTTTGTTGTCAATGCATCAGCACAAGCAAATACACCGGTGCACGATCATGCCAAAATTATATTAGGCATTTTAACCATGTTGTAAGAATATTTGTTTATGTAGTGACATGATTCTGATCAAAAATCATGTTGAGAGTTGTGTGTTTTAGATTGAGTTGTTAAGTGTTAAATGTGTGTATAAAGTGGTGAAGATACAAAAGATATCGAATGGAACAAACGGCTGGAAGCCACAGTACAAATAAGCAAATATTTCAAAGAAATATTATTTTTGTTCCACCGAATACTCAGTGGGAATTTTACCGAGTACTTGGTAAAGTGGCACCTTGGCGTACAGTGGCGTGGATTCCAGTGTGTTTTACGCTTTGGCGCACTTTGACACGCAATGGCATGTTCACTGAGTACTTGGTGGAATAATTACCGAGTACTTAGTAAGTGGCTACACAGATTTATTGTTGGAAAGTTTTGAATTGATATGTAATAGACTCCTAATCACTTTGGGACATGATTAGAAACTATTATTGGTATATTAGTCTATATTTGGAAGACTTAATGATGGAAATACAAATCTCGAAAGGAAAATGATTTTTACCATTAATTGAAGACTATTCTCTATATATATGAGTTAAACCTAAGAAAAGGGTGTGGCTTTTGTGAGATCTCTGTAATTCTTCTATAGTTCATATACTTCTGTAGAGAGATATAGAGAGAGAAAATTATTGAGTGATCATATATATTCTAGTTCTCTATTGGTATTGGGATTTTCCAATTATGCTTCTACAGTGAAGATCTTTATGCACAATTGGATTATACATTGTTGATAAAACATCACACCACCTTGTGCAACGTGGTTGCGTTGATCCGTTTAGAATCGAAGCCATCTGAGTAAGGAGATCGAAGCAGGAGGTTTCGTGGTTCTTTGATTAGTTGAGAAGCGGAGCTGTCAGAGTATGGAGATCGGAGCGAGAGCTTCATGGTAGCGCGAGTGATTCAAGACTTTCAGACGTCGAGTGATAAGAGGCAAGTTAGAGTGATTTTGTAAGTCCTAACTTCATAGAATTTGTGTACTTCTTGATTCATAGTGCATCGATACCTGAGCGTATCCGTGATTTTTACTTGAAATGTTTCCAAGGTTTTCCACGTAAAAATATTGGTGTCATCTCTGATTTATTTTCTACATTTATATTTATTATTGCTTGGTTTTCATAATTAAATAATTAAATTAAAATTGACTATTCCATAATTAATATTTTAATTTGTCAATTAATTCATAAAAAACCTATTCACCCCCCTTAAGCTTAGTTCACCGTTTTCTAGGTAATTTCACAGCTGAAAAACATATATCCTTTCTAATATACTAGCTGAATAGATTATTCTTCTATGTCTCTTCAATCACAGTGACCAAGAATTCATTCGCTTAACATTTGCTCTTCATTCCGGCAAAAAATTGCCCTTGCTCCATTTGTGCTTTCTTATTTTTATCGTGGTATTGATGAGTTTATAAACTCTAACTTAAGAACCTGTTCAGGACCCTTTTGGCTTCTGCAACTTTGGATACATTCCTATTTCCCAAAGCTCCAAGATGACATTGACTATTCCATTGATGTCTCTATCCCGGGTTTTTGGTATGCTTCTATCCAATCAAAGAAAAGGTCTTTCAAAAATATGTTTTCTTTTTCTACGATCTTGCCGCCGACCGACCCCCCTATCTTTTGTTGTCATTTGTGCCTCGAGCACGACAACCCTATTGGATTGCTTGTGCCCCCGACTTAGCCTCAGATTACCCACAAGTTCACGAAAAGGTGTGGGCTAGCTACTTGATTGCAAAATATCTTCATTATAGGTGCTCCTCTATTGGTAATGCCAGTAGCAGATGTTGGGTAGAGTATTATAATCCTCCACAATTTGCTAGGTAGTTTGGTCTTACTCAGTTTGTTCCACTTCCCCCACTTTGCTCTTTCAACACTTCATTCCTTGATTGGGAGTCCTTGTCCTCGGAAAAATTAGTGTGAAAGGTTGACGCGCACTACATTGGTCTTTGCAAGATTTTTTCCCTTTGATTAGTTGCAGAATATCCTGGCACTTCTTCGTCTTTCGATCACTGATGAAATAACCATATTGAGAAGATTATGGTCGAGAATGCAAAAGTAGTGACTGGAAGGACTATTTCACTCATTTCCAGACTCTGAAATCCACCGACCAAAAATAAGTCGTCTAAGGGAGACAGTGCAGCTAACCAAGATTCTCCAAACAAAAAGAAAAAAATAAAACCATCAAAGGAATGTAACATTCCTTAGCTATGAAAAAAAGACCTAATGGCCAAGCGGTACCAGACCTTACTCCCAAATGGGAGGTCAAGGGCTCAAGCCTCAGTGGTGGCAGTGTATGTGAATATTTTTAATTTTCAAAAAAAAAAAAATATTCCTTAGCTATGAAATCTTTTTTCTCAAATCTTATATTCTGCTTAACTATCAGTGGGTTAAACTTTGCATTCAAGCAACTACAACTTTTCATGATCCTTTAGGCAAATCCGATTATGAGATGGGAGTATCAGCAGAAGAAGAGGAAAATAGAAAACATACCAATAGACCTAAGGCCTTGAGCAATTATATTTTCAATCATGTATCTTACACCAATTCTTAATCAATTTTTCAGGTGGCAAAGGTAATGAAAGGAAATAAAACAATTTCCTCTCCTAGGAATGTTTTTAGTCCCTTGTCACTAGTCGATGAAGAAGATGAGGGAAATGAAGATGAACTCGACCCATTATTATCTATAGCCCATTCAACCAACACCAAACATTCTACCAACCGTGAGGTAGTGATATAACCTTACAAGTGTCCATTATCATATTCGGCCGATTCTAATTATTCTTGTGGGCGGGGGTCTTCCTATCCAACAAGACACCGAGGAGAAATGAGATTTATGCCTAAAGAGACAACATGATTGTTGAATACTATTCTCCAGGTGTCAACAAGACCTAGCCGATCATACTTCAGGCTTTCAAATCGGTTCCTAACCTAAATTTGCTTACCACTAGTCCTCGCGATGAAACTATGGTAAACTCAGGGATATTTTGAACTCCATATTTCTTACACTCCTATTTCATTGGGCATTCTAACTGTCATCTCTTGCAGATTGCTTCAATTAATTGTCCAAGAACTTCTAGCACCCAATCGATACATATAACCATGGCTGATGAAAGTTTCAGCATCTTAACTTATCCCCCATCAGTTGGAGTGAGTAATTTCGTTGTCTAAAGTTTATCTTCATAACGTACTCTTGAATAACTTTACTAACTCTTCTTCTATCTCAGGAGGGCTAAAATGCACCAAGGCAGGCACCAACTTAAAGTTATAAAACGGTTGAAGATTTTGATGCTTATTTTGCCCAAGTTGAAGCCAAGATGTATTCTGACTATCCGATGAGAAATTCATTTTCAGAGCCAAGGCCCTCTTCCATTTCCTTTGCCATCGAAGGAGCCAATAAACTTTTTCCCCTCTTTATTTGGCTCATAAAGTGGTTGAGATCGTTAACCAATAATTGGTCGACCTTCAACGTGGGCGTGTCAGAGTCCTAATGTAAACTCAAAGATTTCTTACCAAACTATTCATATCGGGTAAGGTTCCCGACCTAGATTGATTTAGGCGAAAGTGGAAAGTATAAATGATCCTCTCCTTAAGGTCTTATATTGCCTAAGTTAAGACTTCAAATATAAGGGCAATCAGGGAAGGGAAAATAAAGGAGCAATCAATATACCTAAACTTGAAAAGTTTTCTTCATTAAACTATGAATCAATTAAAATGATGAAAGAACTACAAACTACTTTGACTGAAAATGAAAGATTAAGGATTCAAGTGCTAAAGACAAAGTAAATGTTAGGCTAAGGAATCTAAGAGCAAGAGAATACAAAGAATATGGATGCAATAAAAGCTATTCCCTCTGTTCCGCAATACTTGTCCAATTTGGACTTTTTAACATTTTATGGATTGAGGTTGACTAGTGTGAAATTTCCAATTTTGCCCTTAATGATATAGTATTATGGTGGGGTCTGGTATTTGTTTGAAGTTAGTGGAAGAATGGTAGTTGGGGAAAATGGGAGATTAAATTGCATTGGAATTTGAAATTGGACAAGTAATTTATGACAAATAAAGTTATAATAATGGACAACTAATATGAGACATAGGTAGTAATTGATAAGCTAAGTTATGATTGATAAAGAAGCTAAATGATAAACTATGAATGATAGATGCTAAGATATTGAATGGTCGGGGACCTTTTTCTTGTGGGACTTGAAGGGGTATTTATAAGGATCTTGATATGATGTTTGTCTTTTTCAGCCCGCCTTTCTAGATGTTAATTGCTTGCAGGTCGAAAAGGATTTCTCTTAACCACTTGTTGAGTTGAACTCTTCGACTATTTGGTTGCACTCTCAACAAACATGTGACAAAATATATCTCGCATGACATTTCTAATTAAGAACCATGGCTCTTTCAGGCTTGCTCACTTTGACTTCTAATTACTTCTTGTTTTCTTTTATCTTTTGTATGTCTTTGACCTAAGGAATCTTCTGATCACTTATGGCTCTGATAGGTAGGTGAGACCACTCCATTTATAGTTTTGGACTCTTGAACTTTTACCCTAATCAACTTATAGTTTCCAATCTAAGGTTTCTTCAAGCTTCCAAAACTGGATTGTTAGGCTTTATAGTCTTGGTCTTTGCAAGTGGTCCTTGTGACCTTGGCCATCAATGACATCTTTTCATGACTATATTCGTCGAGAAACTCACTCCTAGGCCAATTTCTTTGATCGAGAGTCATTTTTAGGCCTAAGGCCATGTTTAGTAACTAGTCTGGTCTAGGATTTTAGAGAATAGGCCATGTTTGTGTTGACATGGTCTCACTTTTTGGTCCTAAACCAATGAAGACCAAATTGTGTGTTTTTGGACCTAACGAATTGATGGGTCCAATTGGTCTAGTCTAGTATTTGGTCCAAATTTCATAAATTAAAACACAAAAATAAATGAATAAAAAATAAACAAAATAATGAATAAAAAAAAATGAATTAAATAATATATAATAAATAATAAATAATAAATAAATAAAATAATAAATAATAAATAAAATATATTTATGAATAAAATAAAAATAAATGAATAAATAATAAATTAAATTAAATATATTTATAAAATTAATAAAAATAAATGAATAAAAAATAAAGAAAATAATGAATAATAAATTAAATAATACATAAAACAAATATAATAATAAATAATAAAATCAATAATAAATTAATGAATAAATAAAAATAAATAATAAATAAAATAAAATATATTTATAAATTAATAAAAATAAATGAGTAAAAAATTAAAAAAATGAATTAAATAATACATAATGATAAATAAATGTAATAATGAATAAATGAATAAATAATAATATAATAAAATATATTTATAAACTAATAAAAATAAATGAATAAATAGTAAATTAGATAAAATATATTTATAAATAAAATAATAATAAATGAATAAATAATAAATTAAATAAAATATATTTATAAATGGTTTGGTTCTATTTTTCTCAAACCAGACTAGTTACCAAACAAGGCTTAAGTGACCGAGAACCCTTTTTAAATTGAAAGTGACTGAGAGAGTAGGTCTAAATTGAAAATGATAAAGAAAAGTGATCAAAATCATCTTTAGGCCTAAAGTGCCTAAAGTGATCGAGAGAATCAGTCCCAGACTGAAAATGATCGAGGAAAAGGTGGTCGAAAATCACTTTGAAGAAAAAGTGATTGAAAGCCACTTATAGGTACAAGTGACTGAGAGACTCAGTCTTAGACTGAGCGTGATAGTGAAAGTGTCCGAGAGAGTCAATCTAGACCGAAATAAGGAAAAGTGACTGAGAGAATCCCTTTTAAGCCTAAAGTGATTGAAAGAGTCGGTCTAAACTGAAAGTAGTTGAAGAAAATCAATTTTAGGTTAAGATTGACAAGAAAAGTGACTGAAAGTTTATTTTAGGCCAAAAACGATAAAGAGCCGGTCTTAGACTAAAAATGATAAGAAAAGTGATTGAAAATTACTTTAAAGTCAATGGTGTCTGAAAATCACTTTTAGACTGAAAGTCATAGGAAAAGTGATTGAAAGTCACTTTTAGGCTGAGACTGAAAATTGTTAGGCCAAATGTAATTCTTAGAATATTATATTATCAGTCATGAATTCGTTTTCCAATATTGTGACCCGAAATATTTTATTTTAGTATTAGTAGTTTCATGACCAAAACTTTCATCTCTGTTTAAAAATTAAGATCATAGATTAATTTTATAAATTAGTCTTCAAATCATAATTATGTGACCTAAAAACTTCGGCATAATTTGAGTGTTAACATTCTCACCAGACAGTCCACTAAAATCTGATCGGCCGGAATGTTGATTGGGTGGGGCCCGACTGGACCAAAGTATACTGAGAGTAAAAACTACTGTATTTTTTTCCTTCGTCCGGACCATTGCTTGAGTTATACACAGTCATTTCCTTTTTCACCCACGTGTCAGCACTCAATTACGGTTTAGGGCCATTCCATACCACGTGGCCACCTTACCATAACTGTTCGGCGCTAGGCTTTAAAACTTCAAAGGAACCCTGGTCTAGGGTTTTAGAGGAGCCGAACTTCCATGGCGTTTTGGGGTTAGTTCTGTATGATTTATTTGATTTTCCATTATATTTTCTCAGCAGCCAAACATAATTTTATACATTATTATCATCGATTCTGCTATTAATTACGTAATTCACTCCAGGTATCGAAATTAAATCGGGCAGACCCTACACTCATCGCTACGATGAAAACCAAGGAAGACTTCACTTATCTCTGGTTTGTTCACAGATCTTCAATTAATTAATTTCGTTGCTTCAATTTCTGAAATAAATTTTTGTATACTGATACACACCCCTTTACATTCTGTTGAGATTTTAAGAATTGCCTCCACGAGACCGCCAATACTATTTATATAGACTTATCAAAGACTAGTTGGAGAATTTTAGATTTTTCGCTTCGTTATTTTTCATTGATGATTTGGTTAATTAATTTTTTTTTAAAACTTTTCTTTTACCCTTTTTATTTGGGTGTCTACTGTAGTCTTTGATTTGATTTTAATTCTCAAAAAAAAAAAATATTAATCTTTGATTTTTTTTTTCCCTATAGTGGATATAGAAGGTGTTTGTGGTATAAGATTTTGGTTTGATTGTATAGGTTGGTAGTTTATGTTTTGTGATGATTAACGTTGTGTTAATACCTAGTGAGGAAGATATTGGAATTTTTATTTTGGAAATATCATTATATGCTCTTTATTGTCTAGAATTTCAGTTCATAGTTCGAGTCATTTTATCCCGATGTCCTTAGAAGAATCTATTAAGATTTGAGGTGTGGTAAGCAAGAACCCAGAGGGGTCAGTTGAGCTATGGAATGATAAATATTAATGTTCGAATAAAATTTTGAATTGTCAAATATGTCGCTTTTTGTCCAGAATTTAGGTATATATCTACATTTAAGATGTTCCTGGATTTTCTTTATTTTCAGCTAGATTTTTGGATTATAATCCAACACTTCAATGTTGGTCACATATTCAATTTTGTTTTAATTGGGGTGCAAGTATCTTGCAGCATGTTATATAATTTTTAGTTTTGGAATTTAGTTGACATGTAAATTAGCATTGGTTGACATTTTGTTTTATGTGACGATTTAGGCAACATTAGGAAGTGGTTCATCGGCAAAGAAGAGCATAGTTCAATGTACTGTTGGAGATAAGAAGCCAATTAACTTATGTGCTTTGGTGCCAGAGAGAATTGAGACTTGTCCATTAAATCTTGAATTTGAGGAGTTCGATGAAGTGATATTTTCAGTTACTGGTCCTCACAGCATTCATCTCTCTGGTTTCTTTCTTCGCGAAAGTCAAGATGGCGTTGGTGATGATTACGAGTATCCTTCTGGTTTCTGGTTTAATTGACAATTTTTTTCTTCCCTTGCAATAGATTTCCATTGACTCTCACATTATCTATATGTTTTTCGAAATCGGTTTACTCTTACGAGCTAAATGATGGTGTTAAACTTCCTAGTAATGTTGTTATATGTGTTTCTTTTTCTGTTTTCTGTTTTCTGTTTACTTTCCTTCACTATGACGAAGTGACTCGTATGCGGATACATCTACCGATGCATCAACTGATTATAATACTGATTCTACTGAAGATGATTATGGTTACAACAGTGATTCTGCTGAAGATGATTACCATTATAACTCTGATTCTACTGAGGATTATAGTGAAGATGATTACAGATACAACTTTTTTGATGATGATGTTCACCTGTACTCACCTTCACATGTACCTAACAGTGGAGGTATATATCTTTGAATGGGCTATTTTCCTGGCAGCTTCATATTAGTTTCAACTTCTTATGAAATATTTCATATTTGGTGATATGTCCTTTTTCAATATTAGCTGCATTTCTAGGTTAAATGCTTCAGTAATTAAAAACTGGTGGAATAAAGTCTGGATTATGTGCAAGGACAAAACAAGTTCGTTGATATTTTGTACCGTAATACTTCAGTTACCATCATTACTATTTGAAAGCTAGTGAAACAACTAAAAATAACTCTGCAGATTTTGGCTTTTCATTACCACTCATCACTAGTATCCTTGTTGGGTTGCCAACTAGTTGACACTGTGTTAGGGAAGTTGACCCAATTCCTAATATATCTGATGTCCGCCAGAGCCAGAGTCCAGACTGAACGTTGATTGACCTCGAGCCGAGCCTATAATTATATGTTTGTACAGTGTATACATGTTATACTATAACAAGGCTTCATATCTAGTAGTTTCTTTGTAATCAAATGTTTCTAGCTAACATGCTATATAATTAATTATTTTGGAGTTTTTGATCTGAGGCCTTGTTGTGAAGTTCTCTTAATCCTTTTCTCTTCCTATCCTTCACATAATTAAGAACTGATGGCTGTGCAAGCATAGATGTTTCCCCATCTCCTTTTTCTAGATTTTCACTTTTATTGACAATTCTGTGGCGGCTTCTTAAGATTTGATCATTCTGTCTTTTCCCTATATCGCTGGGATCTTTACAATAGTCACAAATGATCTCCATCTCACTAATGATCACTTTTTTCTTGTATGGATATTCAAGAAATTATTTTTGGATTTGGATTTCACTTGGTTCTTATAAGGTCAATGGCAAAAGTCAAAAGGCATAATAATAATAATAATTTGGAATGCTTCCAGTTGAAGATGTGTTGATTCATGTAGAATTATGAGTCCATCTGTAAGCGGATTTTTTCATAAATTATGTCTTCGTTGTTCTCTTTATTAGTACACGGTGTTATTAACGTGTTCTTCGTTATGTAGGGTTTTGTGATTATATTATCATCTATATCGCTGGGATCTTTACAATAGTCACGAATGATCTCCATCTCACTAATGATCACTTTTTTCTTGTATGGATATTCAAGAAATTATTTTTGGATTTGGATTTCACTTGGTTCTTATAAGGTCAATGGCAAAAGTCAAAAGGCAAAATAATAATAATAATTTGGAATGCTTCCAGTTGAAGATGTGTTGGTTCATGTAGAATTATGAGTCCATCTGTAAGCGGATTTTTTCATAAATTATGTCTTCGTTGTTCTCTTTATTAGTACACGGTGTTATTAACGTGTTCTTCGTTATGTAGGGTTTTGTGATTATATTATCATCTAACTTCAAATAATTTTTCCTTGTGAAATTTCCTGGTCTTATATTAGTGATAATTGAGGAGATATTGGATGATGAGAAACCTGCTGGCAATGTTAACTCACAGCAACAAATTGTTACCAGAGGTACTAGTGTCCCAGTCTTGGAAGGTGAAGATGGTTTTCCATCTGCTTCTCGCAAGACCAAAGCAAGTGTCAAGAAAACTAAAGTGAAAACAGAAAAGGGCACAGACAAGAGAACAGAGGAGAAAGCCAAGAGAAAAAAGGCAATTGATGATTCTGAACATGTTAAAAGCTTGAAAAGGAAAGTTGATGCTGTTATTCAAGATGGTGAATCAAGGTCAGACATCTGCCTTGTTACAGTATTTTACAAAAAACTAGAAATGGTTCATTTCGAGTTGTTCCAGTTTGTGATGGAATACTGTAGCTTGATCCCTAGTTAGGGTAGCCTTGAGGACGTTTATTTTAAAGTTTATTTCATTTGTTATTTTGGTTTTGTGCTCTTATGGCATCTCATGAAAGCAGGTTAACTGGCCACCTGTTCAATTCTTCCCCCGGAACAAGTGAAGTTGTTCCGGAAGTTGACGTTAAGCAGAAGAAGAGAAAGAAGAAGAAAAAGAAGAATGAAAGCGGGAATGACAGGAAATCAAGAGAGAGTCATACTGTAGAGGCAACTACAAAGGACATGGACCCTGTTCCACCTATTGGAGTGGAACGCAATGAGCAGCAAAGTGTTGAGAAGTGAGTTCTGTCATTCTCCCGATTAGACTTCTGATGTGGTAAAACACTATAATATATGCTGAACTTCGGGTATATGATCTATTTGTACCTGTGTTGCAATTGATTGCGAAATTCTTAGTTCGACTATTACTATTGATGCTATCTACCAGCCCTTATAGCGAGGGCCAAATTCTCAGTCCAACTAATACTATATCATTGAAAGAAACAAATCAATGAATTAACAAAGCCTTATTGTAGCGCTATATGAAGTTATCTTCATTTAGTTCCAGCAAAAACATTCATTTCTTACTTATTTTTCCATGAACTGCACCCTCTCTGTTTGTTTGCTGCGCAGTTTGTGGGCAGTGATGAGAATTTTAAATTTATTCTTACCTAACTTGCTCACATATGATATCCTTATCTAAACTAATTAACCTACAAAACATGCATAGGTATAATATATTCTTCTCCCACCTGAAGTATTATTTATTTCTGTTTATCTATTCCGTGGTGGGTAAACTTTAGTTAGCTGAAAGCTTGAAGCTTCAGGTTTGATCATGATGCTATAATTTTGTTCATGTTAGTTACCTGGGTGTTTATTTTCCGCTATCTGTTCAGGAGTCGTGGCATTGGTGATGAAAACCACTCCAATGGGAAGAAAAAAAGACGGCAAAAAAAGAAAAGGAATAAGTCAAGAAACAAGAGCAGTTGAATGCAGATACACAGTAGCAAAAGAAGCCCAGCCAAATCAGGTGATGTCCTTTTAGATAGATAGCTAGGAGTTTAAATGTGTGTGTGTGTGTTGGGGGGGGGGGGGGGGGGGGGGCGGGACTTGCCTACTCTAGCAAGGGCCAACAAGAAACAGGCCAATTCAGCGGATTTGAGACTGAGCAAATCAGTGGCTTTTACTCTGGAAGAAGAAATATAGTTTGCTCTAAAATATAGATGAATTAGAATTTTATTCATAGCGTCAAACATGACTATTTAGCAGGAAACATTTTCGAGTTTATCGATCTTGAAATGTTAAATGATTAAGCAGGGACTTGTGTTTCAGTCTCGACTTGAGGTGTTTGGGGGTACGATGTTATTAAACTTTCTCTAGTTTTTGAAAGCTGATTTAAGTATCAGAAGAAGAAAGTTTTTGAAGCTTATTTGCTATATGTAACTTCCCTTTGGGATATACCTCAATGCTTTATACAACAGTAGGTGAAATCTGAATATGGGGTTTTAAACCTTTTCATTTTGATTCTTTACGTGATCAAAAAATTTGTTGGCTTCATAGGTCTGGATATGGGAGTTATTTGAAGAGTATTTGTGCGCGCCAAGGTTTTGCTTATAAAAATAGTGGTGCATACTATATTTATGAGTATCCTTGCTTGTGTCGCCGCGAATGCTCTTAACAACTGATTTATCAAAGACTGTGCTGATTGAATTTGTCTAATAACTTTTGCTCACAGAACACCATGTTCGTGCATGACAAAGGTTGTTTCCCTGTCAAATCATATGTTTTGCTTATATATGTAAACATATATATATATGGTTGTGCAGCTGCTGCTACTGCTGTTACTTTTGCTACCGCATTGTTTTTCATCTTGGTCTTCACAACCAATAGGCTGTGCAGCTTTAGTAGCAAACACGTTACAAGAAAATAGTATGTTTCTATCTTCAATCTTTGTAGTGTTTCAAAGCAAATGGTATATGGACAATTATTTAGACTAAAGTATAAGATCTATCTTTGGGCCCAAATTGTCACTCCAAAAATGTCACTTTAAATTTTCTTTAAGACCAAATTGAATCATTTGACTCCGGGAGTATATTGTTGCTATGGACAACAATTCCTCTACTAAACAAGGGCAGTATATTCTAACTGATTAGAGATATCAATTTATGTTCTTCTGAGTGAAAAAATGATTTTTTTTATTTTTTATTTATCTTTTTAATTCAACTCTGTTGGTTTATTCAATTATTATTCTAAAAGGATTTGGTGTTAAAAACAGTGTTTATAGCTCGCTAAGGGCAAGGAGTAAGACAAATTTATAAATAAACGTATTTTTCTTTTGTTTTTATGATAATTTTACATTTAGACATGGTTAAGTTCCAATTTATATCAAAGTTTGTTAAATAATGTGTAAATTGGAGTGAATATGTTTGATCATCCGGTTATTTATTTTGACAAATGTAATAGGAAAAATTTATTCTAATAAATGATGATGTGGATGGTTCATATAATGTGATGTCAGGTGTGTAAAAATATGTTATTAAAAATAATATCTTAACGACGCTAGGTTTTACCCTACGCAAGCGCACGTATCGTATTGTAGAACAACAATGGCTTGAGTAAGGGACACAGAGACTAAGATTGTTCACCAATTCAAAAACACTAAGGGTGTGTTTGGAAACAAGTATTTTCGTTTTCATTTTTTATCTCTTGAGAACAAAAAAAATTATTGTTCTTGTCCTAAGGGTAATCCGGAAACAAAAACAAGTTTGGTTGGAAATTTTGTCTAAAAAATTTTCGGGAACGAAAAAATAAAATAAAATTTGGAGGTTAGGGTTTGAAGGTTGAAAATGGAGGTTATGGTTTGGAGGTTGAAGATAGTGGTTAGGAAATCTGCAACAATTATTTTTTTTTTTGGCTGAGAACAAACAATGCCGAAAAAAAAAACACCATTTTGGTGTTCTCAAATTTTGAACTAAGGGTGAGAAAACGTTTTTTTACTATTCACGAAAACAAAAACCATCAAAGGCTCCAAAATGCGTTTTTGTTCCCGTAAACAGTGGAAAAAACAAGAACAAAAACGGAAACACCCCTATCCAAACGCACCCTAAATTATATTTTCTGAGAATTGTTTGTTTAGGTGGTCAAAGACCAAATTATCTATTTTAAGCTAGAAAGCAACGTAAATTGGTTGTGATTCAGATGAGAGAGAAAACTAGAGTTTTCATCGCTCCACCACTAACCGCATAATATAGTTCCTCACTGTTTCAACTGTAAGGGCGATCCATAACTGTGAATCAGGTCGTACCACAAATAGCTAAATACGATCCCAAAAAGGAGTACCATCAACCGGATTGCGACAACCCATCTCATGACTAACCTAACCAGTACATGTCAATTATATTACTCTAATCTACTCTTACTACATGAAAATAACCTAAAGTATGTCTATATTAAATCGTAAGGCACGACTTGTGTCAACCTAGGATTTCAAGTTTCATTACCACTATTGTGTAGAAAATCATAATTAAGCATCCGAGTTCCTGCTCATATTGAATAATCATAGTTGTGCAAAATAATACATTCATTCCATCTAAGACAAGAATTTAGAATAAATATATAATTTTATATTGTAAATCAGTACGGTCTCTTAACTACTACAATTATGACAGTATGGTCAACAGTTTCCCCTCGTTACAATTGAAAATAATGAAAGAACTACATTACTTGGCTAAGGTTTTGCTAGAAAACCCTAGATACCGAGTTAGTTGGCCATGGTAGAAGGTGACTGCATCGATGATGTAGAAACGATCTCCATAGTCTTCTTCTCCGGATCTCTAGGTTTTGAATACTCTGAATGAATGAACCTCTCTGAATGAATGTGAACCTCCAAAACTCACAACTAAACAACCACACAAATCACGACCCTCTTATACTAATATACGATCGTGTATATATAGGCAATGGTATAGAGAGGTCTTTTACAGTCTTTTCACTCATCTTATGCAAACCCTAAAACTGATATATATAAGTGTATATACATGTATACAAAGGTCTGGAGTCGAATCGGGGGTAGAACAGGCACAAACCATTGAAAAGCCAGAAAACTTGCCACAGATACGCTTCAAGCGTACCTAGCTTATGCTTCAAGTGTAGGTTCAAGCACACCTCCAAGCGTAAAAATGTGTATTCCAATCACTTTTTGAAACTAAAAGCGTAGGTATTTTATGGAAAACCACTTTTATTCGTAAATGCAACGAAACGACCGTCTTGAACCCACGATACTTTTTGCTGAAGATGACGACTTCTAGAAATGACGTTTTTGCCCTTCGGGAGCCATTTTTGTCTCCGACTACCTCTTTGAATAGAAAAAACACACTCTTTAGTTAATTCACCGAAGTTAGCTCAATTTCTTCATTAAGCTCATGATACATGTTTTAACACACAAACAGTATAAAAATACCAAATAATGGAATGAAAGAACGTAACAATAGTGAATTAATGAGTCAAAATGTCTAATATTTGACACCTATTATCATACCAGTCAAATCTTGCTCTGAGGAGGACACGAGAGAAATGAGGAGTCTTGTCCTGATTTCGTGATTTTTTTTTCTCAATTCTTAAATAAGGTCTTGTTTGGTTCGTGCTTTTGCTTTTGTGTTATGGAATTTACAAAACAAAAATATATTTGTTTGTGAGTTTTGTGACTCAAGACTGGAACTACATTTGATACTAATATTTTTGCTTTTGTTTTGATCACTTATTTCCTTCGCTACAATTGTTATTTTTGTGAATACTGCAAAAAACAAAAAAACAAAAAATCATTTTGATACTTTCTAAAAATGCACTATTTGCTTTGTTTTCTTCTACTGTAGAAAACAAAACATTGGTGCCAAACATGTTTTTGTTGTGAAAAATGAAAAAACACACAACAAAAAACAAAAAGTGAACCAAAAAGGCCCTCAAATGAGTTATATTTCCTTCGTTATTCGCCTATTTTCATTCCATCAAATATCTTCAAACCTTTCTGAAAAATAATAAAAACTAACAAAAAGCTTGCAAATCCCTCTTGCGGTGTTGTAGTAGTTTCAACTCCCAGAAAGTAGTTAAGTGCACCAAGATCTTTTAAGGAAAACCGAGAAGCCAATTGTTGGGTGAAATGTTGAATAGTAATAGAATCATTCCCAGTAAGAACAATGTCATCCACATACACAAGGAGATACATGATACTATTGTTAGTGCGATGAATGAAAAGAGAAGCATCACTCTTGGAGTTAAGAAACCCATTTGCAAAAAGAAAAGAGCAGAGTTCAGTATACCATGCTTGGGGAGCCTGACGAAGACCATAGAGAGCCTTATGCAATTTACAAACGTAAGTAGGGTGCTGAGAGTCAATGAACCCCTGAGGTTGTTACATAAAGACATGGTCAGATAAAGGGCCGTGCAAAAAGCATTATTAACATCCAACTATTTCAAAACCCAACCGTGAGACACTGCTAGACTGAGAACAAGGCGTATAGTGGCAGGTTTAACAACTGGGCTAAAGGTTTCAGTGAAATCAATGCCCAGTCATTGGTGAACCCTTTTGCGAAAATGCGAGCCTTGTAACAAGCAATAGAACCATCAGGGTTTCTCTTGATTTGATAGACCCATTTACATCCAACAATATTTTGTGTGGGTGAAAAATGGATTAAGGACCAGGTTTTATTTGCGGAGAGCTAAAATTTCTTCCTTCATAGCATCACGCCAATGAGGGTGTTTATTGGCTTGGGTGAATGTAGTAGGTTAGGTGTGAAGAGAAGAAGTGGTGGCCGAAGTAATGGTATGTAGGTTAAAGGGAATTTTGGGTTTGTAGATATTATTTTGGGCACGAGTAACCATTTGGGTAGGAGGGGACGAATTAGGTGTAGGTGTTGGAGAAGTAGATATCATAGTAGGAGAATAGGAGAGAAAAGAACTACTTACTTGATTAGGAGAAGTACTAGAAGCACTCATGTTGGAAGTAGGAGTATAAGTTTCCTTGTGAATGGTAAGAGATTGTGAAATTTCTGTTTTAGAGGGTAAAGCTCGAGAAATAATAAAAGGTGATAAATTTGGAAAGGAGGCCGATTCTTGGGAGACAAGTGTGGAGGAGGGTGGACGTTACCAATTTTGACCTGTAAAAATAGAAAGCAATCTGGAAAAGGATTGATCATTAACAATCAAATTAGAACAAAATTGATTTTTATAAGGAAAAAGATTTTTAAAAAAAAACACATGCCGAGAAATAAAATTTTTATTGGATTTTACATCAAGGCATAGAAACGCATGATTAGAAATAGAAAAATGGAGATACACACATGGTCGGGATCGTGGTTCGAGTTTGTGAGTGTTATCTGGGTGAAGCCACGGGTAGCAAAGGCACCCAAATACACGTAGTGATGTGTACTTGGATTGGTGGCCAAACAATTTGAGGTAGGGTGAGTCATTTTGGAGAGTAGGTGTAGGCATATGGTTTATAAGGTATGTGGCCGTTTGAAAGGCATAAGACCAAAACCGTAAGGGAACTGAGGCATTATGAAGAAGGGTAAGACCGGTTTCAACAATATGGCGATGTTTATGTTCGGTAAACCCAACATGTTCAGGGGTGTAAGGTGGTGAGGTAAGATGTTGGATACCATGTTTGGCGAGAATGTGAGATGGGGCTTGATACTCTCCACCACCATCCGTGTATACGGTTTGAATTTGAGTCTTAAAGAAATTCTCAATAAGTTTTTTGAACTTTTCAAAGACACTAAAAACTTCAGATTTTAATTTAAAAGGATAGAGCCAAGTATATTTAGTGTAATAATCAACAAAAATGACATTATATCTAAAATTGCCCAAAGAAGTAATATGAGTATGACCCCAAACATCAGAATAAATAATTTAAAAGGGTTTATCACAAATAACCGAAGAGTTCTTAAATGATAACTTGTGACTTTTGTTATATAAGGAAGAATCATAAACATTATTGGAATTGGAAAAATCAGAAACATAAATTTTATTTTTAGCAAGAAATTTTTTTTGAATAGGTAAAGACGGGTGACCAAGTCGTTGATGCCATAGTTTAGATGTGAGAGCAACGGAAGCTGAAGGTGGCGAGAGAGATGATGGGATAGGTGAGGTTGAGGATGACCACTCGTACAAGTTGTTCCTACTTCGGCCTCGAGCCAAGGATGCCCCCGTAATCAAATCTTTCACAAGAAAATAGTTACGAAAGAATTCTATATAAGTGTTATTTTGTCTTCAAAATTGGGACACTGAAATAAGATTTTTCTTTATCAAAGGTGCACACAAAATATTATCTAGAGTAAACGAGGTAATAGGTGAATCAATAGTAGATGAACTAGCATGAGAGATATAAATTCCATTACCATTACCAACTATAACGTCCTCGTTCCCAATGTAATCAAAATGTATGGATAGGTTCTGAAGGTCGGAAGTCATATGATGTCTGGCTCCCGAATCTAGCACCCAATTGTTATTGGTGTGGCTTGTGTCACCATCGGCATAATGACCTTGTGGCCGAGTAAATTGGGACGAGGGCTGGCTGCGAGAACATCAAGTCTTGGCACTATGACCCGACTTGTCACATAATTGGCAAATGATGCGAGGTAGACCCTAATTCGAATTCCAAGATGGCGAGTAAAACTAAGAATTGGAATTGAACTTCATACCTTGAGATTAACCTCGGCCATAGGTGTTGTTCTGCCGAGATTGATGAGAGCTAGATTGGCCACCAAATTGAGAAGGTTGGCTGAATTGGCTTATGTCTCCTGAGTTACCACCATCCGAGCCATTTGGAGGATTAAATCCACCATGATTTCCTTTACCGTCTTTGCCTTTGTTGTTGTTATTCATCACTGAGCAATCTGAGCAGTGATTGGAATATCATTTTCTTTACTCGGTTCACCACGATTTTGAATTATCTCTTCATCAAGAAGTTTATCATAAAGATCCTCAAGGATATAGGAGTGTCACGAACACGAATCGCAACTGTCAATTCTTTGAATTCATCAACAAGACCATTTAAAATATGAGCAATAATTTTTCCATCACTCAAGGGATGGCCAATGAGAGCAAGGTCGTCAACAAGGCTTTTCACCTTGTTCATATAAGTAGAAACTGATTTGCATTCCTTCTTGTTGGGCATGAACGAGAACAAGAGAGAAAACATGCTGGTGTTGGAACGATTGGCATAACTATTTTCCAATTTGTTCCATGCTTTAGCGGAAGTAGTACAATTGTTAATTGTTGGGGGCGATTGTGTTATGGACAGTGGCTTGAATACCCAAAAGCCCCAAACGATCCTGACGGAACCAAGAAAGATAACCCTGGTCGGTTTATGGTGGACAAGGCTGTGAACCATGAACAAAGCCGAATAATCCATAACCAAAGAAAGATTGGTCATTTGGGACTTCCAAGATGCATAATTTCCTCCACTCTTAGAAAGCTTAAATGGAATCTAAGAAGACGCATTAAGAGATATCATATTTCCATTGGAGGGAATGAAACTACCTTAAGCCATGGGATTTGCATGTACAAAGATCACTGCTGGAGTTTCTGAACTAGCAGCCGGGATTAATGGCGAGGATGGCGGTTTTTCCATCATGACGACAACAAAGAGGAACATATGTTCCTCAATTCTATGGAAGGAGAAAAATTGCTTGCTCAACCCAAGTGCAGGTGTCGCGTAACAGTATAACTCGAAATATCGAGTGTCGAATCCACAAAGAGTGGTGTCAAGTTCGCAGAAATTTCTACTGGCAATAAAAACAACAGTTTGTGATTTAAGATAAATTTCAGAAATAGAGGAATACTAAGGTTTCGGGGTTCCACCTACTATAAGCATATGTGATTTACTAATTTGGATCTTTTAAATCTGTTAACTCACTCAAGGTGAAGTTTTAAAAGCTTTGAAAATATTTATTTTAGCAGCAACAGACAAGAGATTGATTATGCCAAAAATTGTTCACAACCATAAAAGCTCTGTTTAATTCGTTTGAAAAGAGTTCAAGCATAATTTGTACCCTAAGGCAACAAATTATCAAGAATAGTTTCACTGAACTAATTAACAATCTACTAATATTCCCCAATCCCAAAAGCATAGATGATTTTAACAAACAAAAGGGAAAAGCAAAACTGAACCCCTGGATATTCTCAAACACCCATCAATTGCTAAAAGAGAAAATCATAAATTGAATCAGAACAATCCATAATCAAAGTCAAACATTTTAAATCCAAAAAAATTACAAAATCACATAGTTGTATAGTAGGTTTCGCCCCTAGCCTTAGCTAGAGTCTTAGCCTTCCATGACAATAGAACACGAAAGAAAGAGTTTAGAAATCTTCTCCATCTGAACAGTAGCCGACAACAGCTTCATCTCCATTCCCTTGTGCATCGAACAAAGCTCCTTCCTCTTCTTGGTTCCCTCTTCAGATCTTCAGTTGCTAGCCCTTCTTGTGCAGCAACGACAGAGTCGCCTCCTCCTCAATCTCTCTCTCTCTCTCAACCTTGAGTCGTCAGTTCCCCTCTCCTTTTGTAGTCAGTTCCTCCTCTATTCCATACTTTTATGATTCTGTTCCCCACGCTGCCACACATGCATATACATATATTTTTATATTCGTATATATCACATTCATATGTGACAAGTCCAAGTGCAGACATGTGTTCTTTTACTTTTTTCTTTTTTTTTTCATTTTTTATTTTTGCTTTATTTTACATAAAACTCCAAAAATATGTAAAACAAAATAAAGGCGCAACATCCTATCCCCAACTCGGATTGATACGTTCTTTATACCGCT
Source organism: Cornus suecica (assembly GCA_963922005.1). Classification (NCBI taxonomy): domain Eukaryota; kingdom Viridiplantae; phylum Streptophyta; class Magnoliopsida; order Cornales; family Cornaceae; genus Cornus; species Cornus suecica. The sequence continues at coordinate 53,677,761 of OY998244.1, forward strand.
GTGATCGTGTCGATGAAATCTTCTAAACAAGACCAACTTCTGATATGGTTCTTCGAACTTTTCTGAACGACCATACACATGCCTCACATAGCTCAAGTCCAATTTAACTGCTTCGGGTGCCTATTTCGGAATAGATATTCAAATTCAAGCATTAGTTCACATATATAATTAAAACTATATAAACCGAACTCATTAACTCCCATAACGTGTTCAAATTGTATAAAATGAACATAATAATCATGCACTTTAGGACAGTTATCACACCCCCTAACTAGCTTATTGCTAGACCCTAGCAATTACAGCGTAACAAAATTCCCTTAACTCAAAAGAAATAACAGTGAACAAAAACTTGTTCCTCTTTCATATTTAACTAGCATTCAGCATACACAATCTAGGACTACTAGCTAATACACCCATTCAGATCAGCTTGTGTAGGACATCGCTCTCATACTAGGAACTTCATTTTATAAACAAACACAAGTAGATACTAGTATATTTTTTTTTTCAAGCTGAACATCGCAAAGATATGACAATTCAAAGATCTTAAACATGACGCCAGATGCACTTCAACTTAGTGTTTTTTTACATTCAATTCCCAAAAAGGCATTGGTTACCATTCCTTCTACCAAAATCATCAAAGCGAATCATGCTGAAATTAAGTACAAAGAGTATATTTCCATATCTAAATCACATAGGAACACCAGAGAAATAAATGGATAATATACTTTCTTTACACTTCATATTTAACTTACTCTATTATTTTTTTCTTTTTTTTCAAGTTCATGGATATGCAATACTAGAGCTCTCTTGCTTTCTATTTGGCCCATGTAGCGAGATTTCTACAAGTGACTCCCAACCAGTTGGCTTAGGGCACTAGATGATAAGTCATCCCTCATACATTTAACCTCAAACCAAAAAGGCGTAGCAACCAACAACCACGAAATAGAGTTAGCCAACTCTACCTTTTTACGCAAACACTCTATGCTTGTTGAGGCACGAGGCCCGATTACTCAGTAGAGAGATCATTGCTCTAATTAATACTTAACATGTGTTTAAACTTAAAGTATTTTGCACACCATTATTTCATAAAACATATTATCCCTTCAACTTTCATGTGATCTGAAAATAACTCCGAAAAATTTAGCATGAAACACTAAGATGATAGATTGAGAAGTATTATGAATACCAAAAAACTTTTACAACCAAATCAGATCTACTAAGATTTATGCATGCCGGACACACGCCTAAATATCTAAGATTTCTTCACCAAAGCACATGTTCAATTAAGTTTCAAAAATATGTGTATGTCAATAGAATGAAGCAAATAGATTTCGAGCTCAGTCCAATCAGAACTTCACTTAGCAAGATGGTATTGCTTTCTAACTAGATTAACTATGTTAAACATAGCTACATACTTAAAGGAACAACTGATGAAATATTTGAGTTTAAATATCAAAACATAACAAATAGAAAAGAAAAGAAAATTATATAAAAATCTTCCGATGAGGTGAAAGTAAATTTTTGGGTTGCCTCCCAAGAAGCGCTAAGTTTTATGTCTTCAGCCAGACATACAGATCCCTATTTTTCAAATTTTTTTTTTAAAAAAAAAAAATCCAAAAAACACACTGGAGAAGAAGATTTGAGCATTGTCCTGCACTTGTTACCCACCCCCAACTTAATATAAGCATTGTCCTCAATGTAAAGATGTAATGGAGAGTAGAAGTGTACCTGAGAAATGAACTGATGAATTTTTATTTTATTTTTTTCAAGGTAAGTCCTGCACTTGTTAGCTCCATAACATAATGGAAAACTAAATACTACAACAGTAGTAGTGAGATAAAAAAAAATGGACTCCAGAAGGTACAAACTATTAATCATCATAACATGGATCTTCCAAATGTATGGTGTCAACTTTTGCAATAAAATTCTCTAGAAATGGCTTAAGGCGCTACCCATTAACTTTAAACACATTACCATTCTTTGGGTCCTCTATTTCAACAGCTCCAAAGGGAAAAACTCTTTTAATCACAAACGGACCTGACCATCTAGAACGAAGTTTCCCAGGAAAAATATGCAATCTAGAATTATACAAAAGAACTTTTTGTCCAGGTTCAAAATTCTTTCTCAAAATTTTTTTATCATGAAAAACTTTCATTTATTCCTTGTAAATTCTAGAATTCTCATATGCTTCATTCCTCAATTCCTCTAACTCAGTCAATTGAAGTTTTCTAATAGTACTAGCAGCATCTAAACCAAAATTAAATGTCTTAATAACCCAGTATGCTTTATGTTCCAGTTCCACAGGCAAGTGACAAGCTTTTCCATAAATCAATCTATATGGAGACATACCAATCGGGGTTTTATAAGCTGTACGATAAGCCCAAAGCGCATCAATTAGTCACAAAGACCAATCTTTACGATTTGGGTTAACCGTCTTTTCTAAAATCTGTTTGATTTCCCGATTGACAAGTTCAACTTGGCCACTTGTTTACGAGTGATAAGGGGTAGCAACTTTATGAGTGATACCATATTTTACCATTAAGATTCCAAATGGTCTATTGCAAAAGTGTTTTCCCCCATCACTGATAATGGCTCGAGGTATTCCATGTCTTGAAAAAATATTTTCTTTCAAAAATTTTAAAACAATTTTATGATCATTATGTCGACATGGAACAACCTCAATCCATTTAGAAACATAGTCAATGCCTACCAAAATATACTGATATCCAAAAGAAATAGGAAATGGACCCATGAAATCAATGCCCCAGCAATCAAATATTTCAATGACTAAAATTGGGTTTAGAGGCATCATATTCCTACGAGTTATTGTTCCTAACTTTTGACATATTTCACAAGTTTGTCAATAGGCATTTGTATCCTTGAAAAGTGAAGGCCAATAAAATCTAGATTGCAAAATTTTTAGAGCAGTTTTCTTAACAGAAAAATGGCCACCACATGCATCATTAGGGCAAAAAGAAATCACATCATTTATTTCACAATTAGGTAGACATCTCTTTAATATTTGGTCAGGACAATATTTAAACAAATAAGGATCATCCCAATAGAAATTTCGTACCTCCACGATAAATTTTTTTCTATCTTGAGCAGTCCAGTTAGGTGGAAGTTTTCATGTCACCAAAAAATTAACAATGTTAGCAAACCATGGTACTTCAGAAATAGCAAACAGTTGTTCATCCGGAAAATAATCATTAATTGGCATTTTAGCCGGTAATTCATCAAAAACCAAACGAGATAAATGATCAGCAACGACATTTTCTACTCCCTTTTTATCTTTAATGGTGATATCAAACTCTTGGAGTAGTATTATCCACCTAATGAGTCGAGCTTTCGCATCCTTCTTGGTGAAAAGATACTTTAAAGTTGCATGGTCAGTGAAAATAGCAATAGGCGATCCAACAAGATAGGCACGAAATTTATCAAGAGCAAATACCACAACAAGAAGTTTTTTTTCAGTTGTAGAATAATTCATTTGAACACTATTTAGAGTCCTACTTGCATAGTATATGACACAAGGTTTTTTTTATCTATTCTTTGCCCTAAAACAGCCCCAACAGCATAATCACTAGTATCACACATGATTTCAAAAGGCAAATTCCAATTAGGGGGCTGCATAATTGGAGCATAAGTAAGAGCTTCAATTAGTCTATCAAAAGCATCTTGACAAGCACGGGTCCATTCAAAAGGAGCATCATTGAATAAAAGATTACACAATGGTCTAGATATATCACTGAAATTCTTTATAAATCTCCAATAAAAACCAGCATGTCCCAAAAATGATCGAATGCCTTTTATGTTCTTTGGAATAGGTAAATTTGCAATCAAATCTATTTTAGCTCTATCAACTTCAATTCCCTTTAATGAAACAGTGTGACTAAGAACAATTCCAGAAGAAACCATAAAATGACTTTTTCCCAATTTAAAACAAGATTTTTCTCTTGACAACGAATCAAAACTTTTTGCAAATTAGATAAACAATTATCAAAAGAATCACCAAAAACAGAAATGTCATCCATAAACACTTCAAGAAAATGCTCAATCATATCACTAAAAATGCTAATCATGCATCTCTGAAATGTAGCTGGAGCATTACATAAACCAAAAGGCATTCGGCGAAAAGCAAAAGTACCAAATGGACATGTAAAAGTGGTTTTTTCTTAATCTTCTATGGCAATTTCTATTTGATAATACCCTGAATACCCATCTAAAAAGCAATAAAATTCATAGCCAGCAACCCTTTCTAAAATTTGATCCATAAAAGGCAAGGGAAAATGATCTTTCCTATTTATTGAATTTAGCTTCCTATAGTCAATGCACATGCGCCAACTAGAAGCTACCCTTGTAGGAACTAGTTCATTTTTATCATTCTTGATCACAATAATGTCAGATTTCTTAGGGACAACTTGAGTAGGACTTACCCATTGACTATCCGATATGGGATAAATAATTCCAGCATCCCACAATTTTAAAACCTCATTTTTCACTACATTTTTCATGTTTGGGTTCAACCTACGTTGTGCCTCCCTAGAAGGTTTAGCATTATCCTCTAAAAATATTTTATGAGTACAACACAAGAGGGCTAATACCTTTAATATCAGCAAGAGTCCAACCTATCGCAGTTTTATGTTTTTTTAATAAATTAAGAAGCTTACCTTGCTGTCTAGAATTTAATTCAGCTGAAATTACCACTGGAAAAGTGTTGTCAGGCCCCAAAAATGCATATTTAAGACCTTTTGGCAGTGGTTTCAAGTTCACTTTTGGTACTTCAACACTTGATGGTTTTGACCTAGCTTTGGGTGTCGGAAGATATTTAAATTTTGGAATCCATCCATTTATTCCAAGTGCCTGCGAGGAATTAAATAAGGATTCAAGAAAAGAAATTTCAGAATTAATAAAGGCATTATCAGAAATTTCAGAATTATAAAAAAAATCAGAATTAATAGAAATTTCAGAATTAAGCAACAAAGCCTCTAAATGGTCAGAAATTATATTCTCTTCAAATTCTTCTTGCAAAATAGTGCCGATTGAATTTGCCATTTCGCATTCATCTGCATCATAGGGCTACCTGACCACATTAAAAATGTTAATTTCCATTGTCATGTTGCCAAAACTCAAATTCACAACTCCACTTCTACAATTGATATTAGCATTGCATGTAGCTAGAAAAGGACGCCATAAAATTACAGGAATATGATTTTCAGAGTGCAAAACAGGTGTTGTGTCCAAGACAATAAAATCAACAAGATAGTAAAACTTGTCTACTTGTACGAACACATCTTTAATCATCCCTCTTGGGATCTTTACGGAACGATCTACTAGTTGTAATCTCACCTTTGTCAGCTTAAGTTCAGCAAGACCAAGCTACAAATATACTAAATATAGCAATAAGTTTACACTAGCTCCTAAATCAAGTAAAGCACTATGAATAAAATTTTCTACAATAACACATGAAATGGTAGGACACCCAGGATCCTTGTATTTGGGAGGAATTTTATTTTCCAGCACTGAACTCACTTGAGCAGCTAAACATGCAGTGCTCTTCACATTATGCTTTCTTTTATATGTGCACAAATCCTTTAAAAATTTAGCATATGTCGGAACTTGTTTGATAACATCCAACAATGGAATGTTGATCTTTACTTGCCCAAAAAGTTCTAAAATTTTAGAATTATTGTTCACATTTTTAAGAGGCAGTAAAGCTTTGGGAAAGGGTGCTGGCAATGGGAATTTTTTAACATTTTTTCTTTCTTTGGAATTATCATCTTTTTCACTACTCTTAGTGGTCTCAGTCCCATTTTTCACATGAGTGATATCAATTATTTTACAACTTCTAAGAGTCATAGATTTACCATGCTCAACTGTTTCACAAACATTTACACATTTTGGATTTTTCTCAGTGTTAACAGGGAACTTTCCTTTTTCATTCAAGGCCAAAGAATTAGTCAAATTAGTTATCTGAATTTTAATTTCTTTATTCTCCTCTATCAATTGACTAACAAGTGCTTCAATCTTTTGGTTTTGCTTTTGTTGCTCTTGAATAAATGTGTAAAGAGTGTCTCCTAATGATAGTTTGGGTGGGAAAGCATTAGGTGCAGAAAATTTCTGGTTAGGAAAACTTACCTGCGGTTGTGAAATGTCATTACTCCAGCAAAGATTTTGATGGTTTCTTGTTGCTGGGTTGTATGTTTGAGAGAAAGGAGAATATTGTTTTTGATAGCTTCCTAAATTTGCACATTGTTCTTCATAAGCTCCCTTCATCACCTACAAAGTTTCACAATTTTGAACAGAGTGGCCAATCTTAGAACAAACATCACAGACTTGGCTATGCTTAGAAACATTAGATTTTTCCATTTTTAAAGAGGCAAATTCTTTAGCCAAAGCCTCATATTTCACATTCAAATTATCTTCTTCTTTTAATTGATATATTCCTTTACTAACAGAAGATTTAGAACGGTTAGTGCTTTCAAATGGACTAGGAGCAGTCCACTGATGACCTTTTTGGGAAATTTCCTCAAGAAACTTTAAAGCTTCATCAGGATCTTTTTCCATGAAAGTTCCATTACACATAGTCTCAACAAATTGTCGATCTCGAGGGAGAAGTCCCTCATAAAATGGCTAGCTAGCCGCCAACTTTCAAAACCATGATGTGGGCACATGCTTAATAATTCTTTAAATCTCTTCCAAGTTTGATATAATGACTCATTTTCAGTTTGAGAGAAATTATGAATTTTGTTTTCAAGGCAATTGTTTTATGATTTGGAAAATACTTGTTAAAAAATGCCTCAGTCATCTCAGCCCATGAACCTATAGATCTGGCCCTCAATGAATATAACCAACTTTTAGCTTTGTCTTTCAAAGAAAATGGGAAAAATTTTAGTTTTATAAATTCCAAAGCATTTGGTTGATTATAAAAAGTGTCTATCGCTTCCTCAAATTCTCGAACATGCACATAAGGATTTTCATATTCCATCCCATGAAAAGTAGGTAAAAGTTGAATCATTCCGGGCTTAAAATCATAGTTAGGCAATGTTCAATGGAAATATAATGCATGAAGGGGAAGATGAGCGAGTAGGATGCAAATAAGTCTGCAAAGTTCTCAAAACAGGTTGTCGGACTATGTCATGCTCATTATCCCCATGATCACTCATTTTCTCAAATGCAACAGATGAACTAGATGATACAAAAATATTTTCAACTGATACAAAACAAATTTCAGATTTTTTAATAAATCTTCCTAAATGATCTCTACAACGCATGATCTGAAATCTTATCAAACACTAATTACAAAAATAACTAAATAAAATAAAAACGAAAATAAGCAAATAATTAAACAAAGATGGATATGAAACTCCCCTAAAAAAAACAATTTGCGCTCTTTATCAAGCCACTCCACGGCAACGGCGCCAAAAATTGCTTGCTCAACCCAAGTGCAGGTGTCGCGTAGTAGTATAACTCGAAGTATCGAGTGTCGAATCCACAAAGAGCGGTGTCAAGTTCGCAGAAATTTCTACTGGCAATAAAAACAACAGTTTGTGATTTAAGATAAATTTCAGAAATAGAGGAATACTAAGGTTTCGGGGTTCCACCTACTATAAGCATATGTGATTTACTAATTTGGATCTTTTAAATCTGTTAACTCACTCAAGGTGAAGTTTTGAAAGCTTTGAAAATATTTATTTTTGCAGCAATAGACAAGAGATTGATTCTGCCAAAAATTGTTCACAACCATAGAAGCTCTGTTTAATTCGTTTGAAAAGTGTTCAAGCATAATCTGTACCCTAAGGCAACAAATTATCAAGAATAGTTTCACTAAACTAATTAACAATATACTAATATTCCCCAATCCCAAAAGCATAGATGATTTTAACAAACAAATGGGAAAAGCAAGACTGAACCCCTGAATATTCTCAAACACCCATCAATTGCTAAAATAGAAAATCATAAATTGAATCAGAACAATCCATAATCAAAGTCAAACATTTTAAATCCAAAAAAATTACAAAATCACATAGTTGTATAATAGGTTTCGCCCCTAGCCTTAGCTAGAGTCTTAGCCTTCCATGACAATAGAACACGAAAGAAAGAGTTTAGAAATCTTCTCCATCTGAACAGTAGCCGACAACAGCTTCATCTCCATTCCCTTGTGCATCGAACAAAGCTCCTTCATCTTCTTGGTTCCCTCTTCAGATCTTGAGTTGCTAGCCTTTCTTGTGCAGCAACCACAGAGTCGCCTCCTCCTCAATCTCTCTCTCTCTCTCTCGACCTTGAGTCGTCAGTTCCCCTCTCCTTTTGTAGTCAGTTCCTCCTCTATTCTTTTCTTTAGACCAAGTGGAAGACATCTTTCTTTGTTTTTTCCTTTATTCCATCCTTTTATGTTTTTGTTCCCCACGCTGCCACACATGCACATACATATATTTCTATATTCGTGTATATCACATTCATATGTGACAAGTCCAAGTGCAGACATGTGTTCTTTTAATTTTTTCTTTTTTTTATTTTTATTTTCTTTTTGCTTTATTTTACATAAAACTCCAAAAATATGTAAAACAAAATAAAGGCGCAACATCCTATCCCGAACTCGGATTGATGCGTTCTTTATACCGCTGCAATCATGTCAATGAGATCTTCGAAACAAGACCAACTTCTGATATTGTTCTTCGAACTTTTCTGAACGACCATACACACGCCTCACATAGCTCAAGTCCAATTTAACTGCTTCAGGTGCCTATTTCGGAATAGATATTCAAATTCAAGCATTAGTTCACATATAGAATTAAAACTATATAAACCGAACTCATTAACTCCCATAACGTGTTCAAATTGTATAAAATGAACATAATAATCATGCACTTTAGGACAGTTATCAGACAGAGAGATGATCTGATACCATAAAGGTTTTATGTGTAATTGATATGATTTCATTGACATAAATTATTATAATTTATACACTTTAAAATAGTGTGGTTTCCTAGAATTATGGACAGAAAAGAGGAAATCGTATCAAGCTAATGAATGAGAGATTACAAAAGATATACAATAAAAATGGTAAATTCTATACAGCTGTAACTTCCTAACTTGGTGCTCTATCACAAAGCCCAATCTAACCCTAACTAATAATACGTAAGGTATCAAAACATTTAGAAAAAAAGTAAAGCCCACTTGAAAGCCTAATGTAGCAACCCTAAACAAATAAGGTTTGCATCAAAATGGAAACCCATGTATCACTTTCATTCTCAAGTGAAAAAAAAGAAAGAGCAACCACCTGCTAACAACCGATAACCTCTGCAAGCCGCCAACGACTCCATCGGGTATATCTTACTCTTGTTTCATGTTTCAATATATTGTTGTGTATGTATATTTGTTAGCAACCGTGTGTTTTCCTTTCTTTTTCGCGGGGTTTCTATTATAAACTTCTCTATCTGAATTTTGTTACCATTAGATTGTATATATATATAACATTTAGGCTCCATTTATTTACCTGTTAAATCTATACATATGTTAAATTCTAGTGTTTGGTAGTCTAAAATTCTAGAAAAGAAAATGATAAGTAAAATATTTCACTAAAATTTAACAAAATAATTAAGGTTTAGGTGTAGGGTTTAGGTCACGGCCTATTCCTACTGAATATATATATTTATATTAGCACGAAACCATCATCTCTCTCTACATGCCATATCTCTCTCACTCCTAGCTCTCTCTTGACACCATTGAGTATATGGTTATAAAATTCTCGAAGGACGTTTTAAATCTCTTATTTACCATCCTCAGAATTAGGTATGAATTTCTCTCCAATTTAAGTTTTCAATTTTTCAATTTTATTTTAACTTCTTCAATACTAAATTGTTGAATTGGTTCACGTATATATATACACATATTTATGGGGGTTGTTTTCTTCCTAAATTTGTTTTTGATTTGATTTATGGATGGGTTTGATTTTGACTAGGGTTTCGAACTAGTTTGTTATAGTTGCACTACTAGAATCCTCAAAATCAGAGGTCTTCTGGTTTGTTGTAAAACAATGGATATGATTTTTCGGTCTAATTCAGTCTATGTTTTGTGGGTTAGCTTTTTGATGTATTTATAATGGTGTAAAGACAATTGATTGATTGTTGCTTCATCCACAATATATATAAATGTGCAGATATATGTAACTACACATGTTCTTACGTTTTCTGATTTGAAAAAGACAGAACCGTTTCTGAGTTTCTTTTGTTAAATATCTAATTTTAAGAGAAGCTATTTTTTATTGTTGGGTCTTTCGAACTGAAATGTTTATTTAGGATATGGAATAGTCTCTTGGTTATAACTGTATTGGAGATATCAAATTTTGTGATGCACTTTTTGTTTATTAAGTTAATAAACCAATGAAAAATGAATATTTAAGTGTCCATTGAAAAAAATTATAAGCATTGCAAATTAATTTATCATTCTCGTACTTATTCAAGAAGATATCAAAATATATTTAGGTAAAATTTTAAATAGCATATGTATACAAGTATGTGATTTATACATAACCATTTTCAAAGACCAACAAACTATTAATTCAAGGTTAGAAAAAATTTAAGTGGTACAATGCTTAATGATTATGATCCAACTTATTTTCTCCTGGATAATGATCACCTGTATAAGTTGATCCCGATATCAGTTCTACTTACCCTTGACATCTCCTTGATTTTGGTTCATTCCATTTCTTCCCATAAACAATCCCAAATCTTTTCATGCCCCTAAATGACCCACCATAGCCGTTAATGCTTCTCTAACAGCTAAGCTAGGGTTTCAAGATTGATGGATTGGGGATACATATTATGGAGGAAATTAGAAACAGGTTATTCTGAAGCTACATGAACAAAGAAAATATACATTTGTCTTTACATATGTATTCTTAGCTGTCATTTCTCCAGTACATTGTACGTTTGGAATTCATATGAGCAAGAGATGCAAATCTAAACATAAATTATTGGATATAGTTAAGTGTTGTGAACTGCAGAAATTCCATGGAAGAAGAGTCTCATCTTTGAAGGATATATGTTGGTATCGATCCATTGAGCCCAAGTTCCCAATGCTATTTTATAAGCTTCCATGTGATCCATATCTTTTAATAACTTACCACCAACTTCAAAGTAATATCATTTGCATAAACAACTTCACATTCCATACAGACATATACGAATTGTAAGATGTATAAAATTTAGTAGGAAATGTGATTGACATTACACGTTTGAAGGCGTCCATTATGAGTCCACCAGTGATAGCTATTGAAGATCAAAACATCAATTCTTTTTCCACTGGTTGTGGTTGCTGAGTGAATCGAACTTTAGAACTCAGTCTATTTTCTCAACCACTAGGTCCACCAGAAACCCATTCTTCAAAAACATAATAGAAACTCAGTAATCATTGAGAAAAATATCAAACAGTTAATTGCATTATTGAGAATTTAAGAACTGCGTATCCAAAATATACTAAGAAAACACATGATTTGACTTTTCAACAAGTCATTAAACTGTATCTTTGACTTAATAAAAAGCTGCAACTGAGGCACAACTGTATATGTTATAATTGAAGAGGTCCAGGATTCATAAGTGTAGACATTTGTAGACCTACAGGAAATGAAAATGTGGAGAGCAGTCCACAACTAACTAGGGTGTAATTGGAGCTTTAGACTGCAGTATCAAGCCGCCAATTTAGAGAGCCACTGGTTAACTTAAAGAGTCCCCCACAAACAAATATGGGCTTTTGCAAGTGTTGATTTTGAAAAACTTCTTCTATTCTTTAGTTCACTACTGGACTGTTTCCGTTATATATAACTTCATTATGTAATATGTATTTTATGCTTATTGAATATTCTGTTGTGAATTTGGCTTTGGCTCGTGAAAAGACAATTTTCTTACTTGAACCAGTGACCTCGCAGTGGAGCAACCTAGGTTCACCCTCAAATTTTGTTTTACTTTTATTATACTTGTTTTTTGCGGTCTTATGACATGTTCTTTTTCTTTCATCGATCCACATAAGTTCCCCAGCTCAACAAACTTAGAAAGATATCTACTTGCCTACGACTGACATCTAAACAGGTTCTAAAATTTTATCTAGGTATAGGATCTTGATAATAAATGGGGTGACGTTAGCATTCTAAAGTTTAATATGCTAGAACTGCAATTGTAATGATATTGTATGTTTTTGTTTTTATGAAGAAAAATGGTCAAGGTTTCGAACTCTAATCGTAACAGTATATTGTGTTTTGATATTTATATATATAATTAATGGTGGTTCTCATGGAAGAACCGGCACTGTCGGATGATGATATGCTAAACGAGACTGGAATGGGGGATGCTAATGTGGAAGATTCGGAATCCGAGTTAGAATCGGAAGAAGATGAAGATGTGAAGTTGTCTGAACCTTCAAAAACCTCTACATACAACAAAGATGGTCTGCTTGATAAACTTGATGATATTAAATGGCCTGAGAATGTCGAATGGATCCACAAGCTCTCATTTGATATTGACAGAGAGCAAGAGGTGGACATAAATGATGATTTGACACGGGAACTTAATTTTTATACACAAGTCTTGTTTTGCGGATTAGCTTTTTGATGTATTTGATAATGTTGCAAAGACAATTAATTGATTACTTCATCCAAACATATATAAGATATTATATGTAAAGGTATGTGTAACTGCACATGTGCAATGTACCATACGTTCTTCATTCTTGTGTTTTTTTTATTTGAACAAGGTAGAACCGTTTTCGAGTTTCTTTTGTTAAATATCTAATTTCAAGAGAAGCTGTTTTTGATTGTTGGGTCTTTCGAACTGTAATGTTTATTCAGGATATGGACTCAGTGCATTGGTTATAGTTGTATTGGGGATAACAAATTATGTGAGGCAATTTTTGTTTGTTAAGTTAATTACTGTTGTTTATTGTAAACGCTCTCAAACTTCAAGTATATAAAATAAACTAATGGAAATGAATAGTTAAGTGTCCTTGGAAAAAAAAGGGATAACTTCATTTACACCCCCTGAGGTTTATCCTATCATCACTTTGACCCCCTGAGGTTTGCATATCTTCATTTACATCTCCTCATGGTGTGAAATGTCTAAAATACCCTTATACCAAACACCCCTTAAATCAATTTAATCCCTAAATCAATTTAAACCTTAAACCAAACACCCCCTTAGAATCAATCTAACATTCAAACCAAACAACCAAACATTTATTCAATATTTATTCTCTCTCTCTCTTTCAGACGCACACACCACACACCACACACCACACACACACACACGCACATATATATATTAGATCTATACATACATATATATAGATCTATACATATATACATATATAGAATCATCGATCGAAAATAGTGGGAGGGGGCGGCGCCGTCGGGGAGGCGGTGGTGGGAGGGGGCAGCGCCGACGGGGAGGCGGTGGGAGGAGGTCGGCGCCGACGAGACTTATATATATATATGTGTGTGTGGATATATATATGTATAGATCTATATATATATATATATGTGTGTGTGTGCGTGTGTGTGTGGTGTGTGCGTCTGAGTGTGTGTGTGTGTGTGGTGTGTGTGTGGTGTGTGAGAGAGAGAATGCGTGTGTGTGGGGGGGGGGGGGGGTGTGTGTGAGAGAGAGTGTGTGATAGAATTATTAGAATTTAAATTTTTTTTTTAAATTTAATATATATATATATTTGAACTTTATATTTATTTTGAAATTTTATATTTTTTTTGAATTTTATAATTATTTTCGAAATTTAATATATATTATTAGAATTTTATATGTTTTTTTTATATATATTTGTCTTGAATTTAATATGTTTTTTAAAAAAAAAATTAATTTATATATATATTTAATTTTATATTTAATTTCGATTTTATAATTTTTTTTGAAATGTAATATATATTTTTGAATTTTATATGTTTTTTTAAAAAATTTATATATTTGTTTCAAATTTTTTATGTTTTTTGTGATTTTTATATTTAATTTTGAAATTTAATATGTTTTTTTGAAAAAAAAATAATTTCAAAATTTATATATATTTTTTAATTTTATATTTATTTTCGAATTTATAATATTTTTCAAATTTTAATATATATTTTTTCAAATTTTATATATATTTTGAAATTTTAATACAAATTAAATTATTAAATGATGGGAGGGGGTCTAATTGATAAAAACACTATCCTTGTTTCCAAACAGAATAAGGATAAGACATTGAGGGTAGTTTAGGGATTTAAAAAAAATTCAGGCTGATGTCATCGTTCAGGGGGTCTAAGTGATGAGAATATTGAAAAGTAGGGGGTGTAAATGAAGATATGCAAACCTGAGGGGGTCCAAGTGAAGATAAAACAAACCTCAGGGGGTGTAAATAAAGTTAACCCAAAAAAAATTATCAGCATTGCAAATTAATTTATCTTTCTCGTACTTATTCATGAAGATATCAAAATTTATTCAGGTAAAATTTTAGATATCATATGTATTCAAGTATGGGATTTATACAAAATCATTTTCAAAGACCAAACAAACTATTAGTTCAAGGTTAGGAAAATTTTAAGTGGGACCATGCTTCATAATAATGATCCAACTTATCTTCTCTTGGATAATGATCATTGGGATAAGTTGATCCCGGTATCAGTTGTGTTTGCCCTTGACATCTCCTTGCTTTTGGTTCATTCAATTTCTTCCGATAAACAATCCCAAATCTTTTTCATGCCCCCAAACATCCCACCACAGTTGTTAATGCTACTCTAACAGCTAAACTAGGGTTTCGAGATTGATGGACTAAGGATACATACTCTAGAAGGAATCAAAAACAGGTTATTCTGAAGCTACATGAAGAAATAAAACATACATTTGTCTTTACATATGTATTTTTTGTTGTCATTTTTCCTGTACATGGTACGTTTGCAACTTATATGAGCAAGAGATGCAAATCTAAACATAAATTATCTGATATAGATAAGTGTTGTGTACTCTAGAAATTCCTTGGAAGAAGAGTCTTATCTTTGAAGGATATATGTCGGTATCGATCCATTGTGTCCAAGTTCTCAATGCTATTCTATAAGCTTCCATGTGATTCATATATTTTCATAACTTACCACCAACTTCAAAGTAATCCCATCTTCATTACCATCGTCACATTCTTACAGATAGTAACACATATACGAGTTGGAAGATGTATAAAATTTGGTAGGAAATGTGGTTGACATCACACGTTTGAATGTGTCCATTGTGAGTTCACCAATGATAGCTATTGAAGATCAAAACATCAACTCATTTTCCACTAGTTGTGGTTGCTAAGTGAATCAAACTTTAGAACTCAATCTATTTTCTCAACCACTAGGTCCACCAAAAACCCATCCTTCAAAAACATAATAAGAACTCTGTAATCCTTGAGAAAAAAATTAAACAGTTAATTGCATTGTCGACAATTTAAGAACTGCATATCCAAAATATACTAAGAAAACTCAAGATTGACTTTTCAATAAGTCATTAAATTATATCGTTGACTTAATAAAAAGCTGCAATTGAGGCACAACCGTATACAAATTTGTAGGCATGATCGAAGAGGTCCAGGATTCACAAGTATACAAATTTGTAGACCTACAGTAAATGAAAATGTGGAGAGCAGTCCACAACTAACTAGGATGTAATTGAAGCTTTGGACTGCAGTATCAAGCCTGCATTTTAGAGGGCGTTGACTTAAAGAGTCATCCACAAACATATATGGGCTTATGTAAGTGTTGATTTTGAAGAACTTATTCCATTCTTTAGTTCACTACTGGACTGTTTCCCTCATATATAGCTTCATTATGTAATAAGTATTTTATGCTTATTGAATATTCTGCTATGAATTTGGCTTTGGCTCGCGAAGAGGCAATTATCTTGCTTGAACCAGTGACCTCGCAATGGAGCAACCTAGGCTCACCCTTAAATTTTGTTTTTTCTTTATTTTACTTGTTTTTTGCAGTCTTAAGAGCAGTTCTTTTTTTTTAATCAATCCAATAGAGGATTCACATCTTAGAAAACTTAGAAAGATATCTACTTGCCTAAGACTGACATTTAAACAGGTTCCAAAATTTTATCTAGGTCTAGGGTCTTGATAATAAATGGGGTGATGTTAGCATTATCAAGCTTATTATTATAGAACTGCAATTGTAATGTTGTTGTATGTTTTTGTTTTTATGAAGAAAAATTTGTTAAAGGTTTTGAACTCTAATCGTAAAAGTATATTGTTTTTTGATATTCATATATATAATTAATGATGGTTCTCATGGAAGAACCTTTACTGTCGGATGATGATATACTGAATGAATTTGGAATGGGGGATGCTAATGTGGAGACTTCAGAATCCAAGTCAATAACAGAAGAAGATGGAGATGTGAAGTTGTTTGAACCTTCAAAAACTTCTATATACAACAAAGATGGTTTGCTTAATAAATTTGACGATATTAATTATTGAATTTTATTTATTTTATTACAATAAATAAATCCTCAAATGAAAGATATAATTAAAAGTTTCATTATTTTATGCTTGGAATAACGGGTTTCGGCATCAGCAAAGGCTTTGCTAGTGTAGAAGACCGGCATCTGGTACCCTTTGCCCTCCTTAACTAGAGCGACACTGGTGGATGTTGTAGATATAGCTAGATATAAATGTAATGGTTCGTCTGCTTCCGGGGTTGCCAGTATAAGAGGCTTTGTCATGTAGCTCTTGAGCTTCTTCAAAGCCTCTGATTGCTCCGGCCCCCAGACCTCTCATTTTGCTGCCTTTATAGAATGGAAAAAGGGCTGACACCGATCAGTTAGGCGAGAGATGAAACGGCTGAGGGCTGCCACTCTTCCGGTTAGTACTTGGATCTCCTTCCGGGACTTTGGCTCCTCTATTTCCATGAGAGCTTTGACTTGTGTTGGGCTCGCCTGTATTCCTGTCCGATCAACTATGTGTCCTTAGAATTGGCCGAGGACACTCCGAATGAACATTTGGATGGGTTGAGCTTCATCTTGTACTTCCTGAGGGTGTCGAATACCCGCTGTAAATCAATCAGGTGGTCACTCTTCGCCTTGATTTTGACCACCGTGTCATCAATGTAGGCTTCTTTGGTAGATCTCATCATGCCCTGAAAAACTTTGCTAACCATCCTCTGAAAGGTTGCACCTGTATTTTTTAGTCCGAAAGACATAACTGTATAACAATATATACCTAATTTAGTGATGAATGTCATCTTTTCCTCGTCATCTGGGTTCATTCGTATCTTATTATACACAGAGTATGCATCAAGGAAACTCAAGCGCTCGAATCTCGCGGTGACATCCACCATCTGATCGATCTTTGGTAAGGGGAAACAATCCTTCAGGCATGCTTTGTTCAGATTAGTGAAGTCCACGCACACCCTCCATTTCCCATTATTCTTCTGGACCACTACTATGTTTGCCATCCATGAAGGGTATTGCACCTCTTTAATGAATCCAGCTTGGAGAAATCGATCCACCTCTTCAACTATGATCTGGTTTCGGTGGGCCCCCATGCGTCTCTACTTCTGCCTGACGAGTTTAACGCCGGGGTCCAAGTTGAGCGAATGTTGGGCCACTGAAGGATCGATGTTGAGCATGTCCATGTGGCCCCAAGTGAATACGTCAACATTGGAACGCAAAAGGGCCTCCAATTATTCCTTTTCTTGTACACTGAGGCCAGAACCAATGTAAGTCGTCCTTTCGAGGTGATCAGGGTAAATATGAACTTCCAGCAAAGGTTTAGCTGCTATAGATGATCCCACACCCCCATCCTGTAATTGTTATTGATCATCGGGTACTGCCCTGGCTTTTGAAGCTTGCTCCGGTTTCATTATTTTCCCAAGGCCTTTCAGGGTGACAGTGTAACATTCCTTGGCCGCCACCTGATCTCCCCTGATGTCAATCACATCAATTCCATTCGGGTTGACGCATCACATGACTTGATGCAGGGTGGAAGGAACTTCATGCATCCGATGGATCCAACCCCTGCCCATGAGGAGATCGTACGAGGGTTTGACATCTACTACCACAAAAGTCTCTCTGAGCGTGCGCCTTGCTGCTGTTACTGGCAGTTGGATCTCTCCCATTGGTTCCATTCTTCTACCATCGAATCCTGTTATCGGGCTTCTGGAAGAGACTATCTCTTGGGGGTCAATCTCCAGCTTCTCAAAGGCCCACTTAGTGATTATGTTGGCATTGCTTCCTGGGTCAATCATTACTCTCTTGATCCAGCAGTTTGAGACCATGAGGGAGATCACCAAGGGATCGTCATGTGGTGATTGAATGTTCCGTAAATCTGTAGAAGAGAAATTTATTCGAGCATCTTCCTTCAGGCTTCGAAACTCCCTGATCTCCCTAATCCTTTGTAGTCTCTAAGCTTGGTGCATATGGGATCTACTGGCTTCCTCTACTTCTGATCGACTCTTACGGGCTGACTTGTTGTCCCTTTGGCCAGCGTATGCGAGGTTTGATCGGATTGAGTGCCCTCCTTGGTGACTTACTCGGACAATTCTCCCTTTGCTATCATGGCCTCTACTTGCCTCCTGAGGCTTCTGCACTTGTTGGCGTGGTGCTCATATTCGCTGGGGAAGACACAGTGCCTCAACATGTCCCTTAGTTCCATCGGATGCCTGATAGAGAGTGGTGATCGGAAGATCCCTTTACCCTTAGTTTCCTGATACAGTTTGGCCAGGCTAACCTTCAATTGAGTGATCTTGTCTTCGAACCTCTGGCGTTTCTCTAGGGCTTGGGAGGGTGCAGGAGGAGCGTTTGGCTGCTTCCAATCTGGCGTCCGATCTTTGACTTTTGGTTCGGATGCCCTTGCTTCTATGCTTGCAAAGGTTGCCCTTCTTTGGTGTATGGTCAGTTCTTCTTCTATCCAGAGATGCCCTTGTGCCCTGGAGTTGAGTTCTCCGATATCTGCTAGTGGCCTATTAACCAAGGACTGGTGGAACTTGGTTCCAGGAATCAAGGCTATCCTGAAGGCCTCAACGACTGAGTGTTGATCGCAATTGTCGATCAATGACATCTCGATATTGAATCCCGAGACAAAGCTCTTCAGGGATTCACTTTTTTCCTTGATCATGGTAAATAAACTGGAGATAGTCTTCTTCTGTCTTTTATTGCCCAAGTACTGGGCGATGAATAACTCGCAGAGTCTGAGCCAGCTTCCAATGGATCGGGGTGATTGCTTTATGAACCATAACAAGGTTGTTTCGGTCAGGCTGGTAGGGAATACTTTATAGAGTAAGGCTTCGTTTTTGTTGTAGACGTTCATTTTTGTATGGACATAGATGTGTTCCGTCGGATCTTTCGTGCCGTCGAATAAGATAAACTTTAGTAGTCTGAACCTCTTCGGGTAGGGCACACTAGTGATCGCTAGTGTAAATGGTGT